>BPLQ01007569.1:0-442433 GCA_021605075.1 Caerostris darwini
CATGTCGAATAAAGAGTTTACGTATCTATTCAAACGAGAATAAATCTGAAAGCTGGAAAGTCTCTCCGGTACTTTCGAAAGCAAGATTAAGTGTACCTTTCGAATGCCGTCCATCTCAAATTCCGATGAAATCAAATTAATTATTGTAAATCATTAAAAGTTAGCTATTAGGTTAGAATGATAATAAAGAATCCTAAGTAATGAAAAAGTCAATTATACCTCAGATCTGGAATTACTTAAATAACATTAAAGCATTCATTCTTATTATTTGAATGCTAATCGGAATTCTAATGCAAATTAATGGTGCGTTTTGACAAAAATATTAAAAAATAATGTTAATGAATTTTCTAAATGATAATATTTCAAAATAATATTTTTCACTAGCAAACTTTTATCATAAGACGAGTATACCGAATTTTTTGACGGTAAAAGGCATAGTTATTTTTATATTTACCATTAAAAATGCTTAATATTTATCCTATTTAATTGCAAGTTTTAATTGTGTTAAACAACCTTGATGGTCAATTGATTAGTGCTTTGGTCTTTGGTACTTCATGTTCGAATCCTGGATGTGGCATGGATGTTTATGAGTGGTTAGGAGTCCACGTTAAGCTGTAGTTCTCTATCAAATTAGCTCAAACCAAAGTGTGCACAAAAGGAACTTAGAGCTACAAACCAAACCAAACCTTAAATTTATAAAATTAATAAAACAGCTGTAATTTCTATGTATCTCTATTTAGAAAACTAGTTTTAACCAAAGAACTGCACAAAGGTGATCTTTACACCAATCGAAAAACCGTAAACATTTTATTATGTAGGAATAAAAATTAATATTATTCCTTTGAATTTTATTTTTAAAATATTCTTATTATAAGTGGCAACCATATTCGCTTTTCGAATTTAACTCATTTTAAATAGAAAAATATTGATTCAGAAAGTGAATTAGGTAATTTATTTTAATTTTATCGTATGAGATTAATTTATTTTTAATTTTATAAATTTATCAATCATAAATCACATTTTTAAATCATAATTTATTTTTGAATTTATCGTAAAAAAGGTTCACGAATATTTTATTATAAAAAAAGTTTCCAATTGATTTTAAAGCCATTCAAATTAAAACGTAATTATTAAAATAAATTCAAAAAAAGCAATAGAATATATTAATAGCCCTGTTGTCAGCTGCATAATATTTTACCTTTGATGATAAATTAAAATCCTTCGTTATTGTCTATTGTAATATTTAAAAGTTTACTTTTTTTTTGTAGCAACATTTCGATTCTATTAACAGAAATGAATAAAAAGAAAAAACCTTTTGAAGTCAAATTGTGATGTGTTCTCTTTTGTCAATTGAAATCATCATGAATCTTCGTCAACTGCGCGTAACCTTTGAGTTACAACAGAGCTGACAAAAAGTCGGTCAGATATCTGGAACTGACAATAGTTAATAAAAAAAAAAATCTCGAACAAAAAAAGTCGACTTAAAAAGGAAGATTCTCATTTTAAAGAATTGTAAAGTAATTCTTAATAATAAACAAAATTTTAAAATAATGTAAATAAATATTCTTTCGTAGTTAACGGTTTAATAACAATGGAGATTTTTTTTCTTGAATAAAATGGCCAAGTTATTACATTCAGATACTTTATATCAACAATTTTTTAAGGATTTCTTGCTTGGCAGGTTCGCTGTCCTCTTTAAATTAACTATATTTAACATGTAGGTTACTGTTGTTAGATTTATAAACTTTTTTTCAAATACTGGTTGATTGTTTTAATACAATTGTAATCAATTGTGAATTAATAAGCATTTTTAAGATTTTAGTTGCCTCACTTGTGCTCCGAGGTAACTTGCGCCGCTGGTGAGCATCAGGGCTGAGGTTCGATCTACTGGCGGCTTTGTTGTAGACACTATTTCAAAAGACGGGGAGACTCTATGGTGTTTGTGATGTTCAGCCTCTTGCCCCGTGAGTCAGACTATCTGGTGGAGTTTTCCGGGTTTTCTCCCATACGATACGCAAATGCAAAGTAGTTACCCCCTAACAGCCCTCCCGGAAGGCACTGCCTTCCTTCTTCAGCGACACGCAGCCAAGTCAGATTTCTACCTACGGGTGTTCTATCACATCAGAATCTGCCCCCCCCTTCTTTCTTTTCATGAGAACACACGGGGTTTTGGATGTAGTTCTGGACCAAGTGGGATAAGAAACAACAAACAAAGAAATATATATAAATCAATGCCAGAAAAATCAGAAAATGAAAATATTTATGCCATTACTATATTTATTATAAGGGAAAGCTAAATAAATTCATTGATATATAAAAAAATATATACATAAACAACATTAAAAACAAGAAGAACATGATAAAAATAGCAAATTTATATTTATCACTTTAACTGGCAATAATGCAAAAATTTAAAAATATCAATTAAAACTAGATTGAAGGGGAATATTAAATGACATTTAAAGTATAATCAGTATCATTGCATAAAACTTAAAGTAGCATTAATAGCATATAGGCAAAACAAAAGCACATAGATCTTAATTTAAGAACCACTGCTTATTATGAATGTCGTCTTAAAAAACATTTTTTTTTTTTCAAAATTCCTTCATATATATTTTCAGTCATATTTTTCATTTTTGAAAAATGTGCGTATTGTTTGCACAAGAAAACAAATACTTATCTTACTTAAAAAACAAATACTTAAATTACTTAAGAAAACAGATTCTTTTCGCAGAAGAATTATTCTTACAATGATATTATGTTATCTTGCACATTCCTTTTGAAAAGCTTTTCAAAAAATTTGTAGTAGTGGGTTTAAATATTATTCTTTACTGTATTGTGGTCTTTTTCGTTACAATGTCACTGTTCTGTTTTTTGTTGCACTTTACTACTTACAATGCTGGAATGTTGTACAATAAACAATAATATCAAAAATTCCCTATTTTATTACCTTGGTATCTATGCATACCTTTGATAAAGGGAAGTAATATTCACATATTAATTTTTTTTCTCATTTTTGTTTGATACATCAGATGTACTATACGCATTCATGGAATCCTTTGTTTGTGCATTTTTTTAAGCAGACTATTTTTATATGTATGTTATCTAGTTAGAGATGAAACGACACTTTACGTATACGAAGACTAAATTTGTCACGATTTAGGCATTATATTCATATTTAATTTATTTAATCATATTAATGGCAAAATGGATGAAAGCACATTTACTAACATCAGTTAAGTAGCTGTGTTTAAAATTTTGTATTAAATGTAATTTGTTACCATCTTTCTATCATTTGTCGTTAAAAAGGCTTCATTAAAAACATATACATTTTTTTCTTACATATTAAATATTTAAACCTCATCAGATGTCTAATAAAAGATTCATATACATAAAAATAATTATGAAAATGTAGTACAGGAAAGTAAAGTAGAACACCACATCAATCAGCTAATACTTGACAAATTATTCAGTACATGTTTTTTATTTCTATGTTACACAAAGTGTAAGTATAAAAAAATATTTATGTTTTTAAACTGCAGATAGAGATAAATTAAGAACAAATTATTTATTTATGTTTTATACGATTATTTTACTTTATCTTTTTCTGTTTCGCTATTAAAATGTTTGTTTATTATGTTAGACAGGATTTATTTATTAAACAAAGATGCACTATATTTCAATAGAAAATAAAAATGATGTTATGACAGAAAAGACTAATATTTTTTTTTAAATGTCAATGCCATCTTATAATAATAATTATTTCTATCTATCGGCTTATTAGCTTAGATATAATATGAAAAATAATAAAAATATTTATTTATTGTAAATGAATCAAAAGAAATTGTATGACCTTGTAACACTTATAATAATTAGATCCATAAATTTTTTATTTGTGATATTGAATAGTTTAATATTTATATGCAATGTAAATAGATTGAATTTACAGGTGAGCTTCTTCTTCATTGGCCCAACAGCCCCATGGTAGGCCAATACTGTTTGCTTACTGGCAGATTTCGAGACAGGAGATGATTTCTTTTTTACGGAGTAGGGTTGTCAGCCCTACGCTCAACGATCTGCAGTCATATTAGACCCACAGTGATGTGGTGTGGTGTAGTAGTAGTCATATTAGAAGGGGACCTTTTATTTAGGGTGGATTCCGCATCACTACAAGAATTCATAGCACCTCCGGAACTTGAAATCTGCGGCACCGAGCGTTAGTAACTCGGCCATCAAGCCACCACAGGTGTGCTGCATTAGTATAAAAAAAATGTTACAAAAAAATATATTAAAAGTATCAAAATATAAATATTTTCTTAATATTTATTTTTGGTTTTTATGAATAAAAAAAGAGTGCAGATAGTTAGAAATTCAAAATAGAGGTTGATACCAAATAAAAAAAATTTAAACAATTTTCTGATTTATAATTCATTATGAGACAAATCATATATCACACATCCTATTTAATTGATGGAATCATTTAACCAAACGAAAGATAAATACGAATGAAAAAATTAAATAATAATTGATAATCAGCCCTTTTTATTGAGAAACACTAATCACATACTACAACCGCTACAAGACATGCCCAAAAAATGTAGCTTAGCAGGACAACAAACTTTCCTCCGGGTATGGGCCGGCACTGCACGTACACTCACACCACCTGCAAGACACTAACTATCTCACGTCCTTCCTCAAACCGAGACCACCATCTGAATGATTCGAAACTCCACATCAGCACCAACCCTCGTCTCCCACTGGTGTTACGTCATAAAAAACCGGTCGACAACCCAGTCAGTCAGAAAAGGAAGACTCGGTCAAGTTCAAGGAAAAGATAGCGGGCCTCTGCCGCCAGAATAAGATCAACCTTCAAACGAGAAGCATCTTCGGGAAAGCATCTTCTTTTCTTCAGTCTTTTTTGCCAATCCAAGGTGTATTCAATCCGTTCACTGGCTCGGATGAGGATGGTAACACGTGGTTCGTCGTCATCGCGTTCACCATCGAATTGTGCTCACGGACTCGGATGATTGGCGTTTTTTTTAAGTTTTGGGTTTGGTACTAGAGATTCACTTTTATTTTTGGAAGCTTGTTTTCGTCTTTTGGTGGGGTGTTGAGTATGATGCCGGATATTGCCCCTATCTTGCCAGCATTGGTGCCACTGGCGACGCTGCTGTATGTGTTTGGATCGGAATATTTAGTGCCCATCTCGACTGATAAAGTGGACTCTGAGTATGATTACATAGTGGGTGAGTGATGATTTTTGTTATTGAAATGTTTATTAAAAATTAAATTTCCTCTCCATAGTTCATATTTCTAGAAGTTGGTTGGATAAATAAATAGATGGAATGTTCTACTTAATGACTAAATTCACCATGAAAGTATGACCATAATTTTTGTAAATGAAATTTTTACATTAAAAATTAAATGTTATATCCTAGTTTATGCATATTTCTAGAAGTTGGTTAGATAAATACATATACAAAATGTTCTATTTAATGACTAAATTCACCATGAAAGTATGACCATATTTTTTTGTTGATGAAATTTTTAACATTAAAAATTAATTGTATCTCCTAGTTTATGCATATTTCTAGAAGTTGGTTGGAAAATTAAATAGATTGAATGTTCTACTTATTGACTAAATTCACCATGAAAGTATGATCATATTTGTTTTGCTATTGAATGTTAGAACTATAGAAACTATATTCATTAATAATTTTTTAGAAGTTAGTAAATCTTTCAAACCAATTGTCATTTAAAATGCTAAATTTTAAGTGAATTGGATTCATCAATATCGTATATGTAAATGAAGTTCAAAATAAAATTATTTTATGACAAAATATTTAAATGTTGCATGTTGAGTATATTTTACTTCCATTAAATTTGTAGAATCCGTGAATTTATTTAAATTTTTGTTTTTAGTAATAATTATAATAATTTTTTTATTTACAAATTCGTAATCAATTCAATCAAAATATTAATTTATTTGAATTCCATTCTAATCGGAAATTTAAAAGCTAAGCGAAGTTATTAAGAACTATTGTTCATTAATAATTTTTTTAGAAGTTAGTCAATTTTCCAATCCAATCAACATTGAAAATGCTAAGGGAAGTTGTTTCATCAATATCGTATAGGTAAATGAAGCTCAAAATAGAATTATTTTATTACAAAGTATTTAAATGTTGCATGTTGAGTCTATTTTACTTCAATTAAATTTGTAGAATCCGTGAATTTATTTAAATTTTTCATTTTTATTAATGTTTATGATGAGTTTTTTTTACTTACGACTTCATAATCAATTCAATCAAAATATTAGTTTATCTGAATTTCATTCTAATCAGAAATTTAAAAGTTAAAGGAAATCATATTAATGAAATATTGGCTACTACTTTCCAATATCCATTGTAGAAATTAAAAAAAAAATGCTTATTAATATTACTAATATAAAAGTGTATCTTTCTCAAAATTGCATTAAAAGATGTATTCAGATATTCTGTAAAACATTAAAAGTATTTCTACATTACATTCTACTATTATTTATTATTTAATTTAAAATGCAACTCAAGTTTATATCGTGAAAATTATAAATTGACAAGACAATAAAGGATAACATTTAAAATGTAATGAAAAATTAACAATATTTATAAAATTAAGTATATAACTTTTTGTTTGTTCTCTAATTTTGTAGAATAATAATACTTTCATAATAGAATTTAATTTTACGTTTATATCAATAGAATTATAATTTTCCTTAAATGCAAAAAAAAAATTAAATTGTAAGAAATAAAAAAAATCATCATCTGTTAGCACTCTAATTAAATAATATAACTATAAAAGTAACATAAAAATTAAATAGAAATATAGAATAGTGCAATTTTACAAAATCACTGTAAAAGAGAATGATAAAAAACAAACAAAATAGTAATGACTTTAAAATTAGATGCCAGCTTATCTGAAAATTCTTTGAAAAAAATCGAGTTCTACTGTGTCCGATGTGTCTCTTAGAATCGTTACTAGTCATTTTTTTTTAAAAATAGTTTTGTAAAATAAAGGAAAAAAAATCTTCATTGCTACATTTTATGGACATTATAATTTTTTAACTTGGTGAGAAAAATATTACTAAAACATCTTTAATCAAGAGGAAAACGTAATTAAATAAATGGAAATTTTATCATTGTGCCTCACATTTTTGTTGATAGCAGTATATATATTTTGTTTATATCTTTTTTGAAATTCTCAAAATATATTTTTTGCTTTTAAAATAAATTCAAAATGAAATTTGTTTATATCTTTTATGGATTTTTGAAATTCTCAAACTATATTTTTTACTTTTAAAACAAATTCAAAATGAATTTTGCTTATACCTTTTTTTGGTATTTTGAAATTCTGAAACTATATATGTATTTTTTTTATTTATTATTATTTATTTTTTATATTTTCATGCAAAATAAATTTAAATTAATTATTTTTTCTGTGAAACGACACTGTACGTACAAATTTAGAATATCTAAACACACTTTGTTTACATTCTACTTTTTGCATACCAAAAGAGTTTTTTTCATTCGAAATAAATAAAGACTTTTTTTATGGCAACATTGATCATAAAAAAAAGTCTTTATTTATGATCAATTTTGCCATTTTTTTTCCCGGAATCGTGACTCAAGAATAAATTACGACTTTATCGCTGTAGCATCCAGGTTAGGAGAGAAAGGGGTTAAATTTTGCCCCTAACGGAGAGCTCTTGCTGTGGGAAGTTCACGTTCTAACTAGGCCATGAAGATGATCAAAGAAACTAAGATACATGATACTTTAGAATTTTTTTTTTGTCTTTGAATGTCAAAGGTTCCAAGTATCACGTTTTTTCTGCATCTCGGCAATTTATATATTTTTTTTAGCATACGGACCATTATTTTACGACTAAATGATTAAATAACACGCTGGTGTTAATCTCAAAGGTGCTATTTTTTAACGGTGTTTGCATTATTTTGCTTTTTTTTTTTTTTTTTTGCTTATTTTAAAAAAGTCTTATTAAGTTCAGAAGGATCGTAACCTTTGAAAACAGTGTCAAAGATTCTGTTCGCTTTGATATTATTAAATTTTAAGAAGACAAAGATGAAAAAAAGAAACACAGGGAAGATTTTATTAACTAAAAAAATTAATAGTTTTTTTTTAGTAACTTCGCACATAATTTAAGTTTGGCAAATTATGGAAAATATAAATTTGTTCTACAACTTTTTTTTACCATTTATTTTTATTTAATTTATAAAATGAAATTTATAAATTAAATCTAGTTTATTGAGTGTATGTTAATATATTTTACAGAAATTGTTTTTTCATTGTTTTTTTTATTTTAAAGAAAGTTTTTAGTTTTAAATTATTACATGGATATCATAAGAAAATAAAAAAAATATGATAAAAATTTAAAATTTCATTAATAAAATATTTCTAATATTTAAAAAGATTTCTTTTTATGGTTTATGTTTTTGCGTTGACCTTCAAAACTGTTACTTTTTTCATATATACGAAAAAAATATTTTATTGAATTAATTATTTTATTATTATTATTATTATCATTATTATTATTTTATTATTATTATCATTATTATTATTTTATTGAATAAATTTTTGTTTTTTATTACAAAATTATAAAAGTGAAGTACATTTTAATATTATTTATTTTTTTATTCAACTTCAAATTTATATTACCTTTAATTTCTTTATGAGCTAATTTTTAATTTCAAAAGGAATGATGTTAAGATTAAAAATAAACTAATTTCAAAAATAAACTAGTAGATTCATCTCCAAAATTAAAAGTACTGTAAAAAAAAAAAAATTCCAGTTGAAAATAGCATTAATATAAACCATTTGGCATAAAATTTTTATTATGTTTTTAAATAAAAACTCCTACTAACATTATTTCCCACCCATTAAAAAAATTATTGTGCATTATAGACATTAATTTACGATTGTTAAATTATATTAAAAAAAGAATTAATGTGATAATTTTTTATCTATTTGGAAAATAGATAAAGATTTTAATTTAACCGAGTTGCTTTTCCACGTGAGTTTCATTTAATTATTTTGGAAACCACAAGATTTAACGAGAGAAACTTTTCACGAAGTCCTAAAATTATTTAATGACTTAAAATCTTGATATTTATAATTATCTCATCGCTCAATAGTAATATAAATATATTTTTATAGTTTCAAGATTAAACCAACTCAGACCATAAATCCTAAAAGTTTACAATAGAAATAAGAACTTTGTTAGAACATCAATGTATTCTAGCGTTGCCATAATTATGAAGGAACAAAACTTAGGGTTATATTTCTTTTAGAAGGGGGGGAGGCATGCCCCTTCTTCCTTAAACCTGTATAAGGATACTCCTGCTTGCAAATTTATCATATTTATCTTCGACGTAAAGATAGAAACTTTCGTTTCGGTCCGCTTGTAGATATTGAAGTCTCCTAAATCACAAACAACAAAGTCTCCTAAATCACAAACAACAAAGTCTCCTAAATCACAACAATCATATTTTTTTCTGACATTATAGGTGCTTTTTTAAAAAAATGCATATATATTCTATCTAAAATGCTATCTACCTTTTTTTAGACTATGATTTTAGATTTAAAAAAAAACCAACCACGCATAAAAAAAAAATGGCAATCATTATCTGTCATATGTTTTCCTACATAACTCTTAGATTTGGTTTGTGGGTCCACGGTCATTTTTTTTGCACACTTGAGACTGGGACCTACAGTTTAAAGTGGATTCCGAACCATTAACAAACATCCATGCCCCCGTCAGTATTTGAACTTGAATCCCGTTGTACAAAACGCCAAATCGCTAGCCAATTGGCCATCAGGCAGCCATAATTCTTAGAAGAAATCCTAAGAATTCTAAGAATGTCAAATCCTTCAGTTTAATAAACTACATTACAAAATATATTGCCTACATTCCTCTCGTTAGAGAAGAGTAATTATTGCCATCGAATCTTACCAAAAAAATAAATGAGCCTTCTCATTACGATTTGTTCAACGATTATATAACGCATCTCGCCATTCTTTTCACAAGAGACACTTTCGAGTAATTTCTCTGACCTCTATCCCTTCCACTCAGGGATTGTGGGCAGTCTTATCTGTCTGTCCCTTAAACGCACCCCTGCTATCTCTGGGTGAAGTACTATGAGTATTCAATTCCTGTTGCATGAAATCCTGTATCTAAAAATGTGTGTTGAAATAGCATTCTTTTGTTAAAGTGGTGTTTTAGTAAAATTTCCTCTTAGTAATTACATGAGTGGAATCCATTTTAAACTGTAGATACCCGTTTAATATGACTATAAGGCGTACCTTTAAATGATTGTACCGATACCGGCATACCGGTTTAATATGACTGTAAGGTGTATAACCTTACCCCTTAAAAATAAAGCATCTGCCTTGAAATCTGCCAGTTGGCAGACGGCCTTGGCCCACGATGGGACTGTTGCGCCATTAAAGAAGAAATACATGAATGAGCCCGAATAGAAACTAGAAAGAGCCCTTCTTCTAATATATTCCCTCTCTCTCTCTCTGCATATATATATATATCTATATATATATATATATATATAATTGTTACTGTAATATATTTTGCATTAAAGTGAAAATAGTTTTTTTAAGATTACAAATATTTAATCAAATAATGAGATAAATTTTTAAGAAGGTACAAAAAAAAATTGCCTAACCATCTGCAAGATATTTTGAGTATCCAATGTAACATTTTTTTTTTAATTTTAACTGCTGTAACGTGCAATTTTTCTTTTAAATAATTCCAACACATTTTATTAACAGAAACATTCTGCTAGAAAAATTAGTAACTCAAAATTGTAAGAAATACTCAAAATTGTAAAATTTAGAAAATAGTTAATGAGATAAAAATAACAGCAGTAAATTTTTCAGTGATTTCACGAAATTGTTACATGCTCAATTTATAGTTTTGTCTATAATATATGAAAAATTTGGAAGTAAATAGATTCTCTTTCTTTTATTTAACTGATAAAAAGATTTAAAAGGTATGCCAGAAATAAATTTCTCAAAGCAAAAATTGCAGTTACTGTAGATTCTTTTGTTAATATAAATTTCTCTATAAAATAAACTGCTTCAAAACAAAAATAATAAAAGATCTAATTAATAAATGCAATATATAATTAATAAGAATTAAACAGAAAAAAATCTGATTGATAAAAATTTGTCAGTAGAATTAAAAATATGAAAATGTATGAAAACAAGGTTTTCATGAAACTTATGAAGTAAAATTTTTATGTATACCTTAAAAAATGATTTTTAATCATTGCTCTCTCTCTCTCTCTCTCTCTCTCTATCTATATATATATATAAATATATAAAATCAAAATTCCTGCCTTAAGCAGTGTAGTGATTTAAATGTTATTATTTTATGTATATAGATACATAAAATAATAACATTTAACATTTAATTCCTTAAGGCAGGAATTTTGATTGTATGATTTCGAGAACAGCTAAAGGATTTGATATGGAAATCAAAGTCATCAAATCAAATCATCAATCATGTATTATTTTGGAAATAGATTAGGATTACATTTGCATCATTTCTATTTCGAAGTATAATTTTTTTTTTCTTACGTGACCTATTTTTTTTTTCTTTTGTTTTAAAAAATAATATTGGTCTCAATAATATGTAATTTTAATGGTAGCACAATTACCCATATACAGCAATATTTCTTTAAAAAATATTTATGGTCTTATGTAGGGAATGCTCTGTTAATCTCAGCATCTTGACGACAGATTTGTTTCAGAAAAGTTAATTAGTTATAGAAGTCTATTATTTTTGTCACGTATCACTCATTTTAAAACGAAACATAACAGTTTACTTTTAGAAAATTCTTCTATAGGTTATCAGTGTAATTTTTTATGTAATTTTCCTTATTAGCAATAAACTTTCTGTAATATTAGACTTGAAACACAATCATTGCATATTTTATAATGTTTACACAAGTATTACTTTTTATGAATTATATCAACATTCATGCACTCATAAATTTTAAATATAAATTTCAATAATTTTTAAATTTTTGTAATAGATTATTTGAATTTCACACAATGCATTTAATTTTTTAAATAAATATCAACATAATATTTGAACGTAAAATTTTGATAAAAGCAATTACAAATTGAATGAAAAATAAAATCTTAAAGAAGTTTTATTTTTACGTAAAATAAAAAAAATGCTTAACATTAATATTGTTAAAATTATTTGCTTTATTCTTACCAAAATTTAAAAAAATGCTTAACATTAATATTGTTACAATTATTTGCTTTATTCTTACCTAAAATTAAAAAAAAATTGCTTAGCGTTATTATTGTTAGAATTATTCGTTTTATTCTTACCTAAAATTTAAAAAAATGCCTAACGTTAATATTTTTAGAACTATTAGTTTTATTCTCTTTTTTGATGAAAACTGAGATACAGTTTTACGATAAACTAAATCCTTTCAGTTATTCTATCAGAATGCGAACTTTGCCAGTTATTTTTAGACTATTGTAAATAAAAAAGTATGCAATTCCCCTTAATCTTCCTTACTTTTACTTTTAAAGCTATATTAGCGTTTTTTAAAAGATTCTACTTAGGAAAATATTCCACAGATAAACATTGATTTGTAAATAAAAAACACTAAGATGTTGAAGATACACGCACAGAAATTCACCATTCAAAAATGTCCTTGGGCAAAATATAATACTTACTGCTCTATTTAACCCAGTTCATTTCTCGTCTTGTAGTGCCAGAGCTATTAATCTATTTTTTTTTCCTGTGGAAAAATATACAATTAAAGATGCCTTCAGGCAATTTTTCTTCTCAAAAATGTTTGTTGTTTTATAAAAAAAGGTGAGTAAAAGGCAAACAAATATTCCCAGACAAAAAATATTATTATTTTTAAATCTTGCATGTTTATTATTTGTATACTCGCACGAATACTCATGATTAAAAGTTTTGAAAGTGAAAAAGTCACATCTAATTCAAATGTATCTGACAAAAATAGAGTAATCTTAAATGGACTGTTTTGGAAGAAAAGAAAAGTGAGAACAACACGAAAATTGAATTTGAAGTTTTAAATTTCGTGGATTTTCACATAGGATGTGATGTGAAATTATTTTCGCAAATTAAAGTTCTTGATAATGATAACATTTTTAATAATCATCTTTTGTTAAAATTTCATATTCGAAAAAGAACGAGATATGATTTAAAGGAAAGGGGAAATTTGACATCATAAAAAATACATACTTATTTATTAAATAGTTAAGTATTCAGTTAGTCCGACTCGTAGCTACGTGTGCTGGTGAGCATTCGGGTGGAGGTTCAATCCACTGACTGCTTTGTTGTAGACACTGTTTCAAAAAACGAGGAGGCTCGATGGCGTTTGTGAAGTTCAGCGTCTTGCCTCGTGAGTCGGACTACTTGGTGGGAGTTTTTCCGGGTTTTCTCCCATACAATACACAAATGCGGGGTAGTGCTCCTAAAGTCCTCCCGAAAGGTACTGCTCTCGGAGACAAGTCCGACTTTTATCTATGGGTGTTCCATCACAACAGAAGGTGCCTCCTCCTTCCATGAGAACACACGGGTTCATGGACTTGGTCTAGATGCGGGATAAGAAACAGCATTGGATGGCAGCAGTGTAGAGTTGTCAGCCTGTTGAGTCTTCGAATTTGGAGAACTCTAATTCACACCCGACAAGCCGGTCTATCTAAGGCATTTCGAATAAAGAGTAATAATAAATCTGAAGGCTGGAAGGCTTCTCCGGTACTTTCGAAAAGAAGATTATGTGGGATGTCGTCTCTAAAATGTACATCTCAAACTGCGATAAAGTAAAAGTACATATTGTAAAACATTAAAGGATAGATATTAAAATTAGAATTTCAATACAGGTGCACAATCACAACAGAAACTGCCCCCTTCCTTCCATATGGCCTGATGGCCAATTTGCGAGCGCTCTGGCCTTCGTTACCACAAACTTCAGGTTCCAATATAGTGTCGGTGGCAATTAGATCTAATTAGCCTAAAGTGTTCACAAAATGACCGTAGAGCGACGAACCAAACCTTCCTTCCATGAGAGATACGACAACAACAGCATTCAGTTTTCCTTTCCGCATTCCCACACGTTTTTTCGAGGATAGGTCACGCGCGGTGTTATTTTGAAGTCAACATTGGAATTAACTACTCACTGGAGTAGGTATGTGATATCAAATTAGTATGTTCCATTTATTGCAATGTTAATTTTTGCAACTATATAACTTTTGAAACTGTTTGAAAACTCTTCTATTTTACTGCCCTTAGAAACATTGTCGAAACGGTCCCGCAGCTTTGGTTGCTTTTTTAATAATGGTCCTTATATCTAACAAGTAATATAAAAAAAAAAATGAAAGTCAATTCCTATTTTTTTTTCACTATATTGCAGAAATCCCTTTATAAATAATTTGCATTCATTTTTTTAAGTTTATGTGGCGCCCTTTATTGGTAGATACATGCAACTTAAATCTAAAAGAAACTAAAATTAATTAATTTAATTTAATTACTGAATGAATATTTGAAAAAAAGCTGTATTAACATCCAGTGTCATCCACTACAAGTTCAAAAAATGTATTTGAACTTGAGTGGATGAATAAAAAGTATTTCATTAACGATTGAATATTTGAACAAGATATATATAGGGAGAGTGTGAGCTAATAGAAGGAATTGAAAAATGACATTAAGTATGTAATTGTGAAAGAGTAATAAGTATTAAAAAAGTAAGGAAAATAGTTCATTATTCCAAATTTCAATGCTAGATTACTTTATTACTCAACATCACAGGAAGTGACAATTCAGTACAATAGTACGTTCTCAATAGTACTTTTTGAAGTTATTGGGAATTTCTTAGAATTTTGCAGCGACGCTGGCTAAAATCGGTTATCTTATGCGTTTTGTTTACGAATTAAAACAATAGAAAAATATGACAGACATAAACAAAATAATATAGATAATTTTTTAAATATACAAATGTTTTGAGAAAAGTTTCTTATTAACTAAATTAATTACTTTCAGAAACAATACTATAAATAATTAACTATTTGCTTTTTTAATTAATATTACATTTAAATATTTTATATGAATGTATTTTTAAAAAAAATTTCATCAAATCTATTTCTCCAAATTTTAAATATTTATAATTACAGATTGCTTCTAAATAATTAGTTCATTTAAAATTATAAAGTCAAAAGTATACTAAATTTATGAAAACTAATTGTGTTTGTATGTAAAACCTTTTTCGTTTACATATTTTGAATATAAAAAAAGGAGTACACCGTCTCACTATTTTAATGATATTGCATAGAACAAAATATTTTCAACTTTTTTTTTAAATTCTAAAATCAAAATTAAAATATTTCATGTTTTTAAAAAATAAAAATAATGCCCTACTGGCAGATTTCAAGACAAGAGATGTTTTCATTTTACCGGGTTGGGTTGTCAGCCCTACGCCCAAAAGTCATATTAAACCGGACCTACGGTTTACAGTGAATTCCGTACCACTACAAACATCCATGGCACAGCCGGGACTCGAGTCCGAAACCTGTGGCATTGAGAGCTAGTCACTCGACCATAAGACCCCTTTAATTTTTCAAACTTTTTTAAAAGTATTCCATCTAGTGGTACAAAAATACTTCGCCGAAATACTTTCAGATAACAATAAAAATTTAGTTATATACATTTTGTTTTATTTCTAAAAGTTTGTTATGTATTCATTGATTTACAAATTTTTTTTTCATCGTTTGTTTTTTTAAATAAATAAACGTGCTATAAACTGAACAGATAATTTCATACGAAATTTAACCTACTAATTTATTCTAGACAGAATTTACACATAATAAAGCGATCACTACTTCAATCAAAAATTGTGTTATATTTAGAAGTAAAATCCTTATCTATTTATTAATTTCTTTTATTCGATAGTAAAATAATCATTAAAAAATAATTACCCTTTCAAATAAAAGACATCTGAAAAAAATTGAAGCTAATATGGTAAGGACAGCTAATTAATAAAGAAAATAGCTTCATCAAGATTTTTTTTTTTTAAGTAACAAAAGAAAAGATTGACAATCAAGAAAGAAGTAGGGAGTTTGGAAATGTGGGAGTGATTCGGAGGACGTACGATACAAAAGAGTAATTCAATTAATTTTTTAGTGACCGCAAACCTACTTTTCAAAAGTCGCCAGTTTCGCCTACAGTAGTTGCTTTATGCAAAAATCCGCAAACCTGATTGGCTTGATAGAATTGGATTTTGAATGATAAGAGTAGGTCAGACTTGGATTGGAAAGGATTGAAAATTCTTTTGTGTATCTGGAAAATTAAATTAGGAACACGAAGTCATTTAAATTATGCATTTATCCTTTAGTATTTTAATTTGAGTGGTAAAAGCGTTTGAAACATTTTATTTATTTTAACTTGTGTTTATTTAAATACTTGAATGAATAACAAAATTACTGGAAATTATTGCTTCTATACATATTATACAAGTTATATGATTACACACACACACACACACACACACACACACACACACACACACACACACACACACACATACACTCAAGAGCCAAAACATTATGAACACCCCTACATTTTGCAATGAACTCGCCTGGATGACGTGGAAGGCACGTGATCAGGTGGAAGTGGTATTTAACTGGTATTAAGTGGAGGTATTAATCCATGCCAAGGCGGGTTGAAGCTGTGTTGCTCGCCAAGGTGGGCCAACTTGGTATTGACAGGTGGTCATAATGTTTTGGCTCTTGAGTGTATATATATGTATATATATATATGTGTGTGTATATGTATGTATGAATGAATGTATATATATACACACACACACATATATATATATATATATATATATATATGTGTGTGTGTGTGTGTGTGTGTGTGTGATCATCATCATAACTGGCTCGACAGCCCGTTGTGGAAGGCCGTCTTTAAAAGATCCAGCCAGGCTGTTCAACTCTTGGCCGTAGACCTCCAGTTTTTGATCTTAATAACATTAAAATCAGACAAAACATTAAAAACAATCGATCTATCTCTTTTTCAGTCTTCTCCTTGGTCTTTGTCCAAAAGGGATTGCATTGAAAACTTTCAAAGCAACTCTATCACTTTACATTCTCATGAGATGATCGGTCCATCTCCTTCTGTTCAGTTTAAGAAATTTTAGAATGTCAATATCTCTAAAAAGTTCAAAATTGTATCTTCTTCACCAATTTCCATTGTTATGGATACCACCAAAAATAGTTCGTATCACTATATATATGGTAATTATTATTATAATAAGTTTATCTAAACCACATTATGTCCTTAATTTTGTTTCATTTAAACACGCTGAATTATTTTTTAGAGTTTGTATTTTTAATCAATAAGAAAATTTAATTATTTATTTCAATACCGCCGTTTGTGTGTTAATTTTTCAAATACACTGCGTGAAAAAAGTAGAAGGACATTAGATTATTTTTGATAAATAAATAATGACGCATTTTTTAAACAATTAATTTATTTAAAGCGTTTTTACATGCAGATACCTGTATCTAGACAAAACAAAAAAGTACACAATTAAAAAAAAGTATACGTAATAAGAAAAATTGGTTTTGACGATCTCATGATCAGTGAAAAAAGTAGAAGGACACTTCTAAAAAAGAGGTGTACTATATAAATTAATATGGAATTCTTTTCCCGTTGGCTCGAATTACTTCGAAGATCCTATTTGGCATCGAACTGTATAAAGATTGAATTTTTGTTTGGCAAAAATTGTCCCATACAAAGTTTAATGATTTCTGCAGCTCAGCTACAGATTCAAACTGCTTTCCACCCTCGTAAACACGACGTACAGTCATTGCCCATATGTTCTCTACAATGTTTAGATCAGGACTTTTAGCAGGCCAATGTAAAAGTCGAACATTGTTTGTTGCAAACCAATCTTTAACACCATTTGCAGTGTGAATTGATGCTCCATCTTGCTGAAAAATCCAGTTATCTCCTCCTCACTTAGTGCCATACGGGAGAAGATTTGAGTTTAGAGTCTGGATGTAATCTGTATGGTTCTGTCTACCATTTAGAAAGACTAAATTTGTCCTGCCTCCATAGCCAACTGCTAACCATACCATTAAACCACCTCCTCCCATCTGTCGAGTAGAATAAGTTTCTTCTTCAATAACAAGACAGTGCCAATAGTACTGATAACCATCTGGACCATCCAAATTGAATTTTTTCTCATCGGAAAATACAACTGAGGTCCATTCTGAGCTCCAGGACATGTGGTCTTTAGCCCACTGCAGTCGGTTCTTCATGTGTTCTTCATTCCACTTCGGATGGTGCATCCGTTTTTTGAAGACGAACTTTTTTGAGCGTTTTATGTAGTTATAGACAGTTCTTTTGGTTATATGTGTAATTCCTGATTGAAATTGCGCCTTGCCGACACTTCCACCAGTCTTTTTGAGTTCCCGAATGATTTTTCGTTGATCACGTTGGGTGAGTTTTTTTAGTCTTCCTGTCTTCTTTTTTCTTCTGTCACTTTCAAGGTTTCTTATGAAGTTCGAAACAGTATTAGGACTGATTCGTAGCTGCCGTGCAATCTCTCTCTCACCTTTGCCTTCATTTTTATAGACAACTATTTGGCCCTTCTGAAACTTACTTAAGGGTATTCCTCTGGGCATCCTAAAACCAACAAAAACTATGAATTTCCAGCTAAATATTTTATTCTTGTTAAAAAGGAGTTAAAAGAGAAAAAAACACCTACCTATAAACTTTCCAACAGCTTCTAAATAGATTTTTTGAACGTGTCCTTCTACTTTTTTCACACACCCAAAGATATTAAGTATTGCATTCCTAAGTTAAAATAGTGGTAAGTAAAAAAATATCATTTAACTTTCACTTAACGTAAATTAAAACTCTAACAAAACAACTCTCTATAAAAGTCAGGCCAAAAGCAGTAAAATAAAAGCATATTGTACAAAAAATGACTGTCCTTCTACTTTTTTCACACAGTGTATTACATTTTCATTATAGTTTTTTTTTTTTTGACATAATAAATTTAAACTATTGTGTTTTGCATTATTCAGATGTGTTCTTCATTTTAATCACTAGGCTTTCGATACATAATAACGGTCATAATACCTATATATATTTACGGGTATTGTTATTCAATGGAAAAACACTATCCGTAAAAATATGTATATTTTTAACCGTAAATTACGGTGGTAACTAGATGTCAAACATCATTAAGATAATGATAAGCGTTCTTATAAAATGATTTTGACTTGGATTCAAGTGGGCACGACACCATTAGCATCACTAGTCCTGAACTATCACTAGCTTTATGTTACTCTTTTTTATTTGCATTCACATCGGTAGGCTATGAGTTCGATTTACACAATTTGATGTTCCATGAACAACTATCCTATGGGCGATGAAAGTAAATATTGCTCTTCCATGGGTGATTGCCCCACATTTGCATATCGCATGGGGAAAACCCGGAAAAATTGCATCAAACAGCTTGATGATGCGTGACGCTTACACAGGATGTCACATAAGGTTATTGAATCTCCTCCTTTCTGAAAGCATAAGCAGCGATTACAAGGATTGTAACTTGAGTCTTCTTACAAGCCAGCTGCATACATTATCATGAATTAAAAATATACGCTAACTTTCTCATTTCTTGATTTTTATGGGTAACTGATCATAACGGCATTTCGAATGATAGAAAATCTGGAAAACTCAGGCAAGTCAGTCTGATTTTTCTTTGTTTAACACACATCATCACAATTCATATTTAATCTAGTCTTTCATGAAAGCACTAGATGCTGCCAATGAATTTAAAACTGAGTAACCACTTTACTTGGACCAACAGCCATTATGTTAATTTAAGACACTTTTTCACTATCTTGAACAGATTTTCCCGGGTTTTTCAATTCCTTCTATTAGCTCACACTCTCCCTATATATATCTTGTACAAATTTTCAATCGTTCATAAAATACTTTTTATTCATCCACTCAAGTTCAAATGCATTTTTTTTAACTTGTAGTGGATGGCACTTGATATTAATTTGGTTTTTTTTCAAATATTAATTCATTTATTAAATTTAATTAATTAATTTTAGTTTTTTTTTTTAGATTTAAGTTGCATATATCTACCAATAGATGGCGCCAGATAAACTTAAAAAAATGAATGAAAATTATTTATAAAGGACTTTCTGCAATAGAGTGAAAAAAAAAGAAGGAATTGACTTTAAAATTTTTTTTTTATATTATTTAATTCTCAAATCAATTTCTCAGCTTTGTAACATCCTTTTTTTTTTGTAGTATTTTTGCTTGAAATTTTTTTTTAAATATTTCTCATCATCATCATCAGTGGCGCAACAACTACATTTTGGGCCAAAGCCGTCTGCCTGCAGGCAGATTTCGAGATAAAAGCTGTTTTACTTTTTACGTGTAGAGTTGTCAGCCCTACTCTCAACGCTCTACAACCATATGAGACCAGGGCTACGGTTTAAAGTGGATTCCGAACCACTACATACATCCATGGCCCTGCCGGAACTCTGACCCGAAAACCTGTGGTACCAAACCTTAGGCGCCATCATGTATTTCATTCTTTTTTTTTTTTTTTTTTTAGTATTTAATTGTCCATCAATAAAATAAAAAATGTACAAAAAATTAGTAAAATAAATAATAAAATATTTTATAACATTGTAGGCTATTCATCAGGAATTATTGCACCTTTACAATTTACACCAATATGTGTGTGTTTTTTGTTTAATTTTAAATAACTTTCTCTGCTGATACGATCAAAACCATGCCCATTGTTAAAGATGACTTTCTCACTTACTTTTTAGTGGCTATTTATTGTTCCAGTAATCACCACCAAGGTAATCAAAATTTCTGTGACGTTTAACATAAACATAGATGACAAGTTAATGCTTAGCAATCCACGGCACGCTTGGATTCTCGCAAAAGGATTGTTGAATTTAACATACGTGCTTATCTGTTCCTCTTAATCATAAATGCATGAGTATCTAAATCTTCATGAAGCATTTACAACAGATGTGAAGATTTAATCGGGTGTGTGATGAACAGACATCAGCCACATTATCTATTAATTTTCATCAGATATTTGAATTAAATTATGTTTAATAGGATAACAACGGATTTGAATTTAGTGAATAATGATTAATGAATGATGATAAATAGTGAATAATGATTTTTGTGAAAAATATAAAATTACATTTATGTATATGCATATATTTAATTTATTTTAATAACAAAAAATGGTATCATTTGAAATAATGTGATATGATAAAATTAATTTATTTTAATATTAAAATCAACAAAATAGTGAGTTAATTATTTTTATTTTTATTTATTTTTTTATTTTATTTTATTCGCCGACATGATACATTTAAGCAAATTATATATTATTTATGATCTCCGGTCTGGTGCATGTTTTTATTGTGACGTGATTAATTTATTTCGATGATAATATTTATGTTCCACTGCTGATTTTTAATAAATGAATTGTTTTAATAGAAATCCAGTTTTAGGAAAAAAGTACTTTATAATGGTTTTAGTTAGATACAAATATTGTATTTTAATATTTAATAAGACAATCCGGAGCCTGATGGTCTAGGCACGTCTAGCTCCCTGGCGCATGGGACCACATATTTCGGGTTCGACTTCGGTGCCAAGGATATTTGTAGGGATTCGGAATTCACCTTAAAGTACAGGTACCGATTTAATATGACTGTTCGGACTGAGAACCTTATCCCATAAAAAGAAAGCATGTGATGATTCGAAATCTGCAAGGCAGACGTCCTCGGCCCACCATAGGGTTGTTGCGCCAATGAAGAAGTCCATTATTAATATTCAGTTTTCTTAAAACTTTTTTAGTTTTGATTTTTAATTTTTAATTATTTTAACTTAAAAATCAACATGCTTTAAATATTTCAACATACGAATAAATGGATTATGTACCACTTTCAAATGATAATTGTTTATTTCATTCCTTCTAATAGCTGACACTCTCCCTATATATGTCTTGTTCAAATTTTCAATCGTTAATAGAATACTTTTTATTCATCCACTCAAGTTCAAATCCATTTTTTTTAATTTGTAGTGTATGACACTGGATGTTAATACAGTTTTTTCAAATATTAATTTATTAATTAAATTTAATTAATAAATTTAATTTGTTTTTTTAGATTTAAGTTGCATATATCTACCAATAGATGGGGCCAGATAAATATATACCTATATATATATATACCTATATATATATATATATATATTTTCTAATGCAGTTGGCAATAGACCGTGATCTTTTATGCCATATAGGCTGCACAGGCGTTATTCACTTTGCACTACCCAGGGGGCGCGTGTAACTCGAAGATAAGCCACGGACGTGGAGTAGCAATGCCCTAGCAACGCTCTACGATCCTATTAGGACCAACGATTTAAAGTCAATTCCGAACCACTACACCCATGTTACCGAGCGCCGGAGCGGTAGCCACTCGGCCATCAGGCCCACTAATAAATATATATATTTATGGGTATTGTTATTCAGTGGGAAAACCCTATCCGTAAAAATATGTAAATACGGTGGAAACTACTAAAAAAATTAAATTAATAGTTAATCAATTAAAAATTAAATTAAATTAATAGTTAAATTAAATAAATAACGGTGGAAACTACTAAATGTCAAACATCTTTAAGATTATGGCAAATGTTATGACACCATTAGCATCACTAGTCCTGAACTAGCTCTATGTTACTCTTTTTTATATGCATACACATTGGTAGGCTCTGAGTTCCATTTACACACTTTGACGTTCCACGAACAACTCTCCTATGGGCGATGAAAGTAAATATTGCCCTTCGGGTACTCTTCCATGGGCGATTGCCCCACATTTGCATATCGCATGGGGAAAATCCCGGAAAAATTTCATCAAGCAGCTTGATGATGCGTGACGCTAACACAGGATGTCACAAAAGGTTATTGAATCTCCTCGTTTCTGAAAGCATAAGCAGTGGGCTACAAGGATTCTAACTTGAGTCTTCTTACAAGCGAGCTGCATACATTATCAAGAATTTAAATGCTATGCTAACTTTCTCTTGATTTTTATGGGTAACTGCTCATAACGGCATTTTTAGAAAATCTGGAAAACTCAGGCAAGGCAGTCTGATTTTTCTTTGTTTAACACACACCATCACAATTCTCATCGATTCTCGTCTTTCCTGAAAGCAGCAGACGCTGCCAATGAATTTGAAACTGGATAACCACTTTACACTGAACCAAGAGTCATTATATTAATTTAAGATACCTTTTTCAGTATCTTGAACAGATTTTCCCTGTTTTTTAATCCTCACATCAATTTCCCAGCTTTGTAATATCATTTTTTTTGTAGTATTTTTGCTTGAAATTTTATTAAAATATTTCTCATCATCATCAGTGGCGCAACAATCCCATTTTGGGCCAAGGCCGTCTGCCTGCAGGCAGATTTCGAGATTAAAGCTGATTTTCTTTTTACGGGGTAGGGTTGTCAGCCCTACGCCCAACGCTCTACAGCCATATGAAACCAGGGCTACGGTTTAAAGTGGATTCCGAACCACTACATACATCCATGGCCCCGCCGGGACTCTGACCCGAAAACCTGTGGTACCAAACCTTAGGCGCCATCATGTATTTCATTCTTTTTTTTTTTAGTATTTAATTGTCCATCAATAAAATAAACAAATGTACAAAAATTGGTAAAATAAATAATAAAATATTTAGAACATTGTAGGCTATTCATCAGGAATTATTGCACCTTTACAATTTACACCAATGTGTGTGTGTTTAATTTTAAGTAACTTTCTCTGCTGATGCGATCAAAACCATGCCCATTGTTAAAGATGACATTCTCACTGAAAGAGAACTTCATTTTTAGTGGCTATTTATTGTTCCAGTAATCACCACCAAGGTAATCAAAATTTCTGTGACGTTTAACATAAACATAGATGACAAGTTAATGCTTAGCAATCCACGGCACGCTTGGATTCTTGCAAAAGGATTGTTGAATTTAACATACGTGCTTATCTGTTCCTCTTAATCATAAATGCATGAGTATCTAAATCTTCATGAAGCATTTACAGCAGATGTGAAGATTTAATCGGGTGTGTGATGAACACACATCAGCCACGTTATCTATTAATTTTCATCAGATATTTGAATTAAATTATGTTTAATAGGATAACAACGGATTTGAATTTAGTGAATAATGATTAATGAATGATGATAAATAGTGAATAATGATTTTTGTGAAAAATATAAAATTACATTTATGTATATGCATATATTTAATTTATTTTAATAACAAAAAATGGCATCATTTGAAATAATATGATATGATAAAATTAATTTATTTTAATATTAAAATCAACAAAATAGTGAGTTAATTATTTTTATTTTTATTTATTTTTTTATTTTATTTTATTCGCCGACATGATACATTTAAGCAAATTATATATTATTTATGATCTCCGGTCTGGTGCATGTTTTTATTGTGACGTGATTAATTTATTTCGATGATAATATTTATGTTCCACTGCTGATTTTTAATAAATGAATTGTTTTAATAGAAATCCAGTTTTAGGAAAAAAGTACTTTATAATGGTTTTAGTTAGATACAAATATTGTATTTTAATATTTAATAAGACAATCCGGAGCCTGATGATCTAGGCACGTCTAGCTCCCTGGCGCACGGGGCCACATATTTCGGAATCGACTTTGGTGCCAAAGATATTTGTAGGGATTCGGAATTCACCTTAAAGTATAGGTACCGATTTAATATGACTGTTCGGGCTGAGAACCTTATCTCGTAAAAAGAAAGCATCTCATGATTCGAAATCTGCCAGAAGGCAGACGTCCTCAGCCCACCATAGGGCTGTTGCGCCAATGAAGAAGTCCATTATTAATATTCAGTTTTCTTAAAATTTTTTTAGTTTTGATTTTTAATTTTTATTTATTTCAACTTAAAAATAAACATGCCTTAAATATTTCAGCATACGAATAAATGGATTCTGTACCACTTTCAAATGATAATTGTTTATTCAATTCCTTCTATTAGCTCATACTCTCCCTATATATATCTTGTTCAAATTTTCAATCGTTCATAAAATACTTTTTATTCATCCACTCAAGTTCAAATACATTTTTTTGGAACTTGTAGTGGATGACACTGGATGTTAATACAGTTTTTTCAAATATTCATTTATTAATTAAATTTAATTAATAAATTTAATTTGTTTTTTTAGATTTAAGTTGCATATATCTACCAATAGATGGCGCCAGATAAACTTAAAAAAATGAAGGAAAATTATTTATAACGGACTTTCTGCAATATAGAGAAAAAAAAGTAGGACTTGACTTTAAAAAAAAATTTTATATTACTTGTTTTACATGAGTGAACAAGTGTTCAACACAATACACCAAGAAAAGTCCCTGACTGATTGGCTACCTCAGTGCCTCATCTCAACATTAAAGGGTAACTGGTACGCATTTACGTCTCAAGCAAAAAACTTGAAAAGTCTTAATGCTATATGCTGAAACATTAGGTCGTAGTCAGTTCTGTCTTTTTATCTTTCAGAGGAATATTTTAAACTTTCTTCTGCTCGGGCTATTGGATTCAAACCTTTGTTGTCATGCGCGCTAAACTGGCGGAGTTATTCTTGTCTTCTTTTCTCGATTTTGCTATATAGCATTTGGTATTTCAATTTTATATTTTTGGCAACTGTCAATTGGATAATTTATTAGGGAAATAGCTTGAAAAAAGATATCAAAATCGGGACATGTAGTAGTTTTACTATAGGACTCTGAAAATCTTCTTCATTGGCGCAACAGCTCTATGATGGGTAAAGGCCGTCTACCTATTGGCAATTTTCGAAACACGAAATGTTTTTCTTTTTAAGCGGTAGTGTTACCAGCCCTACTCCTAGTGCTCTACAGTCATATTAGACCGGCGCCTACGGTTTAAAATGAATTCCGAACCCCTACAAACATCCATGGCCCCGCAAGGACTCGAACACACAGCCTGTGGTAATGGGCACCTGAGCGATAGTCACTCGGCCATCAGAAATCACTCCGCAAATCACTATTCTCAAATTGCTCCACTTTTCAACAAAAAAAGGCAGCTTCTTTTCCAAACCGTCATTTACTATTTTTTATTAAAACGAAATCTCGATGATACACACAAATTCCAGGTAGTCTAAACCATCTGGTGAGTGTCCTATAGCGCTCTGCAAAAACACCATTATCTGACTGCCCCACTTTCCGTGAAAAAAAGGCCACCTTCACATCTCGCACATCATTTACCCAGATGGGTACACATCACTGACTGCGAAGACGAGTCCGAGCTCTGCGAGAAAAACAGGAGCCACCTCTCGCTTTTGCTGCTTTTTTTCTTTCTTTTTTGGCTGGTTCCAGTGTGAGTGGACTTGCTCAACCTTGACTCGCCACTTCCTCTCCTCCAGGCTTCCGCGTTCAGCGTTATCATTCCATATTCAACCGCCTCACGTAGGCATCTCTCAGCTGATCCTATTTGGATTTTTGATAGTGAACGCTTTGAAAACCTGGCGTATGTTAAGGTGAAATAATTACTTATAAAAAAAATGTACAGGAATTGGCAGCGTAAAAGCAGAAAGTTTTTTTTTCGGCTTCGATAACAATATATTTTTTTTCTTTCTAATGCAGCTGGCAAACACTTAGACAGCTTGGTCTTGGATGCCTTAAGGCAAGCGCTGCACAGACGTACTCACTTTGCATTACCCAGGGGGTGCGTGTAACTTGAAGATAAGCCACGGACGCGGAGTAACAATGCCCCGCAACGCTCTACGATCCTATTAGACCGGGACCTACAGTTTAAAGTGGATTCCGAACCACTACAAACATCCATGGCACCACCGGGACTCGAACCCGAAACCTGTGGTACCGAGCGCTAGCCAATCGGCCATTCAGGTCCTCGATAACGCTATTAGGTTAAATTTATACTGCCATTATTGGATATTGAAATCCGTGCACACCTGCGAGATAACGTTCTTAAAAGTAATTTACTGTTTTGTGTTGTGTATTTAAATAGGTTTTTAATTTAAAACGTATTAATGGTAATCCTCGATTGACTCAGCTAGAACGGTGTACAATCATGGTTCTGGGGAAAATTTCTAATGTAATTTCGCTTCATCGGAAATCTCTAACAAAATATTTCGATGTTCAGCCTAAAACTCTTTATGATAATCTTGAAAACGAGTATACTCGTTTTATAGCAATAGTTGCCTAGCCGTTAGCGACAATAGTTGCACAGAAAGCTAGCGGAAATTTGATGGCTATGATGGCTTGCCCTCTTGATGACTAACTAACATAGACTATCGTTGAGACAAATGGAGCTCTCATGTTGATAGTGAAAGATTAATCTCTAATGCTTAATTGCTGAATGATTAGCGCTCGGTGTCGCAGGTTTACGGTTCGAGTCCCGGTCCGTATGCCCGTAGGACCGTAGGTCCCGGTCTAATATGACTGTAAAGCGTTGGAATTAGGGCTGGCAACACTACCTCGTAAAAACAAAAACATCTACTGTCTCGAAGTCTGCCAACAGACAGACGCCCTTGGCCCATTATGGGTCTGTTGCGCCAATGAAAAAGAAGTATATATATATGCATATAAACTTATCCCTTTTTATGAGTTTGATCCTAATGCATTGTGCAGAAGATAATATCTCTCAGATTTTGTTATTATCCTTTTAATTTCTTTAAATTTTATAAATGCTAAGTTTATATGGAGTTAAAACATAACACGGGGCCTGATAGCCGAGTGACTAGCGCTCTAGCGATCGATGCCACGGGTTGTGAGTTCGAATCTCGGATGTGCCCTGGATATAATGATTCGGAATCGACTTTAAGCCGTAGTTCCTAGTTTAATATGACTATAGACCGTTAGACGTAGAGCTGACAACCCTCTCCGTAAAAACTTGACTTCGTCAGCGTCACGGATCCAAGTCAGACTTCTACTCACGGGTGCTCCATCACAACAGAAGCAGCCCCCCCTTTTTTTTTTTCCTTATGAGACCACATGGGTTCTTGGACTTGGTCTAGATGTTGCTGTCTACCGAGTGGGATACGAAACAACAACAACAGATTTATCTCTACGATGAGTTTCGAAATATTTTCTTACGAAAATTAAATTTAGTAGATAGAAACATTTTAAAGGATTTCCTTTTATTATTTTCTTTAAATATTCTTCACTTTTATAAATTAATCGGGAAACTACTAGTCATTTCCTGATAACTTTCAAGACATAAGAACTAGTAACGTATTACAACTTACAAGAAGAGGTTACCAGGTTAGAATTTTTTTTTATACTCCAATTGAAAAGCTCTGGCTCGTTAAGAGACCTATAAAAATTGGATTTAACTGGAAGTAAGATGTTTCTGTAACTGCCTTGACAGGTTAAAGTGTTTAAAAGCATCCTATTGATCTGATTGAAAGGTTTACACATAAAAAGTGATGCAAGAATTGACAGGATAATTGCCGGAATTCGGAAAGAACAGTTGCCGATACCCTTTTACGGGTTAGTAAACAATTTTGGATGTTACTGCTTAACATGATGCCTGAGTTTATTGAAGTCAATTTCGAGGTAACGGTTTCTAACGTTGTTTACCGTTTTTTATTGTATCTGTAAAAAATAAACATGCCTTGGGTGGTTTTGGAACGAAATCAAGGACAAGAAATCAAGCTTATAAGAACTCGTTTTTATTATCCATTGAAGATTTTAAGGAAAAGGTACAAATTTGATATATGTTAAGTTAAAAAAAAAACGTACAGAAAGAGAAATTGAGAATTAAATACATTAAGGAAAGAACTACGACTTATTCCTCGTAATTTCTATTTTTAATTTTTGTAATAATCTAATAACTTTCAATTGGTACAAAATAAAAATGAGGAATTGATGACTAATGTCGAAGACAGTGGATATGGTATGGTATTTGTATGTAGTAAAGTTTTTACTACTTAAAATAAGGGCTAACAAAGCAATGATTTTCAAACTTTTTGAAGTCGGGGCGCATTTAAAAATTATTATTTAAAATAATTATAGACATAACACAAGCTTACACTATATACAAATATGCATGGCACTATATACAAATTTCTGAGAAATAAGCACTCACTTCTATCGAATCCCAGATTTAAATAGAACAAACTTTTCATCACATTTGATTATTAAAAAGAAAGAAAAAAATATTTCAATATAGTTAATATTTTACATGTTTCGTTTTTTAATACTGTGCGTATTTCTTTTTTCTTACTTTTTTACATCTTTTTTACGTTTGTTCTTCTTTGAGCTTGATTTGTTTAGTTAGTTGCAAAACAGAATCTCATTATCCATAATTGGTTATAATTTTTTTAATATAATCTTCACTGCAGATTTTTTTTTACTTTAATTCCCCTTCCTCCAATATGATATTTAGAACCAGTTTGAACTACTCCAATTCATAATATTATAAGTGGTAGCTAAAGGTCTCTTTCACCTGTAAGCATTTTAAGAATATTGACCTAAATGGTGAACATAGAGCTTTCTGATAGAAATAATTATAGATGAATAAATAGTTATTTAAAACAAGTTTGTGACATTTATATTATATGACATAGTTATGGTGTGTTACTTGCCCTTTTATGATTAAAAGTGTAACACAACACAATTTTTTTGTAAGCAATTATTTTCCTTATTTGAAATTCTCATTAAAATTCATCAATATTTCTTTATTCATCAATATTTTTGATTTTTGAATATATCAATCTTTCTTATTTTTCTCTTTTAGATAAAAAATAAAAAAAATAATAATAAAATAATAATTGTGATTATTATAATAAATTTTTCTACACTTAATTAATTTTAGATTGTTAAAAACTTTTAATGTCTTTGTTAATTTTTATGTCTTATAATGAAAATAATTATAGAAGGAATACAAGAAGGTGGTTTTAACAAATAAAAAAAAAAAAAATTTAAACTTTGATATGAAAGAAAATTTTGATTTAGAAACAAATAGAAAAATTCAAAGTTAAAATTATGAAAATTATAATCAGCCATTGGTTATATAAGAATCTGGGTTGGTTTGGTTTGTCGCTCTACGACCATTTTGTACACACTTTAGTCTAATTAGACCGGGACCTATAGTTTAACGTGGATTCCGAAACACTAACGAACATCCATGCCATGGTCAGGATTCGAACCTGAAGCCCCAAAGGCCAGAGCGCTAACCAATTGGCCATCAGGCCGCCGTAATCTATAAGAAGAAAAATGACTGTTTAGTTATTGACAATTGTGTTTATCTACATGATGATAAATTATAGAAGTATGTAGAAAAGACATTTTTTATTACGCCTATAGATCCCACGTATTTTGCATATAATTGCACATTAATATGTAAAATTAATTAACCTATTTCACCTTTTCATTGAACATTTTAGTTTGGATGTGTCTCACATATTACAAAGCCCATTTTATAAAACTCATAACCTCATTATTCTTATTACCACACCCTTTTTAGAATATAGTTCATGTAATCAAATGAATTACTTATTGGGAGTTATAACGGGGCCGGCGAGATAGTTCATTCTCGCTGGCCCCGGTTATAAGTAGGTGTAAAATGATTTTTAAAACTGTCTCTGAATTTTGATAAGAAAATGCCCATTATTCTTCACTAAATCAAATGATCTCTTGCACTGAATTCTTTTAAATACGCCTTTCTGCAAAAAACAAAAGAATAAAATAGTTTGATAAACAATAAAAGCCTACATGCTAATTGCCTTCTATTTTACATCAATCTTTTTTAATCTTGTGTGGGGTATATTGAATAGGATGGTTAGGAAACGAATAGTAGGTTAGTTAGTTATAATTATCCTCATTATAAATGTGTCTTCATAAAAGTTGTTTCTTAGAAGTACTGTAATGATATAAAAATGGTTAAAACAAGCCCATAAACTAGTTTATAACCACTTAGGAATATTTTTAATAACTATTATTATTTTAATGCATCCACACTTTATGCTTCTTTATTTTATTGTTAAAAGTTATTTATTGCTTTTTATCTTTAAATCAAGTAGTGTTTTTCCTATAATGATGATTATAAGTAGAAACATGCATTAAAATAATCCTTCAAAAAAAAGTATGTTCACAATAATTCAAATTTATAAAATCATTCAAATTTCAATAACTAGTTTTTTTAAATCATCAATTTTAATGAAGTTTTTAAAAAAAGAGTCTTTTTGATTTAAAAAATTTCTTTCGAGATTTATAGGTTCACTAAATTTATAATATTATAATATAAGGAAACCAAGAAAGTCATCGTATCTTCATTATAAAATACTTTTTATTGCATTACAAAACATTTCCAATATTCGAACTAATATAATAATAATGAGTAAAATCCAAATTCAATAATTCCAATTCTAATAATAATGAGTAAAATCCAAATTCCATCCTTCCAATATTAATAATAATGAGTAAAATCCAAATTCCATTCTTCCAATATTAATAATAATGAGTAAAATCCAAATTCAATAATTCCAATACTAATTATTAACAAATAAAATTCAAATTCAATGATTCCAATATTAATAAAGAGTAATATTAAAATTCAATAATACAAATATAAATTAATTAATAACGAGTAAAATGCAAATTCAATTATTCCAATACTAATAATAAAGAGTAAAATTAAAATTCAATAATTCCAATATTAATAAATAACGAGTAAAATGCAAATTCAATAATTACAATACTAATAATAAAGAGTAAAATTCAATAATTCCAATATTAATTAATAACAAGTAAAATGCAAATTCAGTGATTCCAATACTAATAATAAAGAGTAAAATTACAATTAAATAATTCCAATATTAATTAATAACGAGTAAAATACAAATTCAATGATTCCAATACTAATAATAAAGAGTAAAATTAAAATTCTATAATTCCAATATTAAATAATAAAGAGTAAAATCCAAATTCAATAATTCTGATATTAATAATAACGAGTAAAATCCAAAGGACTCTTTTTACAAGCCGCTGACACAACTGTTGATTTTAATTACCAGCGAATAGCAATAAAATAGCAAGTGAACTTGATTTTGAAACTTATCTCTTTATCTTTTCTTCCCAGTTGTGCTACAGAAAGAACAACTTTGCTTGTTTTGAGGTTAACAAGACCTATTTTCTCAGGGTATTCTACTAAGGATTCTTTCATCTAAGTTAGTACGAGGCGATTATGACATCTTTTCCCTTTGAAGAACTCCTTGTGTTCCAATTAATTAATTTTTTTTTCTTTGGTCTGACCACTTTTGGAAGGTTATTCCCTTTCAGTTCAGGTCGATTTCCCTACTTTTCGCCTCCGAAAGTTATGAAATAAATTCCAAAAGGGGAACTTTTGTCCTTTACCTTGTCAAATAACTGTCACAGCTGCAAGTTTCAACTACGAGGATTAATACTGATGATTTTAAATTAGAGTAATAAATATCTGTATTCTTAGTTTTGTCTCTGAAAATTATGATATGAGCAGCAAAATTGAAATTTTCGTCTTTTTCTATCAAAGTATCGTTGTAAAGTTTGAATATCAATTTTTATTTTGCAAAGTTGCATAGCTGGTTATTTACATCTGAGGTCTACCATTTTTTGTAGGTTGAAATTTATTCAAGTAATTTTTAATTCCATCATATAAGAAAATATGCTTTTATTGTTCTAACTATTATTGATAAAAAAAGTTTGAAGTATTTTTAAAGTAATTTAATAAAAATAATCATTTCAATATGTCTAATCAGATGTGCTAACATTATTAGCAAACTAGTCTAAATTATTTAAAGCAATCAATGATATTCATAAATCTTCAAATAATTCTTAAAAACTAATTTATTTTTCTGATAGTAAAACGATTATCCAATGTATTTCTTTTGAGTAATTTTATTAAAAAATAAATAGAAGTTCATGATTATGTGTTCCTATTTTTTAAAAATATTAATATGAGAAGTTAAATGTCTGTCTGTATGGATGTAACAATTTGAGCATTATTCTATTATTTCAAATATATTAAAACTTTATTTTGTGAATTCCTTAACTATTAAACCAGTCTCTAATCAAAGATCACGAAACAATTTTAAATAATCTTTTTTAATTAAAAAAAATTATTTTTTTTATATTAAAAAATTATAATTCTTTATAACAATAGCAACAGTTTTTACAATGTATTTTTTAGAAAAACCAATGCTTTAGTGCTTAGACATATGATAATTGAGATTGTATCACAGATTGAAATTTTTCTTAATTTGACTTTCAATATTTATTGATATTTTTTCTAATAAAATTTTACCATTGTACATCATTCATAAAATCAGTTAATGTCCAATCATATCTACTATTTTTTATAACTTTTATTTCTGTAGAAAGTTCTTTTATAAGATTAGTCTTTTATAGGAGAAAAATCGATATACATTTTTGAAATTGCAATTTACAGCTATCGAAATGCATTACATTTGATTGCATCATACCGTTAAACATTATACTTTTATCTCCTTTAATATCAGATCATAAACATAAAGAGGATGAAGAACCATAAAAGTAATGGCTCATTAATTATAAGGGAAAAGGTATTGGGAATTAGTAGTTTCGAAACATTATATTTGTGTTCATTCATAAAACATAAATGTTCAGTAAAAGTTATTTTTGTAATAAAATTATGAATAAAAAGCTGATCACAGATATTTTTCAAAAATATTAAATAAATTTTAAATATATATTGAATCAAACTTTAGACTTTTATTTAAATTACTCCTGAAAAGGTTTTCTTTTGTTAGGACCAAGTATTTAGTTAACAAATGGAGTTGCTTATTTAGAAATAAAAAAAAGCAAAATTTAAGCAATTATTGTAACTAACAAAAGAAAAATAAAGAATTAGTTTTTCTTGTTTTACTATTATATTTATTTATTGTTGAAAAAAGTTTATCCAGCAAGAAAAAATTCGAAAAGTTATAAATGTATAAAAATCATTTAACATTTCCACTAAACGTTAATGATCAATGACAAACAAAAATTTTCATACATTCAAGCACACATAAAACTTTCGTTAACCTTTTTTAATAAATATTAACGAAAGAGAGAATTGGACTTGCACAATTTTTTAACAAGAATAATTTTAATTAAAAAAAAAAACCTAAAAACACACATAAATTCGCAGAGTTAGGTTAGACCTCAATTTCATAAAGAACAACCATCTTAACGCAGCGTCACCTAAATAATTTCTTCGTATTTGCTACCCAGTGAACTTTTGGACCAATCTGAGATTTCTCTTATAAATATTCCTATTTATTTCACTCGAATTCTAAGCGTTATGGTTGAACGAAAAAAAACACATTTAACTAATGAACTCCCATCATAGCGAGTGAAATGAATTCCAAGCGCTTCTCATAAAAACAAAACGCGTACTGATTGAACCGTTCAATAAACGTCTTCTACCTGAACCGTTTCCCTGAGCCAAACTGTTTTTGTTTTATTTCTGTTTTATTTTAGCTAACTATTTGGACATGCTCTAATGAAAAGACTTCCTAATTTCGAAATTCACCATTCTTCCCTCTCTGATGGTTTTAGAGGTCATTGTTTGTAGACGGAAAAATCACCTGTTGTGATTTCAAGGTTATTAAAACAAGGGTCATCTTTTGTAGGACAATTTTACTTAAGTTACGAACTTTAGAAATTTCAGGAAAGGAGATCTACTGATTTTATTGGTGGGTTTGATGGTGCCTGAAATAAACTCTTTAAAAATAAAACTTTCGATTAAAGTTATGATTACAATTGCAATAATAACATTTGATATAATCCATTCGGTATAATTCTCTCAGAAATATTAATTTCTTATCAATATCTTTCCTGCCCTGTATGGTGACGGGGAGAAAAGAGTTGTCCCAACTGCTTGTCTTAAGAGGTGTCTAAATTGTCAAACGAATGTCCAGGAGTATAGCTGGATAGCTTCCTCGGAGGTTAAAAAAATTTTAAAATTAAAAAAATCGGTAAAAAATTCTTAACTTTTTATAGAGTTCCCCGTTCCTTATATTTAGTAAACAAACATCCTAACAAATGCAGTACAAAATGCTTCGCTTGTGTATAACAAAAATTGGCCGAGATATTTGATATCAGAGTAGGGGTTTTCACGGCTTTCTTTGAGAGTTCATGCTATAACATTAATTTGAACAATTTTCGATTAAAATTAGGGTACAAAGATTCTTTTGCGGTTAAAATTTGGGATTCTCCAACTGTAAATGTGCAGTAAACTGGACATGCTTCATGCACGGAATTCTATCGCAGTGCTCTCAGTGGTGAAATACAGAAGTTTGGAAATCTAACTTCGAAATGAATCAAGGTAGTAAAAAAATTGTCAATTGGAAACTTGTAGACCATCGTAGACCAAATAACAATAAAAAAATAAACAAAAAAAAAATGGAATCATTCAGATTTTGGCTACTTAAAGGAATCAGAATAATTTTGTCTGCATTATAGAAGAATTTATATACATTACCCATATTTCTGGGAAGGCTATCCTTATATCTGAATTATAATGATATAATATGATTATGCTACAGATTTCTGAAGACTGTTCCTTAACACAGCAATATGTCCTTGAAAGACAGTCTAGCTTTTCATATTTGCATACCTTGCACGATTCAAAGTCTGTCGTGCAGTATTGCGAACCTCTGCAATTTCCTCATTAGAGCAATGATTCCGAGGTCTGTTGATCAACTCGAAAAAGGTTAAGTTAAGTTATGATATGGCTTGACAATTTAACTCTTTGCCAGGAACTGCAATAGCGGCTGCTATTTTTGGGAGAAGAAATAAACAGTTTTTAATTTGTCGTCACTTAATTACCGTCATTTAAAATGAATGTCAGATTGACGCTTCTGCAACCACTTTACGCTGACTTTGCTAATTGATGTTTTCTGCAACACTGGTTAAAATTTGGAGAAGAGTTTTTTTTTTAACAAATAGGATACAAATTGGAATCATTTTTTAAAAAATTCCGAGGAATATAATCATTTTAATTTCCTTCTTTTGAATGTAGTATAGGTATTTAAAGATTGTAAAGGCAGAGGTCCAAAAATACCCATTGTAACTTAAATAAATTTTATGTACAAAAAAGAATTTAAAATTATCTATATATTATAAAATTAACAATATAACAAAATAAAGGATATTAGTCAGGGTATTGTATTAACTTAATATGTATTCTAGTATTTGGGTCGACTTTGTCTAACCTTGAGAAATACAAGACATTTGATACGATTTTTTTTTTATGTGTGTGTGTGTGTGTGTTTTTTCTCTCTGTTTTTTTGTTTTTGTTTTGTTTAATATTTATATCTTTGAAACTATTTTATCCTGTAAGCTTACTGTAACCTTTTGTGGAAAACGAAGACTTTATTTTAAATTTATAATAATAAAAAAAATTCAAAAATAAATCTACAGAGATCCCCAATGAAAAATTATTTAAATGTGTTTTAACTACAATATTTTATTACATACTTTTTCTCACTATATAATAATATATATTGTTAAGTCATATCTAACTTAAGCCAAATTTTAAAAAAATTATAAATAACAAAAATTTTCGTTACTCGTTAAGTAAAAAAAAAAAAAAAAGTTTGGTTTAAAAAATAAAAATAAAATATAAAATACTATTTTTATTAATTTTTCAATAAATATAATGAAATATATTCAATTATAGCTGTTATTTTTATTTCTTTTTGCGTTGCATTAAAGCATTTTCTATTCATTTTTCTATTCTAGAAGTTAAGAGTTTGTAAATATAAAAAAAAAAGTTAAGTTCTAAAAAAAATAATAAAAAGATTTAGCAACTTACAATTAAAGAACACACTTGAGGGTCTTCATAATTTTCTTTTAAACTGAAATATAAACAAATTATTAAATTTAAGAATAATATCAACATATTGATTTTTATAATTAATATTTGCAAATAAAATACACTAAGTAAGATTTCCTTTTATGTTAAAAATCAAAATAAATTCATTAATTGCATTTTATTAAGATAATTAATATAATTTTACTGAATAAGCTCTTATAAAAAAATTATTTTGCAATTATTTTTGCCTTATACTTATTAACGAATACACGAAATTTATATTGATTCACTTTTTACAGCAAAACAGAAAATCGTGTTGGCATATACATAAAATATACTTAGTAGCATTGTTAAAAAAAAGGGAGTAGCACTCTGGCGCTCGGTGCCACAGGTTTCGGGTTCGTATACCGGCGGTACCATGGATGTTTGTAATGGTTCGGAATCCACTTTAAACCGTTGGTCCCGATCTAATATGATTGTAGAGCGTTGAGCGTAGGGCTGACAACCCTACCCCGTAAAAAGCCCACCATAGGGCTGTTGCGCCATTGATGATGATGATGATGATTGTTAAAAAAAAGGTAAATTTTTAATTAAATTAACATGGGTACACTTTAAATTTTATTGACAAATATTATTTATATATATATATACAGAACTCTATTTAGCATTATCATTTATATTTTATATCAAATTTTGAATAGAAAAGAAATGTTTTCAAAATATTTTGTAACGCAATAGAAGCAGAAGTATGTTTTTTTAAGAAAAACATCTGTTCTCAGTGTCCAGCACAGTCAGTTGACTACTCAATTTTCAGTACTGAACGACTGCGTGGCTGTCATTTGAATTTCGGAAATTCATGCTATTCATAGACTCATATTTCAGATATTTATATATGCTTCAATAAATATTTAACGCGCTGTTGTTCTTACGCATCTGTTTAATTTCAGGAAGACTGATTCGAAATAAATGATTGACATATTTCCGAAACTGAAAGACAGAATTCACAAAAAGAATTGATTATATTTAAAATTTTTCCAATGCAACATTCCCATTATCATCTTTTAAAACAACAAGTCACACACACTAAGTACTTAAAATTTCATGCATAAAAATGTGACCCATATCAAACGTGTTCGCGAAGTTTTGTTTTCTATACTAAGGAGAAACAATTTTTTCCAAGGTCGTTGACACCAACCGGAAAACTAATTGCTAAAAATATGTTTAGTTGGCATAATATGTTTCTGTGTCAGTATAATTTTAAAACATGATAGGCATACTAATCATCCACCTGTAGCGAATCTCTGCTTAAATATTTATTTTTTTTCTCAGATGAAATTTAAATTTCAGTATTCATTTTCTTTATAAAAAAAAGCAGGCTTTTTAAAAACTCTTATCTGTTGTTTATTTTTTTTTTATAAATAAAGTAGTATACTTAGTTTCAAATACTGTATACATAATAATGAGCATTTTCTACTTATAACCTAGGATGTATAACTTAATAGTACTCATAATAATTGAAGCAATTTCTTCTCATGAGAAGAGTTTTGACAGAGACATGTACTGTATGTTATTTGAACATTATATAATAAACTCATCACTGAAATTCAGACAGAAGACGAGCTTTATTTTTATGTTACAAGTGTTTTTTGTTTGTTCGACTGAAATTAGCGACTGTTTGTTCGACCTTCACAGCTCGAAACAACTACAGATTGAATATCAACCAGTTAATATATCATAAGTTGTGCCACACTGATTGGTAATAGACCACGAGCTGAGAAATGTCTACTCCAAAGAAGGGAGAGAAGTTGATCAATGGTCCTCTTGATGGATTGTCTTAAAAGGAGTTTTTTGGTGAAGAATAAACTCGACTGCGACAAGTCGACCAGAAGTGTTTTTTTTTTCTTCCTTTTTTCTCTAATGTGACTGAATAAGCCGGAGTTTCCGCCTATTTTCAAAGTGAGCCCCTTGAGAACCCTCGCGCCATGTGATAGTTACGGTCTCCTGCAGATCAGGTGTTAAGATTCGTAGTAGACTCGAGAACACTCCGAACTTGGAATGAATTACACTTGTGTATCAAATTTATATCCTTAATTTTCATTTTTTGTAAATAGAGTTCTGTATATATATATAAATAATATTTGTCAATAAAATTTAAAGTGTAACCATGTACCCTGAAAGTGGCCCTCTCTTCTTGAAGCCATAAGTCTAGTATAAGCCGAGCCGTTACATAACTGAGTATTAAATTTTTTTAGCAAAAAAATTCCCATATAATGAAAACAAATCTGGTATTTACTTATGGTCATATTTATGATCATAAATAAGGATAAAGATGGATAAATTATGATCATAAAAAGGGTTTTATTTATATAAATATGACCATTTATTCATGGAAGCACTTAAAAAAATTATAATTCTTACATAAGTTAGAAATTTAGAAAATAAACTCGGTGTTAATAATTTTTTAAAAACTTTTTTTTAAAACTTCTTAAAAACACATTGTATTTTTAAATGAAGTGTTTTTTTAATTAAATTTAAGTAACTTTTATTTTTATTACTAGCAATAATTAGTTCTATTCCTGTCAATAAGTCTATAGACAATTAAAGGATTTCTTTAAATACCCTATAAAAAGCTTAACCTATTTTACAAACATTATCTTAGAAACATGCTTTTAAAGAAATTGTGTATAATAATAAAATTTATAATACTTATTCAGATAGTTGTTTTGAATTTTTTTAAAGAAAAAACTCGTTTAAAAGTACTAAAATTTTAATGTTTAACAATATAACTAGTGATTAATTTAAGTAAATCCCTTTGTTGTTATTTCAAGCAAAACATGTGATTTTTTAGAAAAAGATTTCAAAACTTTTCTGCATTGTTCCTTCGATATTGTATTTCACGCATAAATATCTAAACATTTTTAACAATGCCAGTCATTATGAATCACTCATCGTGAATTAATCATCATGAATTACTCATCGTGAATTAATCGTCATGAACCAATAATCGTGTTTAACATGATATGTAGCTGATGATGATAATTGAAATAAAAAAATACTTATAATTTCGAAATAAATTTAGTAGTAGTAAAAAAACAAAATATTCCTCAAAATAACCAAAATTTTAAAAAACATAGTTGATATTTTAATTCACATAAATTAGTTTTTTTCCTTTTCAAACAAAACAAATATTAACTAAACCGGCATCAATATAACAATAATGTAACAGAATTCAATAATATTCCAGAATGTAATTTCTTTGTTGTGTTTTATGTGTGATTATTTAATACTGATTAATAATTCCAGTAATTGTCGTCATGCCATCCTATATAATAGAGAGTTTTCGCATAACGTTTTTTTATCGTCCGATATTTTTCTTCCTAGCGCGCATGCTCATAGGATTAGCTGAGTAGTGCAGTATTACAGATACGCATGCGCAATAGGTACAATGTTTCTATGAGCATACACGCTAGGAAGAAAAAATATCGGAAGATAAAAAAGCGTTGTGCAAAAACTGTAATAATACATTTATTAACAGTAATCCAAATGAATCTTTCTTTTCAACAAAATTCTTGAAGTAATTTTAAAAATTGTTAAAAACCAAAGCAAATTTTATTCTGAAATATAATAGAAACACTGTATTTCTCAAGCTTAGCAACTTAGTTGATATTTTAATTCTTTAAAATAAAAACTGTGACTTATTAACATAACGCTTATAGGTTGTCACTGCTTTAACGTATCTAACACATAATTATCTTACCATTTGCAGTAATGGCAGCATTTACTGTCATCACGTTTTTACTTAAAGTTAGATTCATTCGCTCTGGCTTTACCGCGGGAAATAGAAGGTCGTCGGACAAGTATATCATGCAGCGTGCGTGATTAAGTACACAGTATAGTATGCAATTGGGCATTCGAAATCAGGTGAAATGTCTGTGAATCACGGTAGTTTCTTATAGAAGGAAGACAACTATTGGAGTAGACAGTTTAGATCATGAATGTAAATCTGTAGGGCAATATTTTTTTTTGTGCTACTTTTATTTTATATTTTCTTTTCGAATGTCATTAACACACATGAAAATCATTGTGATTAGGGGATTCTAATCTTCTTTCTGGGCACGTTCTATATATGAAATTTCTGAGAGATTCGTTTTTTTTATTTGCATAAGTTGCTTTTTTTTCGCAAGAAATACGGAAGTTATTATAGTTTATATAACATTTAGTAGATCTACTCCATAAAGTCCTGCCAAATATATATTTGTTCTACAGTGTCAAAATGGTTACATTTGATGTCCATTTTGATCTTGGGGAATAGCCAGAAACCCGATGGAACTAGATCCTGTAAGTAGGGAAGCTGGTGGAGGTTTGGTTTGTTTGTCGCTCTACGGTCATTTTGTGCTTATTAAACCGGATTCCGAACCACTGACAAACATCCATGACACCACCAGAATTTGAACTTGAAGCCTGTGGTATAAAAGGCCAGAGCGCTAGCCAACTGGCCATCAGGTCGCAAATTAAAAATCGGAATAATGTGAACGAAGCTCACGAAACAATTATTAAAAATTGGAAAAACTTTAACCTGAAATTTTATAAGTATCAAAATATTTCTTTTATTTTAAAATTATATTTAAAAATTAAAAAAAACGAATAAAAAATGAAAATGTATAAAGTACTCCTACAAGTGAAAAATGTAAATTTATTTTCGTGATTTAAGATATATTCAAATTATTTCAATGCAATTTCAAATATATATGCAGAAGTAAAAACTTAATTTGAAAATTGTATTTTTGAAATATAACTCTTAGAAAGGCATAGGAAATGTTCGTAAACTATTTCCGAAAGGAAACAAATTACAAATTCGTAAAGCATCACATAAAATTTAAAATTTGATTGGTAGACTTCATTCATCCATACACTCCGTAATTAAAAGTTATGGTTCTTCTTAAACGTTACTTAATCAAGAACTCAGCTCTCGTCCATCGCTTATGATCGTTTATTTAATGTTTGTAAACTGAAAAAATATTTCCAACATTAGTGGACCAAAATTTGCAGTATATCTTCAAAAATAAAAAAAAAGCATATTGTAGTACATCCTCTGAAAAATAAATTATCATAAACAACTCATGGGGAAATTTCAAGAACGTACGCGTGAGTGAGTATATACACGTACACACCTTACTTTATTGGGCATAGAGGCCTCATAAGGGTACTTACCTCAAGGTTAAATAGTATCCGTAATATGAGCATTGTTTCAATTACTTACAGTAAGAAACGTAAAGAGTGTTGCAATCTAACCCTACTTAGGAACTACTTCCTTTTTTTTATGTAATTATGAAGTAAGAAAATTTGCCGAATTCAGTTTTTGATTGTTCTTGTACGTAATGTACCACGTTTTATGATAATAAAATTGTAAATCAATTTTTATTCTGGAAAATAATGTAAAGTACAAGTTTAAAAAATAAGAAACTGATTTTAGTTGGATGTTTTATATTCATATTTATAATACGTAAAATGATTTATAATTAGTACATAAATGTATTAATAGTGTCAAAGTATTTCAAATGATACCAATATAAAAGTTAAACCTAAAATCTTAAATATTTCAGTGTTTGAATAAATATTATTTTGCTATTAAAAGCAGTTTTTACATTTTGTTAATATGAATAACCAAATGTAATAATTCATCGACATCCTATTCTGTTCTATTTCATATAAATCCTCGATTAAAATAAAATTGTCGCTGAAGAAGAAGGGTAGTGTCTTCCGCGAAGACTTTTAAGGCAATTACCCCGGCATATGCGGATAGTATGGGAGAAAACCCGGAAAACTCTCACCAGGTAGTCCGGTTAACGAGTCAAGATACTGAACATCACAAACTCCATCTAGTCACCTTGTTTTTTAAAACTGTGCTTACAATAAAGCGGCCAGCGGATTGAATCTCCGCCCTAATGCTCACCAACAGCGAGCGTTGCCACTGAGCCACGAGTCCAGCAAGTTATTTGTAAATAACAAAATCAATCGTTGTAATAATCAACTTCTTTATTTTATTTTAAAACACTTTTTTCATCCTATTCTTTTATGGACTAATCATTTAAACAATTACTATAATTGAAATGGATAGCCATTAAAATGAATAAGGGACCATGTTTTTTTAAATGGTGTGTACAGAGAGAAAAAATTAATCTCTCATTAATTGAATTTTCAACCTTTCTTTTTTTTATTACGTTTTCTTCCCTATTCTTTTTCAAACAACCAATTAAAACAATTCCCATTACTATGTTTGTTATCGATAATGATTCCAGTAAAATAAAGGCCTTATTTTTAAATCTCAAAATATTTACATTATCTTAAGTATCTACGCATCGCAGAGTACAACAATGGTAGGGTAACACGTCAATTAATGAATGCCCAAAATAAGAATCTTTATTACTTAGATTCTTTCATTAGCTGTGTAAAATTGCAGAAATTGGTCAAAAACGTACTTATAACGGCGTGAGCTTTTTTGTGCTTTTGTTTTATAATTTAATAAGGACAATGATCTACTTTTTCATGTTGATGATGCAAATGATAATGATTATCCCATCATTGATTTATAATGAGTTGTTATGGGACACGTACAAGAAATTTATCAATGGATTTCAATCTATTTGGAGAGTGATTATTTACTTATTTTAAATTTTATGTCATACATCAAAATAATCATTATCGTTTTAATTGAATAATAAATTTGTAAAGAATGCCATTTATACGAATGTATTTTGTTAAATATATTTGATTATGAATTAGAATGAATTATTGCAAGTAATTAAAATATTTATAGTTCATTTAAAGCAGCTTATTATTCGCTAAAATTGACATTTATCAAAAAAATAAAATTTGTCTGCTTCTAATCCTCAGTGTGCTATAGTGCGGGACGGGCATTCCAAGAGTAATCTACTCATAAACGGGTGGAAAAGGAGGTGGGGCAGCTTCTGTAGTGATAAAGCGCCCTTAGATAGAAGTCTGATTTGGCTCCATGTCACTGAATAAAGAGAGGAGGTAAAGTCCTTCTTCCGGAAGGACTTTTTGGAGGAACTACCCCGCATTTCCATGGGGGAAAACACGGAAAACTCTAACTAGGTAGTCCGATAAACGAGGCAAGTTGCTGAACATCACAAACGCTATCGAATCTCAAACAAGCAAAGCCGTCGGTGGACTGAACCTCAGACTTAATGGTCACCAGCGGTGCGAATTGCCACTGAGCCACGAGTGGGGCACTTTGACTTTTGACACCTTTATTATTTACCCTTACATATGCACCCTTACTTTATTATATACCCACCTTCATTTGCATTAAATATAGTAATACCACATTATAAAGTCAATAACATAATTATTAACTTCAATTACAGTTTATGAAACATAATGATTTGTAATAATTTAACACTTTTTCATTTGCGATTATGTTGTATTTAAATGTAAAAACAACAATTCTAAATATACTGTTCTATAAAATACTACTATGATTAAAAACAAATTTTCTTAAAGTTCTCTCTTAAGCTTTCCTCGTAGCTTTTTCTTTGCTAAAAAGAAAAAGCTGATTCTCAAAATAAAATGCTTGACAATTAATGATATTTAAAAATTAAATCAACTCTCCTTCATAAAGTAAAATAATCTTCTATTTAAAATCACAAAAATTTAAAAATAACCCTTTAGGCAACTTTCCTTAAGAAAATTTTTATTCTCTACTCAGTTAACCACATGATAATGATATTTATGTCTTACAAATAATGCCTAATTCTTCATTGAACAAAAAAATAGCTCATGATTTTCAACAGCCATTATCAGTGCCACCAATAAATTGAATGAAAGTATTAATTATCCTTTATAAAGCATAGCTCATAAATTGTTTTGCTTGAGAGAGTTTTTTTAAATATCAGTGAATTTATAGACCCTTTTCAATCTTGAACTTTTAACAATGCTTCTACGAGTTGGCCTTGTTCGAATCATTTATTGATCACCTTCATTTTGAATCACCTATCACCTTTTCTTTTCACAAGGACAATGAAAACGTTTTGGAAAGTTTATCTTGATCGAATCGTTTATATTCAAGTGTGATTATGAAATAGAGAAAGGTAGCTCCAAGCTTTAACTGGGTTAGCATATTCAACTTTCCAGCTTCAATGGCGTAATAATACAATGAACTCTTTTCCATTGCGGAAGCTTACTTAAAAAGGTGTAAGTAATACAACCGAACAAGGTCGAGTAGCAGTTCAATGTTTAACCTTGATTTTCACAGAAGGTAATACTATTTGAATAGATGGAGGTTTTCCCATCTTCAGGAAGAAGGAAAAAATTGTCCCAATCTTTTTATTTTTATTTTAATAGTCTATCGATATTAAAGAATTAGGCTTGAGATTATGAAAAAGTTTTATTAATAAATATATTTGAGAATTAATAACTGTCTATTAGATATGAAGAGAACGTATAATTAATTTGGAACATCGTTATGAATTCTTTTAATGGAAATCGGTTGACATAATTTTTAATTTGGGTATTAATTTTTTTGTGTGTGCCAGTCATCATTAAATCTAATGTAATCTGTCTGGGTTTTTTTCTTCCGAAAACGTCTTTCTAAATTAGCGTAATTACTATTTTTTTATAAAAATTAAATGCTTGGTTTAAAACTTAATTAAAAAATTTAGGGTAGTAAATGTTTCAATTAATTATACTATTAATAGTAGAAATAAAAATAAATGCCGTATCAAAATGGAATTGTCAAAATAACGAACTTGTCCAATGATTAAATTGCTAATTACAATGTTACGAATCAATTATAAATAATTATTTTAATAAGAACGAATTAATTATTCTGTATCAAAAAGTAATTTAAAAGAATAATTAGGTATTAACTTAAAAATTATCCTACATAAATTCTGATTTTAAATTTATCTTTCGCTGTAAAATATGTCTTCTTATTTATAAAGGTCTACATCTATTTCATTTTCTATCGTCTTTCATTATTATTTTTAACTTATTTTAATTTTTATACCACTGTTTGCTGTTACATACTATAGCTTTTGTTAATTCTGTTGTTATTGTTTCTTAATCCCACTTAGCAGCCAGTAACATCTAGATCAGGGGTAGCCAACCCGTGGCTCGTCTTGAACATTTTTCTGACCCTTGAGGTTTATCACACGTTTACAAAATATATTTATTTTATAATGGCCAAAGTAGTGAAAACCAATGTATTAAAAGAAATACATATAGGATTTGTTTCTATTCTAAGCACCAGATGGAAACATCACGGACTATGTGCCTTTCACACCAACCTTTTGCCATGGCAGTATTGAACCTTGAACTCTGGCCCTGGAAGAAGGGAAAAACCCCGTAGTTGGGCGCGAGAGAGGAACGCGGGGAGATGGCGAAACTGCAACGCGCTGAGTCAAGCAGCGGTAGAAAATGGTTGTGAATGATTAATTGTTAATGTAAATATTGATGTAAATATATTCATTAAATATGTGTTGTTGAGAGAAAACCAACGTCTCGTTGATGTGTTTGGAAATACACCCCTAGACACCCACTGCAAAAGTACAGCCACTGTTAGACTGGTAGAGAAGTCTAACAAAACTGTAGGTTCGGCCGGGATGTATCAGTTGAAACCGGTGTAACCCTACATAAATTGGGGTTTCGGCTGGGATGCGTCTTTTGCAAGCGGCCTAAATATACATACATTACGTGTGCATCCACATATTTACAAATTAACTGTTGAAATTACGAGAAAAATTAACTTTGATTTTAAAATTATTTTCTTGCGAATATGTGACAATATATTGCCTGTTTTATTAAAGAATTTACAGTTATGAGTTCGCAGAATAATTAAATTATATATTCTGGGAACTCATGATGTACGCGCATCGATTTGCAAAAGCTAAGTGAAAGAGTGAAGAAGCAAATATCGCACTAGTAAAATAAATATTTTTAATGATTTATTTTTTTTAATTTTCTGTGATATTTATATATTTTTTATATTTAATTTTTAGTGTCATAAATTCCTTCACAGTGTGCGTTTAGTATCATTACTATTGTATTATCTATGTTTACATGTAAGAATATTAGTAAACACAATAATAATAACTCTTGTTTCAATTTTTCACTACAAAAAGTCTATAGTGGGTTTAAATCTAATATGGAGATATATAATTTTATATGCGGCCCGCGGAGTTATGATGTATTTAGATTGGCCACCCCTGATCTAGACTAAGTCCAAGAACCCATGTGGTCTGATGGAAAGTGGGAAAGATAGGGGAACCTTTTGTCGTGATCGAGCACCCTTAAGGTAGAAGTCTGACTTGGCTCCGTGACGTTGACTTTTTACGGGGTAGTCAGTCCTACGCCCAACAGTCATATTAGAGCGGGACGTACGGCTTAAATTTTTGATAATTCTATTTGCTCTAGTAAGAAATTATATCCAAGAGTCCAGAAATTATTGTAATATAAATGTATAATACTTTTTCTATTTTCATAATTTTTTTAATATAAAATTATTTAAAGAACCTAATTATTTCGGGTTAGAGTCCCGGCGGTGCCATGGATGTTTGTTGTGGTTCGGGATCCACTTTAAAACAGTTAGTACCGGTCTAATATGACTGTAGAGCGTTAGACGTCGGGCTGGCAACCTACCCTGTTAAAAGAAAACATCTCCTGTCTCGAAATCTACCAGTAAGAAGACGGACTTGTCGCCACTAATGATGACGATGAAAATTATTTAACATAATACAAATTCACATAATACTTGGTGCAAACAAAATCACAAAATACATAATTTTTTCTGAAACTTAGCACTTTATTTGAACCAAGCAATTAAAAATAAATAAATTTAGGATTTTATAAGCCACTTTATTTTTAATGATTACTTTTATTTATATGCCAAAATTATTCAACCGAACTAAACATTTCTTTCGTTTGAGCGTACTTTGGATAAATCCGAAAAATAAAACGTGAAGAGAAATAATAAAAATAATAGTTATAATAAAGCATTGTAGGTCAGACGGATCTGCTAAGTGATGACGCGACGAGTTTCCAATAGAACCTGCTCGGTTACAGCGGGAGAGAAAGTAGAGTCATGCGGGAAATATTGCTCGAAATCGGATCAAATCCGCAACTGTAGGTAGTTTCCTCACTAAATTAGGACAAAAAAATGCGGAATTTCCACTCCCCTGATTAAATCCTTCGCAATTCGAATCGAAATGAAGAGGAAAATTCGAGAATTGGGAAAACGTTTGTTTGTCTTTTGAAAATGTTTATTGGAAAACTATTTTTTTCAATCGCAAAAATGCACAGATTCTTGCAGCCAGCTTTATCAGAGCTAAATTAATACATAAGCAATATACGTAATAATACATGATTTAAAAAAATAATAATAATAGTAATTTGATATATGGAATAGTAAATTTTGGGACTGATAGGTGAGTGACTAGTGATCTGGCGTTCGGTGCCACAGAGTTCGAGTCCCGGCAGTGCTATGGATGTTTGTAGTGGTTCGGCATCCTTTTTAAACCGTGGATCCCAGTTTAATATGACTGTAGAGAGTTGGGATGACATTCATACCCCGTAAAAGAAAGCATCTCCTGTCTCGGAATCTGCCAATAGGCAAACGCCAATGAAGAAGAACTATGCATATGTGTGATATAGATTGTTTTACGGACTGATGGCGAATTGGGTAGCGTTCTTTAGTGTGACAGGTTTCAGGTTCAAGTCCTGGCGGCGGCATGGGTGTTTGTTAGTGATTCGGAATCCACATTAAACTGTAGGTCACTGATCCCGTATCCCTATTCGTAAAAGAAATCATTTCCTGTCAGTAGTCAGACGGTCTTGGTTCATCAAAGGGCTAAGAAGATACTTAAGGCATTTAACTTCATCATTATAAAAATTTAAAAACATTTATTATTGATAAAATATATTATTTAATATAAGAAGATACTTAAGAAGAAGAAGAAAGGGAATAAGAAGAAAGAATATAGAAGAAAGGGGAATAAGAATAAGAAGAGATCCCTTTTCCCTTATCCCCTTTCTTCTTAGAATAAGAAGAAAGGGGCTAAGAAGATACTTAAGGCATTTAACTTCATCATTATAAAAATTTAAAAACATTTATTATTGATAAAATATATTATTTAATATAAGAAGATACTTAAGAAGAAGAAGAAAGGGAATAAGAAGAAAGAATATAGAAGAAAGGGGAATAAGAATAAGAAGAGATCCCCTTTCCCCTTATCCCCTTTCTTCTTAGAATAAGAAGAAAGGGGATAAGAAGATACTTAAGGCATTTAACTTCATCATTATAAAAATTTAAAAACATTTATTATTGATAAAATATATTATTTAATATAAGAAGATACTTAAGAAGAAGAAGAAAGGGAATAAGAAGAAAGAATATAGAAGAAAGGGGAATAAGAATAAGAAGAGATCCCCTTTCCCCTTATCCCCTTTCTTCTTAGAATAAGAAGAAAGGGGATAAGAAGATACTTAAGGCATTTAACTTCATCATTATAAAAATTTAAAAACATTTATTATTGATAAAATATATTATTTAATATAAGAAGATACTTAAGAAGAAGAAGAAAGGGAATATAGAAGAAAGAATATAGAAGAAAGGGGAATAAGAATAAAAGAGATCCCTTTCCCCTTATCCCCTTTCTTCTTAGAATAAGAAGAAAGGGGATAAGAAGATACTTAAGGCATTTAACTTCATCATTATAAAAATTTAAAAACATTTATTATTGATAAAATATATTATTTAATATAAGAAGATACTTAAGAAGAAGAAGAAAGGGAATAAGAAGAAAGAATATAGAAGAAAGGGGAATAAGAATAAGAAGAGATCCCTTTCCCCTTATCCCCTTTCTTCTTAGAATAAGAAGAAAGGGGATAAGAAGATACTTAAGGCATTTAACTTCATCATTATAAAAATTTAAAAACATTTATTATTGATAAAATATATTATTTAATATAAGAAGATACTTAAGAAGAAGAAGAAAGGGAATAAGAAGAAAGAATATAGAAGAAAGGGGAATAAGAATAAGAAGAGATCCCCTTTCCCCTTATCCCCTTTCTTCTTAGAATAAGAAGAAAGGGGATAAGAAGATACTTAAGGCATTTAACTTCATCATTATAAAAATTTAAAAACATTTATTATTGATAAAATATATTATTTAATATAAGAAGATACTTAAGAAGAAGAAGAAAGGGAATAAGAAGAAAGAATATAGAAGAAAGGGGAATAAGAATAAGAAGAGATCCCTTTCCCTTATCCCCTTTCTTCTTAGAATAAGAAGAAAGGGGCTAAGAAGATACTTAAGGCATTTAACTTCATCATTATAAAAATTTAAAAACATTTATTATTGATAAAATATATTATTTAATATAAGAAGATACTTAAGAAGAAGAAGAGGGAATAAGAATATAGAAGAAAGAATATAGAAGAAAGGGGAATAAGAATAAGAAGAGATCCCTTTCCTTATCCCCTTTCTTCTTAGAATAAGAAGAAAGGGGATAAGAAGATACTTAAGGCATTTAACTTCATCATTATAAAAATTTAAAAACATTTATTATTGATAAAATATATTATTTAATATAAGAAGATACTTAAGAAGAAGAAGAAAGGGAATAAGAAGAAAGAATAAGAAGAAAGGGAATAAGAATAAGAAGAGATATCCCCTTCTTCTTAGAATAAGAAGAAAGGGGATAAGAAGATACTTAAGGCATTTAACTTCATCATTATAAAAATTTAAAAACATTTATTATTGATAAAATATATTATTTAATATAAGAAGATACTTAAGAAGAAGAAGAAAGGGAATAAGAAAAAGAAAAGAATATAGAAGAAAGGGAATAAGAATAAGAAGAGATCTTATCCCCTTTCTTCTTAGAATAAGAAGAAAGGGGCTAAGAAGATACTTAAGGCATTTAACTTCATCATTATAAAAATTTAAAAACATTTATTATTGATAAAATATATTATTTAATATGTTTTTAAACTAGAAACAAATGTTTCTCACATATAAAACTCCTTAAATTAAAAGCAGTATTTTCAATTATGATTATTAGCATGCATTTATAACAAATTCTGAATTAAATTTTTTCCAAAAGCTATCAATTTAATTGAATATAAAGTTTGCCAACATAGATACAAGAAAAAGAAAGCATATTTAAAAGTAATTAAATCATACCAAATGAGGTTGATTAAATATGATTAATGGGCAGCTTAAGTCTCACCTTAAAAATCATTAATAAAACCTCCCCTATTGACCTCTTGGGGGCTGTGTAAAGTAATACCAATTTACCTAGATAAAAATGATTCAGGAGATTATTTTGGGGATAGGCAACTTACACGTTGAATTAAATGTTTGGGGTGAATTCATTTTCACCAGTAAAATTCTAGTAAAATAATTACTGATTGGACATTAACGAAAAAGGTGTTGGAAACATGATTTAATTTGATAACGGATGATTGATTACATGTTTGTAAAATTAATGGTACTATCTATAATTCTGAAACTATTACGATTATTATTTGTAACAGAAATTGGATAAAAGAGAATTAAAATATGTACCGTTTAAAGATTTCCAAATAATTAAAATTCTCGATCTTTTTTTTTCATATTGTTTAAATTATAATTTTAATTTCTATATAATATATAGAATGTGAATAAACTCTTTAATAAATATTTAATTTTAAATTTTGATAGTTATGAAAGAATAAAAAATTAATAAATGAATAAATAATTTAATAAATAATGATTCTTCTTTTTCTTCTTCATTGGCGCAACAGCTCCATGGTGGACAGTTTGCCTACTGGCAAATTTCGAGACAGGGATATGTTTTTTTTTCTCTTTTCACGGGGTAGGGTTATCAGTCCTACACCCAACGCTTTACAGTTATATTAGACCGGGACCTACGGTGTGAAGTTGATTCCGAACCACTACAAGCGCCCATAAACCGCCGGGACTCGAACCTGTGGTACTAAGCGTCAGAATAAATCAAAATTATTTAACATAATTTATATATTGAGTTTTTTCAATGTGTGTTCTTTCCGGAATTAAAAAATTAATTAATTAATTTTAAAAATGTTTAGTTTTAAATGTTTTCATGCCTACTTAGAAATGTTAATGTTAGATAAAGTGTAAAAAAGGTTAAAGAAAAGAAATCATACTAATTAAAATAAAGATTCATTACTAATTGAAAGAATATTTTTAAAGCATCTTAAAATAAATTTAAATTTGCTCTGAAAAAGTATTTCTTTTTATCTAATCTACATATAGTATACATATTTTCTTACATAACTGTACAAATGTACAAAGAACAATAATATTTTTTGTATTGTTCTGTAGATAATACGCAGTTTTTAAAAAATAAAATGATACTGTCAATATATCACGATGTCTAGATATTTCTGAAATATTCACGTAATTATTCTAAAAAATTTTTAGTTAAAAAAACTTTTAAAAAATATAATGAAGGTTATTTTAAGGACAATATGCATATCTGGACATGGAATGTGAAACAAAGTTCAGTTAGATATTGTTACAAACGTAACAATAGCGAAAATTTAAAACCTAGATTTTATAACCAGCTGAAATTCATTAAACACAACGCCAATTTCACGCTGACCTACTTAAAAAAAAAAATGGCATCTTTTCTTTTTATCTTTTACTAGATTGGGAATCAAGAATTCCTTATCACACCAAAATCCTTTTTTTCCTTCTTTTATTCGAAGAGAGAGAGAGAGAGTTGAGATTTCTGTAATTTTTACCAGCTCACTGTCCAGAAGCAGGTTGGATGACCTACCTAGCGCCATCCCAGATCTAGTTTCGAGCGAAATTTGGCGGGAAGAATATCGGTTACACATCCGCCTGTGAGTCTGTAGTGTTGTTGCTTTTGCAAAATGGCGGGAAGAAAGAAAAGAAAAAGAATTTTCGCTACTTTGCCCACTCAATGGTTTTGGCGCTTTCTTTTTTCTCTTTTGACGCAGCTGCTCTTGTGTTTTATGACACGCAGAAGTGGGGGGGAGGTCAAAGAACGACGACTGTTTCTTGTTGCATCACATTGTCGTGATACAGAGATTTCATCTTTCTTTTATTATTTTTTTTTTGTTCATACCCATTGTGCACTCAATTCTGAGCACCCACAATAGGCACCGAAATCATAAATCAAACTGTTACGTGGATGAATAGAAATTTCAGAATAAAAAATGAATAGATTTAAGAAGAAAAATTAGGAATAGAAGAAAAAATTTTCTCAAGGAATAGATTTATTATTTTATTATTAACGAATTTAATAAATGCAGTATTAAATTACGATTACATGTAGATTTAAAATTTTATTCATTTGGCTTTTATTACCCATAAAAGCGATATGAATATCTGTAATATTCGATTTTGTCTCTTATTACCTTTTTTTCTTAAGATATATTAAATCCATAACATAACTAGCACTTTTTTAATTATTAATAATTATATACTGATTAATTCTAATTAAATTTCTACAAAATTATAAAACCATTTTTTAATTCTTAGTAAATTAACTAAATATATTATTATTTAATTTTTAGTAATTCGTTCAAGTTATTCCGAATCTCTTGGCAGAAAAATAAAATTTTACAAATTAAAAAATATATATATAAGAAAATTTTAAAAATTCCTTAAGTTATTTCAATTGAAAAGTTTATTTCATTTTTTTTGTTTTTATTTATTTATTTATTATTTTTTTTTTTAAGTTTAATATCTGATGTTCACATTTTTCATAAATAACACGAAAACTATTTGATAAGAATTGGGGGATTCAAAATAAGTAGAAATCAAATACGAATGGAAATAATGACCTAGAATTGGAAATCCTCTTTGTTTACAACTGTAATTTTTATTTTTTATTTTATCATTTATTAAATAACTCCACGCCTTTATTTAATATTGAAATCCACAAATTAATAATTATTTTGTGAATTTCGAACAACGTATCCTTATCTGATGTAATCACCAAAATATTCTAATTGTATAAATATTAGGTAGGTTAAATATTCTAAACAGGTGATGTTATTTAATATTTCGAAAATTAATTTAAAACGGACGATTTTATTTAATATTTCAAAAATTAATTTAAAACAGATGGATTTAATACGAATCTAAATCGTAAAGGAGGACTAGGCTTAAAAATTGCTTTTCTTCACAATTTTAAAAATATTATATCTAATAAACCGTACTGTATTAAGTAAAATAATGTTCGTTTCATGCTGAAATCTTTTACATTTTCAATTAATTTATGCTATTTTTGGGGGGAAGGGAGAATTATAAAAAGTATCACACGCATGTGAAACTTTTTTAAGACACCGTGTAATTAAATTAGAATGTTCAAATTATGAATTCTACATTTGATCATAAGCAATTGAACATTAGCTGCAAAATCACATATTAATATAACTGCGCATAGTTATTACTAAATATAATGGTAACTTTAAAAAAAGATTATGTTTACCCAGATATCTTTAATTATAATAAAATTGTAAATAATAAATAATCATTATCTAATTATTTAATCAATAATTATTTTATTTACATTTTTATTATTTTCTTCTTTTTTCATACCTTTTTTAGATAGTTTATCTGAAGAGACTTAACTTAATCCAAAGTTATGAAAAGTAAATTTATTAAAAATTTTGAAATGATTACTATATAATAAAGCGAAATACTTATTAAAAGGTATTTTATGAAAAAAAAATATTAATATTTAAATAAATACAGGGAAATGCAATAATATTTTTTAAATATATATTTTATCCCCAAAATAGGATATTTATTTCAATCGTGTGGCGTTAAGAATTTTTGTTAAGAACAATCGCTGCTGACCTTTGATTGGTCAGAACGTAGACAGTATATTTTTATGTTAGGCATGTTCACTTGAATTTTTTCAAATCCTAATCAAGTTTTAATTTATTTTAGATTTGCTTTGAAAATTCTAAAATAATTGCTATATTTAAAAAAGAATGACGATAACGATTTAAAGTATTGATGGTTTTTTAATTACACTGCCTACGTAGCCGCCTAAGTTGAAAGAACCAAAACATTTAAAATATTCAGCGATAGTGATAATTTCAATTTATATTTATATTGCAATTGAAACATGTCCTAAAAAAAGAGGCAATTTGAGTGGTCACTGTAATTCGAGATTCAAAACATCTTTTTTTTTTTTAATATCTTCCATTTTGTTCTTCGAGCCTGTATGGAATCACTGGAGCATAGTGATGACAAGAAAACCTTTCTACCGAAATTGTTTTTCTTTGTAAGGTTTTTTTTTTTTCATTTGCCACACTAAAAAGAAAACTATGGAGAATCAACCAAGCACTATTATTTTTTAACAGTTAGCAAGTCATAAACTTTTTATTTGTTATTTAACCCTAAAATAGCTTGGCTTGTATATGAATGTTTCTTTTTTTTTTTTTTTTTTTTTTTTAATGGGAAGTTCGAGTTTTGATTTGACTGTAGGTTAGTGTAACGGTCCATTTGTAAGATAAGAATGTAAGTGAATAGCTTATGACACATTTCTTTTTTCTTTTTTTCCCAAAAAACTAGCATTTCACTTCAACAAATTAAAATGATTGATTTGAAATTGCATCTTGGACTTTGAAAGAAAAAAAAAAGCATTAGTGAATAAAGAAGTATAATATTTTTTTTTATATGGCAAAAAGATCGAATTCTTATCGAAATTTTTTTAGCTTTATTATTTTAATTTATTTTACAATATAAATTATTGTTTACTTATGCATATTAGAGTTTAATAAACAATTATTTTTTTATTGCATATACAAAAAAAAAAAATCACATTTTTTCAAGTATAATTTTTTCAGAGCTTAAATAAAACCAATTATTTTTATTCTAATTTTTATTAAAGTAACAGAAGCCTTAGGGCCAAATGATCGAGTGACTAGCCCTTTAGCGTTCGGTGCCACAGGTTTTGGACTCGAGTCCCATCAGGGGCAACGTAGTGAACATTAGGGCGGAGGTTCAATCCATTGGCGGCTTTGTTGTAGACACTGTTTCCAAAAAAGAGGAGACTTCAGGCCATTTGTATTTGTAGCATCTTGCCTCATTCATTGGACTACCTGGTGGGATATAGTATAGTACCTCCCATACGGTATGGAAATGCGGGTTAGTTCCGCCTAAGAATCTTCCCAGAAGGCACTGCCCTCTTTCTTCCAAGTCAGACTTCTATCTACGGATGCTCCATCACAACAGAAGCTTCCCCCCTCTTTTCCTCCTTCCATGAGACACTGGGGGTTCTTAGACTTCTCCTAGATGTTGCTGTCTATCAAGTGGGATAAGAAAAAAAAAATGATTGCAGAGCATTGGGCTGTCAACCCTACCCTTTTAACCCCATCTCCTGTCTCGAAATTTGCCAGTAGGCAGACACCCTTGGCCCACTATGGAGCTGTTGCGCCTATGAAGAAGAATACAAAATATCACAAATTTAAAAAAATTTATTTAGTTTTTTTATTTGAAAAATTTATTTCATTTGTTTTGAATGTATATAACGTAATATATAGCAAATAATTCTGCAGTTTAATATTTATAAATTCAATAACAGAATAATATTCTTACTGAAAATATTCTAAAAAAAAAGTTTACTAGTGTTTTTATTTTCTTTGCTTTTCCATTTGTCTTATTTTCATTTACGCATATACCTCGTGAATTACATATGAAAAAGAGACATTGCTCTGAATTATTACCATATAAATTAACCTCAAAAAAATATGGAACATACAAATATAAACCTACATTATAGACAAAGTAAGACATTGTTACCATTTTCTTCATATCATTTTCAATATTACGATGTCAACGGAATTCTACATAGGTATACTCGATACTATTTAAGGATCTCATAATATTGTAATTAAGAAAGAAGTCATCAACAATGTACTACATCTCGTGAAACAAAAGGAATCACACGTTTGTACAACAACTACAAGAATTCTGAATCTGTGGTACATTAAAAAATCTCGTCAGATATTGAGATTCAGGTCAGTTGGACTTGGTCCTATTCTGTGGGTAAAGGTATGACTCGCTGGGAAAAAGTCTTCCCTCCTTCAGATGCTATCTAGCAGCATGGAAGCGTGACGGCATGGAAACAATAACTCACCATTTACAGAATGTTCGTATGAAAAAATGATATGCATTGATGATGGACCATTTTGATACTTGCCTGTCACACTGTGGCAGAATTGGATCTTCAAATGGGATTATTCCTTTCAAAAATGTGCCCTTGGGTTTGTATGGCAATATAATATTCATGATGAATCAGAATTTGAGAGGAATGATTATTAAAGTGATGAAAATGCTACCTTCATCATTATCTTTGGGCATCTCAATGAACTAGAATAGAATCTTATTTTAAAAATATGTTTTAAAGAAAATTATGCCTCTTTATGCATACAAGATAGGCAATTGTTGTTGCTATGCTTGAAAACCAGACCAGTTAATGATCATATTCTGAGATCTTTATATCAGGACTTGATATACACATATATATATACATTATATGTACATTAAAATCAAAATTGAAGTAATAAAAATTCAAAAAAAATCTTTAATTGGAAATTACATTGTATTGCAAGTATATAGATATATGCGCGTTCGATATGACGATATATGTGGATTTGGTTGATGTTTATAGATTATATTCTGAGATCGCCATATTATGACTTGATATCAAAAAATATAATATATAAATTATATAGACAAGTAAAATAATTATTTACACTTAATTTGATTAAAAATTGATTCTCGTAGATCTATTCCACAATGTTTTTCTTAAAAAATGTATGTGGTAGCATTTTTTTTCTCACGGAAAGCGTTTAGGCCTTTCCATTCCCATGAGAGAGGATTGTATGTTATTTGACAAATATATAATATCAACCCAACACTCAAATTTGACAGCAGACAAGCAGTATTGTGAGTAGTTATATTACATGCAATGCCTTTTGTACTAATGAGAACAGTGTCACTCAAGTCTGATAGCAGATATTCGGTATCATGTAACATATAATGAGACCTCATGAAATTAGCGAATGTCTGTGCGATCGAAACAGGTCGAAACAACTACAGATTGAATATGAAGTACACCATGAATTATTCTATCGTGATGGGTGATAGACCGCGAGCTGAGAAATGTCTACTCTAATGCGAAGTTAGGGGAGCTCACCCCACCCTCTTGACTGATTGCCTTAAAAGGAGGGATTTGTGTGTGTGAAGAAGGGAGAGAGTTCTGCGACGAGTCGACCAGAAGTGTAGTTTTTCTTTTTTTTTCCTATGAAGTGACCGAATAGGCTGGTGTATCCGCCTGTTTATTTCAAAGTGAACACCTTGAGGTTTCGTGTAGGACGCACTGTGATAATTAAGATTTGCCGCAGACTGGGCAATTAAGTTCGCCATAGACTCAATAACTCTGAAAATCACCTATCTTGGAGTGAAACTGTAGTCGTGATTTAATTATGGACTTGTGATCAGATTTTATTCTAATTTTTAATTTCTTTGTATAATAACCAGAGTACATTATTTATATATATATATTAGTGCTTGTAAATAAAAATTAAAGTTAAGGAATTTAAAAAAGTACCTGAAGTGAAAAAAGAACTGAAAGTTTAAAAACAAACGTGAACTGAATTTAAGAACCTGAATCTCCTTTTAAGACATGAACCTGAAAGTAGTCCTTTTCTTGAAGCCGTTGTAGGTCTAATATAGGCAGAGACGTTACACTGTCCAAAGAATACAGTAGCCGAAAATTCAGTCAACTTTGGGATATTTCTAATTTGAATGACAAATTATGCATATAAAAAGAGACCAACTTTTCTTTTTGAATATATATGGTACTATCGCCCCTCCAAAAAAAGAACTCCTTAATAACTTAATACTCCGTACGATTTATGGATCTTCTAATAATGTAATTAAGAAAGAAGTTATCAGCAATAGGTTATCTCGGGAAACAAAAGGAATTGCAAGTTTGTACAACAAGTACAGGATTATAGAATACACTGACACATTCTTCATCTGTGGTACATTAAGATTTATAAGATAAGATCTAGATAGATAGATAATTTATAGATAAGATCTGGATTTATAGATAAGATCTGGATTTAAATATTTAAAGAGATTTTTTAATCTCTTTAAATATTTAAATCCAGGTCAATTGTATCTGGTCCTATTCTGTGGGTAAGGTATGGCACTCTGAGAAAGGTTCGCTTTAAGACCTGTTTCAAGCTTTTTGCAATAAAATGCTGGTAAGTATGTAATTTACCTCAAACACGTATTTTAACTCTAATAACCCCATTTTGATGATAGTCTACATACCAATTACATACTACAATCTTTATAATAAAATCCTTGCAAAGTCACCAAAATGGACGTGCAATCCTTTTTTATGTTGCTCAAATTGCGCAGTATAGTTTTTATATTCCTATTACGCATTAAAGGTAGTATAAGCTATAGTCCATTTGATTTTAAGTTTTGTGCTCCAATACACTCGCATACATAAAAGATTCTAAAGCTGCCATGTCTAAAACTATATATAAAAATAAATATGAAAAGCAACTTTTAATGGAAAACCAATTATAATAGAGAATTACATTACATTTAAAATTTATTTTTCCAAGCGTCATTGAACCTAATAAATGCAGAATAGTTAAAATATTTAAATGGAACAATGATGCGTCTTATAAACAAGTGTTGTATTTGGGTTTATTGATGCGATAAGAAAGTCAAAAGTATTCGATTGTTCTAAAAGTAGTCGTGAAGTGGAACAAAAAAGATTCGATTAAAGTTTCGAATTTATTGAATTCGGATGATGAAGAATTTCAAAACAAAATTTATAGTAACTGAATTCGTAATAAAAAATTAGGCAACTAGAAACCAATTCTATTGAAATAATCCATTCATAATAATTTCAATAATAAATTAGAACAATCTAAATTTAGAAGGGGAATAGTTATGCCGATATTTAGTTATATTGTAAAAAAGTTCATATTATTATAAAATATTACATTAATATGGGGGCCTGAATGGCCGAGTGGCTGGCGCTCTGGCGCTGGGTACCACAGGTTTCGGGTTCGAGTCCCGGCTGTGCCATGGATGTTTGTAGTGGTTCGGAATCTACTTTAAAGTGTAGGTCCCGGTCTAATAGGAGCGTTGCGGGGGCATTGTTACTCCGCACTGTTTTTATATTAATCCGTGGTATTATCCGTGGCTGATCTTCAAGTTACACGCGCCCCCTGGGTAATGCAAAGTGAGTACGTCTCTGCAGCACTTGCCTTAAGGCATCCAAAGACCAAGCTGTCTGTGTTTGCCAGCTGCATTAGAAAGAAAAAAAAATTATGTATATATCATATTAATATAAAAATTTTAATTTTTCGAGCTTTTCGTTTTCTTTTCTTTAAATTTGAAAATTTTAAATGATATAAACACTATAAAAGTATGCCATTTTGTATGAAATTTAACATTTTTGTATTCTAAATATATTCCCGAAAGTTGTTTTGAGCAATATTGCATTAGATATTTTTGTTATTATTAACATAATTTCTGACAATTAATTATAAATATATTTATTTATGAATATTTAATTTTAATTTTTAATTTAAAAATATTTAATTTACACAAAGAAAATATTTAATTTACACAATTATTAACAAAATTTTACTTCTGTACTCAATATGTAAAAATAATAAGTATTGAATAATTAGGTATTCTAAATGAAAATGCTATACTTATAAAATGAATGTACACCATTGCTTGTAATTAAGACTAATCTATTTTGCAGGAATAAGAATTTTTTTCGCAGCATTGAAAAACCTGTGCTCTGAATTAGAGCTTCAAGAACAAACTACACACTTCCGCTTTATTCAGCCTTGAAAAAAAAAACTGCTTAACACCTGCCTTTTATTTATTTTATTTTATCTTGCGGGTAAATATTCAACTCTTGTGAATCGTTCGTACCCCAGCATGGGGTGAAACATTGGCCCCGGCATCGAAAAGAGGGGGGTGGGGTGATTCAATCACTGGAGCATTTCGGAGGAATGCAGGAAGCGAGTTCAAGGTCACCGAGGTTATTCCTTAAGTAATAGTTAAAAATGACCCTTCGGGATAAACAGAATGGTAAAAGCAGCTGCATTATGCCTGATAGCGTTGCACTCAACTTTCTCTATGCAACGTTACCTTTCACAAGTCCAAAGAAACTATGCAATCCTCTGAAATCTGTAGATTCATTGAAGCAGAATGATAGATTCAAGTCTATAGAGAGTCGTTGATGTAGAGTGAGCATTTATTGTTGTTTGTTAATTAATTGAGAGGTGTGAATTTATGCTTGATGAATCAACCATTTGATTTAATTTACGCCCTTAACATTCTTTTCAATAAACGGATTACTTTCTTTCATGCTTGATTTATTTTTGCTATTAAACATAAATTTTTTTGTTAAGAAATCAAATGCATACACTATGATAAATATACTTTGTCTGTTAACAGATCTTCCAAATCAATGATTCAGAAGATCTTAAGTTAACTACACAAATCTTAATCTAATTATCATGATTATCTTTAGTTAAGTATACAAATTACGTTAAGTGCAAAATATTTTATTTAAAAAAAAAAAATATTCAATGGAATTGAGGTTGAACAAAATTGATCACTTATAATGATATCTTGAAACGCATATCAAATATTAGTTAAGGAAAAAAATAGCTAACTATAAATGAAAGCGTTTCGCTATTAATTTAACCATCTTTTTTTTTCAGACCATTAAACTATATATTTGTACAAAATTTGTATTAAATAATTACTTGTGTGCCATATTTATTTAGTTATTAGCATTAGTTATTTTTATTACATAATTTAAAATTTAAAAACAAAATTATGTTATATTTGAATGTCAAAAATAATTTATTTTCATTCAATAAAATTATTTAAATAGTTACAAAAGAAATTATTACTGTTAAAGAAAATATATTTATTTAAAACTTATATATATTTGTATTAAACTATTACTATTCGTATTGTGTCATAGGTATTTAGTTATTAGTATTACTTATTTTTATTATATCATTTAAAAACAAAATTATGCTAAATTTGAATGTCACAAATAAGTTATTTTTTATTTAATAAAATTATTTAAATAGCTACAAAAGAAATTATTACTGTTAAAGAAAATATATTTATTTAAAATTTATTATATATATTTGTATAAAATTTGCATTAAATTATTACTATTCATAATGTGGCATAAGTGTTTAGTTATTAGTATTAGGTATTTTTATTATATAATTTTAAAACAACATTATATTTGAATGGTAAAAATAAGTTATTTTCATTTAATAAATTTATTTAATTAATTACAAAAAAATGATTACTGTTAAAAAACCCGAAAATATTCAAATTATTTATCCATTAGTCTTTGATTGCTTTTAGTGATAAAATATATAATAGTATTTTATTTATTAGAAAAAAAATATATAATGATTTAATTTTTTAAATAAATAAATTAAATGATATAAGTTTAGTAAAGTAATATTCAAATCAATGCATCGATTTAGTTATGTATAATGTGGTAAATTATATAATTTCAAATATAATAGAGGCTAAAACTAAATATCAAATAAATGAAATTGTTTCACCGGTTCAAAACAGTAAAATACAAATTATAGAAAATGCGATAAATTCAAATTGGCTATTAGATAAATGACTGCAATAAATAGAAATTGCAAAGTAAAACCGATTTTATGATGCATAGAATTATTTAACAGTGATTAAAAATAACTGATCTAAACAAAATAGCTGAAATTAAAGGCTATTCATTTAATATGACTTTTTTTTAATGTTCTTAAAATATATGTAATCGTATTCTTATTAAATAAAATTTATGGCTTAAAAAATAAAAGAGCAATTAATATAAGGAAAAAACTCATAACCATCACTATAAAGCTACAAACAATTTATTCATTGTGCTTCTTTAAAATGATAATTACGACCATTAATGAATAAAAGTAATGTAAAGTATTTTGAATGGGAAAAATCAGTAGAAAAAAATATTCTAATAATGATAGCATTGCATTGATATTCGCATATCAAGGAAAACATATGTTCCCTACTAATGATTTTAATGATTATTTTGTTTGAACTTAACTGTTCCGCTTTTTCGTGCATTGTTGACCTAATTTACTCGATGAATCTGTCATTTAAAAAGAGTGTTTTGGTCAATGGAAACAAATTTCAAAGTCAAGCTAGGTACTTTACTTGGATTCTCTGGACACGAGTGTAAACACAAAGAAATTCTCGCATGAAAGAACTAATTGCAGAATGACCTCTTCTGATTCTTTCGAGTTAGAGGGTAAACTTTGTCGGTGGGCCGACACACCATCAACCGAAACAATTCGAAAAATTGATGAATTTGCTGTCAAAAGTCTTTCAAATTCAAATCCTTTTGTGGTGTGTCTTATGAAACAGTAACTTGTTGTTTTTTTTAAAAGTGTTTGGGAAAAAAAAAAAAAAAAAAAAACATAGAATGGACATTTGATTTTGTATGGGAGACCTACTTCAAATTTCAAGAACGATTTTACGTCATGAGAAAATCTGTTCTTTTTTTTAAATGCTGGCCATAAAAAGAGCAATAAAATGTGTATACTTCCGAATTTTCTGAATTATATTTCCACGTGGATACTTTTTTCTGTTATTCTTTTAAATGAACATTTTAACTGTAATTAATGATATGAAATTTTCCTAAAAACTTGCAATAAGTGACGTCATGGGTAATTCAGATAATGTAATTAAGCATTATGATTATGATTAATGAGATTCATATAGCAGTACTTTCCATTGACAACAGTATGGAATTGTCGGTTACAAGCTACAGCTATACTCTAGCTCTGCTACTCTCTACAAAATATTATTGCATACTTTGACTAAATAAGCATAATTGGAGTTATGCTTGGTTAGCCGGTTCTGCCGCTAATCAGAAGTTGACACTATGCTACTATAATAAAGAGTTTTTGCATACCGTACGTTGGACGTCCGTTATCTTTTTCTCCCTAGCGCGCATGCTCACAGGAAACATTATTATAGATGCGCATGCGCAATTTCCTGTGAGCATGCGCGCTAGGGAGAAAAAGATAACGGACGTCCAAAATACGGTACACAAAAACTCTCTAATCTCCGCTGGAATAACGTGCCTTTGACACATGCCCGCATGTACCAACCGAAATTGCGAACTTACTTTAGATACCTCACTCGCAGGCTAGTTCGAAACGCAAATTCGCGCTTAATTCAAGATTACAGTATGCTGGTATGATAAACTAACTTGAGTTTGGCCTTAGGAATTTGGAGGAGTAGTCGATTTGGCCCTTAGCCTAAAAAGGTTAGGTTTGTAGACCCCTGCATTTGACAGTACATTAGAAAACTTTTAACTTTTGCTAATTCATATATATATATATATATATTGAACATTGGTAGACCTAAGGTCCCACCAATGTATGCCCACCTACGGATGAAGAGGATCGCACACTGCTTTTCAGGAGGACTTTTAGGGGTAACTGTGCCGCATGGAATAAACAGCAAAACTCCCAATAGAAATCTAGACTGCAGATGAAAAATGCTTTACTCACATTATCACAATCAACATCGAGTCTCCTCATTTCACAAAGTAGTGACTGCAAAGTATACAGACTGTGAATTCGGACATGCGCGGTAGCTGCATATGCCAGCACTGGGCCACGTCTGTCTAGTTTTCTCTAATCAAATGTTTTTTATAAATTGTGTAATTTTAAACAGAATATTTTGATATAAGTATTAAAAAAAATAATATTTCATTTCATCTGTTAAACACTGATATATAATTTTTTTTTTGTAATAGCTTTCACTGACTTTTAAAGAATCATTCCGCCTTATGTGCTCTACGCGATTTTAATTCTGACACCTTTTCATATCTATCTAAAACACTACAACATCCAAAACAGGAACGCGATTCAAAATCATGCCATTGTTTCTGATTTTACCCAATTGTTTTCGCTCCAAAGGTCTTTCGTTCTGATACGTGTGAATTTTCACTTCTTAATGGTGTAAGCGTTTTACTAAAAAAAAAGAGAGATATAATTAGTGACACTCAAGGCCATAGTTGATGAAAGATAACACCACCATCCATTGTTTTATTTTTTATAGTAAATATTTGTCTTTAGGCTACTGGGTTCATCTTATCAGAGGAAAACGAATTGCATTTGTTTACAATGATAGTGTTACTTATTCTTGTCCATTTTATTACGCTTGTAAATATTTATCTAAATCAAATGCGAAAGATAAAATTTCTAAACTAAGAATATGAATATCATTAGTAGACATGGCGAAATAGTTTAAATTTTAAGCATATAATTATTAAAACGCAGAAAAGACTAAATTGCATTTATGCAGATAAAAAAAAAAATGTAACACTTCTATATTTTTTATTCTAATAAATAATTTACTTGCATATTTAGTTTTATCGTTCAATTCAATTAGCAAAATAATAATAATTTTAAGAATGTTACTTAATTTTATTGAAAAGAAAGTATTTCTTAATTATTATTACTTTAATTGATAATGATTGCATAGCAATTGGGGATTTTATTATTATTGGAATAAAAGTTATATAAAATATTGGTATACTGCAAATTAGTGGCTTACATTTGAAGGAAATTATAATGCCCTTTTCATTTAATATACATTTAATTATTTTAATATTTCATGAACATTTTAAGATTTATATGAAAGGATATCGTTCATTAAAAATCTGTAATTACCGTCTGACTGAAATTATGCTTATTTATGTGACTTTTGCCAGTTTAATTAAAATCATTCATACTCCATTTAAGATCATTCTAAGGCCAAGTCGCAAAATAGAGGCCGTTGAGATTTGACTTTTTGTAGCGCCAGCTGGGCGATAAGTCGCCAGATGTGGTAACTCGTATCTCTTACATTGTTTCCAATTCACTTGACTTAAAATTGCAACCTGTTACTTGGTGCATTTTGGCGAAAAGATTTTTTTTAACGCCAAATCCCAAAGGCCCCTATTCTGCGATTTTACCAATTCTAAACCTTAGATCGTAATGAAAATAAAACATCTTTGAGACGTTCGTTTCTTAAAACTTTTGTCGATTTTGTTTGGTTCGCTGCTATGCTGTTAAACTTATTAAATAACATATTTTATCAATAATAAATTTTTTGAAATTATTATAACGATGAATTTCAACGCAATAGGACCTTAAGTATCCTCTTCTTAATTGGCGCAATAGCCTCATGATGGGCCATCTGCCTACTTGCAGATTTTGAGACAGGTTTAGTTTAGTTTGTCGCTCTACGGTCATTTTGTACACACTTTAAGCTAATTAGATTGGGACCTACAATTTAATGTGGATTTCGAACCACTAGCAAACATCCATACCACCGCCAGGATTCAAACCTGAAGCCTATGATACCAACGCCTGAGCACTAGCCAATGGGTCATCAGACTGTAAACGTTTATGGAACATCTCATTAATAATAAACAATAAAATGTTACAAATAACGAAACAACTCATTAAGGAAAAAGACGTATAATAAAATCTATTATAAATGATATACTGCCAATTTTGACTAGCACGTCTACTACAATGCTACTTCGATGCTTTCAAATTTTAACAGACATCCCCTTTGCCACCAGTCAAAAGAAATGAACTACATATGCCAACCGTGAATCTTTAAAAAGGTTACAGCTCAATCTGCTACTAATTTTCGAATATGATTATTTAATTCTTATGAACGTACCCATGTAACAATTGACAGGAATGTCAATTGCTATGTTTAGCACGCATTCTCAACTGTCATCATTTTTATTGACGTATGTCCACTCCTCCTGTCAATCCTCGCTGAACTGAAAAAGCAACAGTCTTCCACTTCCTGTTTAGAATTGAAAGACGTCAGGTTGTGTAGTCAAAGGCGCGAAAAATATTGCCCATTAACTCGTTTCATCAAATGCTGTCAATTCGAAAGACTCGTGCTCTTTTGTTTATTGCCGACGTGATGCTCCAGTGGCACATCTATTAAAATACTTCTCGGAGCATCTCATTTACTCAGACAGGTTGCCTTATCAAATTTCAAAACAGTTCAAGTCGAGTTTAAAAAATGTATTCAAACAGTATTCTTAAAACATTGACGTTGACTTTTTTTCTTAAATATAAACAAAAGATGCAAAACTTTTATTCTATTTTTAACTGTGTTTTCAAGGTAAAAAAAATATTCTAAAGTTACAATGCTTCTCTAATGAATTTTTTTTTTATAAATTGTGTAATTTTATGCAGAATATTTTGATATAAGTATTTGCTTTTATGGGGCCTGATGGCCGAAAGGTTCGAGCGGTACCACAGGATTCGAGTCCATGGATGTTTGTAGGGGCTCGAAATCCACTTTAAACCATAAATCCTGGTTTAACATGACTGTAGAGCGTTGGGCGTAAAGCTGACAACCCTATCCAGTAAAAAAAAAAAAAAAAAACCGACTCATGGCTCAGTGACATGGCTGGTGAGCATTAGGCCGGAGGTTCAATCCACTGTTTCAAAAAATGAGACGTCTCGATGGCGTTTGTGCAACTATAGCATATAATATTTAAAAATAATAAAAAAAGATCGCAATTTTTTCAAATTTTCTTTTAAAGAATATAGCTTTAAAATGCATATATAAAAGTACAAGAGAATAAATGTTTTAATCATGCTTCCCCCTGCACGCTGGCAAGAGTGCACCCCTCCTCCCTTTAGCGTCAGGATAAATTACCGGTAGACCTCGAGACTCTCACTGGAGAGGAATTGGAGCGCAGCCTACGCTTTCGCTGAGAAACATTTTGTTTATAGTCTCTGATTACGAGAGGAAATATATTTAGCGCAACCTACAGACTCTACTACAGTTGGCCTACAGACTCTCACCGGTAGGGAAACAAATTTGGTGCATCCTGTACGTAACTGGGTATCGGGTTTTCGGAAAGGAATCCTTCTACAATTATCTGTCTTTAAATGTGCTCAACATTGTATGTCTCTAACTGTATGTGTGTCTAACTGTTGGTGTTGTGCGTTATCCAACCTGTGTCTCAAGCATCTCAAGTTGCAATCTGGTTGTCCAACCTGCACACTACAATGTATATTATTCACATTTTTCTTAGAAAAATATTTATAATAAAAAATCTTATTTTATCAAACATTATCACTTTTAATGATTGATAAAATATAAATATTTTTTTAAGATAAAATGCTAACAATAAACATTTAATTCGTTAAAATTGTATTATTAATCAATATTTGCATCTCAAATCAAACAACTACAATCACAAATTGCAAAGAAATAGTTGTATAGCGAAAAAAAAAAAAAAAAAAAACTCAACAAAAGTTCGTCCTGTTGATACAACATTCAAATTAGGCTTGTAAACATTCTTATTCTACGGTAGATTAAACTGACAATAAGAAACGTTGTCAATGGGTAATTGGGTATGTTAGCGTGCAGCCATGCAAAGAAAAACACAAGGTGCCCCTCCTTTAAAGAAAAAAAAATAAATAGAAAAAAACAAAGGAACCTGTTTCATTGTAACTTTTAACTGTAGTTGTAACGGATAAAAAAATATATTTTAACATTTTAGTAGTTTTCTTTTGAAACTTCTGAATGATAAGAAATTAATAATATTGCATTTTGACATTAATAAAATTGGATTAAAATTTTAAAATTTCTAAATTTAATTAAAATTTAGTAATTTAAATTTTGGCTAATTTGGCTTAATTTAATTTTTTGGCTTAATTAAATTAATAATTATTGATTATTATTAGGAAGCACTTCTATATAATATATATATCTGAAAATAAAAATCTATAAACATTATATCTATAACTATTTTCATTTTATTAGCGTTTTTGTAATGCCATTGATGAAATTTATATATATATACACTGAAGTGACAAAAGTCATGGGATAGCAATATGCAAATTTTCAGACGGCAGTAGCATCGCGTAGAAACGGTATAAATGCGCAGTGCTTTCGCAGAGCTTTCATTTCTGTTCAAGTTATTCATGTGAAGAGATTTTGACGTGATGATGACCGCACGACGGGAATTAACAGACTTTGAAAGCGGAATGTTAGTTGGAGCTAGACGAATGGGTCATGCCATTTCGGAAATCGTTAGGGAATTCAACATTCCCAGATCCACTGTGTCAAGAGTGAGCCGAGAGTATGAAATTTCAGGCATAACATCCCACCATGGACAGCGCAGTGGTCGACCGCCTGCACTTAACTACCGAGACCGGCGACGTCTGCAAAGAGTCGTAAATTCTAACAGACAAGCAACACTGCGTCAAATAACCGCAGAAATCAATGTGTGACGTACAAGGGACTTGTCTGTTAGAACTGTGTGGAGAAATTTGGCTTTCTTGGGCTATTCCAGCATAAGACCGACTCGAGTGCCTTTACTGACAGAACGACATCGCTTGCAGCGACTCTCGTGGGCACGTGAGCATATCGGTTGGTCCCTAGATGAATGGAAAACCGTGGCCTGGTCCGATGAGTCACGATTTCAGTTGGTAAGAGCTGATGGTAGGGTTCGAGTGTGGCGCAGAACCCACGAAGCCATGGACCCAAACTGTCAGCAAGGCACTGTTCAAGCTGGTGGTGGCTCCGTAATGGTGTGGGCTGTTTTTTCATGACATGGACTTGGTCCTCTGGTGCGACTGGACCGAACATTGACTGGAAATGCTTATGTTCAGCTACTTGGAGATCACTTGCAGCCATTCATGGCCTTCATGTACCCAAACAACGATGGGATTTTTATGGATGACAATGCGCCATGTCACCGGGCCACAACTGTTCGCGATTGGTTTGAAGAACATTCTGGGCAATTCCAACGAATGATCTGGCCACCTAGATCGCCCGACATGAATCCCATCGAGCATTTATGGGACATCATCGAAAGGTCTGTTCGTGCCCAAAATCCTGTACCATCAACGCTTTCACAATTATGGACGTCTATCGAGACAGCATGGCTCAATATTCCTGCAGAAGACTTCCAACGACTTGTTGAGTCCATCCCACGTCGAGTTGCTGCACTTCGCCGGGCGAAAGGAGGGCCGACACGATATTAAGAGGTATCCCATGACTTTTGTCACTTCAGTGTATATATCAGAAGAAATATTTTTAAATTTTAAATACAACTTTTGACAAAAAAAAATTTAATATGCAAATTGATTTTTTATCTAAAATATAATAGATGTTTTTTTTTTTTTTTTCATTTCGTCACTTAAAAAAATGTTCATTTATTTTTACAATTATGTGTCAGTGTGACTTAGTAGTTAGTGCATTGTGTTTACCGAACAAGTAGAACCGGATTCGAAACCAGACAGTCAAAATTGGACTGGCCGTTTCCGTATTGCGGTGATGGAAAAGATAAAATATGTAAGCAGAAATGTCAAAAATTTGATTTATTTTGGTTTGGATTTATTTATAATGGGTCGTGAACGAGAGGAAAAAAGTTTGAACATCTCAGATGCTACTAATGGGAGAATTCATTTGAAGTTGTGGTGGCAAAATGTAGATGCAGTGTATCCAGTACCCTAGTGTTCCGTACTGCGTAACGCTGAATCTATTATGTATCTACAACTTTTTTCGCCCTCAGATCAAAGTTCATTGAAACAACAGCTGTTGTATTATTTTGTAATTATTTAGTGAACAATTATTTGATAAATAGTCATAGATTTATAACACAAAGATTATGCACAAATTGTTATCATCCCACTCAAGAGGAAATACATTGCAACCTGCGTTTTCGCTTAGAAACATTTAGTTTATAGTCTCTCATCTCGAGAGGAAATGTATTTAGAACAATCCGGCATATTAACCTACAGACTCTTATCCGGAGAGGAAGCTGCGCGTATCCGAGTTTCGGGTTTTCGGCTTAGAAGTGGAGTCCTTCCACGAATCTATAATTATCTGCCTTTAAATGTGCTAAATATTGTATGTCTCTGACTGTGTGGTGTTTGAGCGTGTGTCAATAAAGCTGTGAGTTCTCCAACCTGTGCCTCCAGTATCTCAACCCAACCACACCCAGTTTCAATCTGGTTGCCGAACCAGCACACTACAATGGTAAAATTTAAATAATTGGCTTATTGACATAAAAATCTCATGATCAGATAATTATTTTAGAGCTGAATGATTTCAGGCGTTGTAAATCATCAGTCTATAATTTTCAAAATCAAGCTTTGGATTCACAAAATTGTGTTTTCGCCGAGCTTTAAAACTGCCATGCAATTTTCTGCACCACGTCACATGAAAAGCATTCAATTTACAATTTCTATGCAAGCAAGTATTTCTAGCTCATTAACATTCATTTTATGCATAATAATATACACGAATTTATCACGCTCGAATACCTATAAGCAATTGAAAATGGCGTCCTTAAGGTTTTTTATGAGCAGATTTATTGAAGAACTTTCAGAAATGTGTCATCATAAATTATGAGTAATAATAAAACGCCATTACAAGAATTTACCCATATTTTTATTCTGAAGACAGGCAATAAAAGAGATTTGAAAAGTCTGCGCTTTATAGCAAGTACTTAAAAAGAATAGTGAAAATATGACAGTTAAAGAATACGAGCCATAAAAAAAGTGTTTTTTTGTCGTAATATTTAGTTCAAGAACTGTTTAGATCCAGTAAAATCCACAAAAATTGCACCTCCAATAAAAATTGTTTTCTTCTGAGTTATTTGATAACAGAATGTTGAATATTATTTTTCCGTGCTGCATTATGTAGAAAATATAAGGACGTCTAATTAGCAACATATAAATATAATAATTATTAATAAATTTAATAAAATATATAATATAATTAGCAATACATTTTATTAATTATTATAAATTTTATTAGTAAAATGTAATAATTATTAATAAATTTTAAGTAAGTAATATAAAATAATAGGAACCTAATGGCCGAGGGACTGGCGCTCGGTGCAACAGGTTTAGGGTTCGAGTTCCAACAATGCCACGATTGTTTGTAGTGGTTCGGAATCTACTTTAAACCACAGATACCTGTCTAATATACTGTAGAGCATTGGGCGTATGGCTGACAACCCCAACCCGTAAAAAGAAAACATCTCCTGCTACGAAATCTGCCTGAGGGCAGACTGTCTTGGCCCACCATGGCGGCTGTTGCACCAATGAAGAAGAGTATAAAATGATTTTAAAAAGTAACATACGAATATTAAACAATATTTTAATTTAATTATAAAGTTTTATGTCATTTTAAGAAAATATTAAAATTCGGAAATTTTTATTTTTAACTAAATGTAAAAATATAAAATAATAAAGAATTTTAATTACTATACGAATACTTTGAATAATTATTAAATAAAGCATTATTATTATAGTTTATTGGTGTTTGTTATATTCTGAAAATTAATATCAATTGGCATTTTTAGTAGGGTATTAGATATTTTCGTTCAAATTTTGTACATTTGAACATTGGTTATTTTTAAAATTTCCCATTTTTCGATCTTATTTATTGCCTAGCCTTTAAAAATTTAATAAAAATTCGTTTTATTACGTGTACTATTACTAATAATCAAACAATAATCCATAAATATCACAACTATTCTGCTCTCGTATTATTTTAATAGGCATTTGACTTCATGTCCTTCCGTATCCGATAGATTAATGATATTTGACATTACTTCAGTTTAGCTTACATTTCAAAATTGAAAAGAGTGATAATACAACATGGGATTTTTGTGATAATAGCGACTATGTATTATAGTGGGATCTCGATTATGGTTCTAATTTTATTCCGAACTCTTAAATTTACACTTGAATTGTATAATAAAACTAGATAAAATTTATTTATTATAATTCTAACAATCCAATTTTTTATTTTAATAAAAATAAATTGTTCTTAAGCAAAACTGTATTTGAAATATATATATATATAATCCCTTAATGTGAATCAAGAACATGTTTTAAATTATCAAATGCCGAGTTCATTCACTTTTTACCATTGAAAAATATGCTTTATAATGTGTTCATCAATGACGATGCTTAATGATTTTGATCACTGACAATGCACTTTTCTAATCCTTTCCTTGTTCTTCCATTCCAGTGGGTGCCGGATCAGCTGGCGCGGTGATGGCCAACCGCCTGTCCGAGGACCCCCACGTGAAGGTGCTGGTGATCGAGGCGGGGGGCAAGGAGAACCTGGTAACGGACATACCTCTGGCAGCGGCCATGCTCCAGCAGACGCCCATTGACTGGGCCTATCAGACCGAACCTCAGGAGGCGGCTTGCTTCGGGCTCATCAACAGGGTGGGTGGATTTGCTGCTTTGCCTGCCTTTGTATTCCTGGCTCAGCGGAGCATCCATTCGACGATAATGAAATTGAAACGTAACCCACATCATTCACTGTGCCCTTGTTTCCAGTAACCTTGGCCGGAATGCTCTTGAATCGACGCGTTCATCTCGGGTTCTTTTGTTTAATGATGAGCGTGGAGATGACGGGTTTTTAATTTTTTTTTTTTTTGTAAGGTTTTAGGCATGAGATAATATTGATAAATATTTGAACGTTAGTTAAATATTTTATGAAGCGATAAATATTTAAACATTTGTTGAGAAACAGTATTCTTAGAGTGTAAAAAAAGTTGCTGAGATGACCTGAAGGATAGCGCTTTGGGTTTCCGATCCGAGCATACTTGATCGAAACTTGCCGATGCTTATGCCAGGAATGGCTATGATAAATCTGTAGGAAGACATGACTTTCCTTCGGAGTCAGCGAGGACAACGCAAACCTTCTGGTGCTACACTTTCTAGGTAGTTGTTAAAAAATATGGTAACATAATATGTGCTCAAAATAGAAAGCCTTCGCTGTGAACACTTGATCTTGCTGAATTTGCATGATCAAGGGTGGTGATTTTACGGACTTTAAGTTTTAAAACCTTTTAACAATATCTCGTACCTAGAAAGAATACGCTAAACATTTTTCCCAACACACACATTAAACACTAAGAATTCCGCAATTACCCAATTAATAACATACCTAAAAATCCGCAACAACCTATACCACATATAAGCCTACAGATTCGAATGCCTTCAGATAGATGTTGGAGCAGATTGGTGTAGCTACTAATGATGTCTGTTCTTTGTGCTCGTCAGGTGAAATCATGGGCTTTTTAAATTTGATAACATGTACTGCACTTGATTTTATGACTTTTAACTCTGACAACTCTACCAAGGCTAAATTTTATTGGGTTGTTAAAGTTCTTAAGGCGGATATCTACAGTTTGATGTAGAAAAAAAAATGTTGGAGAAGGGAAACACATACATATGAAATAAATCAAAAGCTAATTTCATGATTTAAAAAATAAATAAATAATATGTATTTATTAATATTTACAATTGAAATAGTTAAAATATGTCATACGGTTAACATTATATTAGCACAAAAGATTTTTAACAAGTAATAATCAAATATAATATATATACAATATACCGCAGTAATAATTAATAAAAAAATATTAGTCCTAACATCTCAGAATAATGCAGTAGCATGGTCTTCCAGTCCTCAACTGCTGGCAAAGTGGGGTTTTATTTCCAAAATAAAGTTCATTTTAAACAAACAAAGTCACATGTACTTATGATGATTTCAACGGGCATCATGGGAAACATAGGCATCATGACGAACGGAGTTTAGCATCATTGTCTAAAGACGTGTCAGCAGGGCCCAACCGCAAATGGGGATTTCCTTGAGTATCCGCATCACTGATGCTGGCAGGAGACCTTTTGTGTCCTGGTGACTGACTCTCGAAATTCATGCAGGGTCCCCGACTGGATACCTTTCTTCTCCCGGATATTCTTCCCAGGAAATTTCAATCAGTCCGTTACGGGGCAGCTCACTCTCTTTTTCGCTCTGCTACCCGTCTTCTGTCTCTCCGTCCAATCTTCTCCTTGTTACAACACCTTTTTACAGACCACATGCTTGTCTTTACAGACCACATGCCCCTTCACTCATTATTTGCCGGATTTTCCTCATAAAATCCGCCCCTGGACCTACAGGCCTTTTCATTGGTGGGGGTGAATGCCAACACTTGATCAGATTGAAATGGCCACTAGTCCTTTTTGTACATTTTCCCCCAAAACATGTATATATTATCATCCTGTCCCCGCTAAAGCAATCTATTTCCTTTAGGAAGAGGAACCCCACCAATAAATACGGAAGCACAGATAACCTCAAAAGTCTTAGCTGTCTTAATAAACTTTTGCTGTTGAGCATTTGGCGATTTGAAATTTCGCAAGTCCCCGCCAATTCGAACATTACATTAAGATATCACTTTGTTTGTTTGTTGTAAGAGTTGTTTCCCCCCGGAAACTTGCCTTTTTTTTTAATAGACCGGATGCGAATCCGGTAAAGGCTAATGACCGTTAAATGCACCCTTCAAACGGACACATATAAAATATACCACTACAACACATGAATTATATAATGATTACAAACAGTTTTACCTTAAAACAAAAAAATATTTATAAATACATATTGACACCCATATCGACATGGCACTCTCCAGAGATAAAAGATTAAAGTCAAAGTGCCTAGCATTTGAAAACAATAATCAATGTCTAAATAAACATTTGGTTTTGGTTAATAATTTTGTCCTCATTAAAATAGTTTAATTAAGCTGAACATCAGTATTGACTATATTGCTATATTAAACCTTGGCGGATAACTTCAAGTCAGAATTCCCTACATTTGAAAACAACAACAATTTTGCTATCTTAATAAAAAGCATCAGATTATTTCATTATAAATGTTATTAATGATCCAAATGAATTACAAAATATTAACTGAATGATTGTCTTAAATAAGGTCGAATTGTTTAAATAAATATAAAATGGAGAAATATATATATAAAATAAATATAAATGTAAAATTAAAATGGAGAAATAAGTTTAAAACACTTTTACACACTTTCTACTTAAAATCAGTATGCATTTTAAGTGCTCATTGTGAAAATAAAGTGAAATTGCAAGAAAAGGTTGTTCTGGAGTGAGTTAAGTGCTTAAAATTGCACCTTTTGTTGAATTCGGTTGAACCGGAAAGAAAGTTCTTTAACATATAAAGGGTCAAGTTGGCAGAATGCAGACCTTTAGAAGTTCATGTTGAATTATAGCTTTAAAAGCTATTGTAAATGTAATGTTTGAGTTTGAGGAGCAGAGAGCAATAAAAGTATTTCAAAAGTAAAGAAGAATATAAATTATTAAAGATGCCCGTTTCCCTTTATTTTTTTGCCTCGATTATGTGAATGTCTATAAAAATATAATGCTTTCAAGACAAATTTTCAGATATATTACAAATAATTGTAAAAACTAAAACCGAAAAAATAGTTACACCAACATTTTACAGCATAAAACAAAATTTTATAATAGTTTTTGTTTAAAAATTGCAGAACAAGGCCGTTGGGATTTGGCGTAAAAAACTCATTTCGCCAAAGTCTGCCAAGTAACGGGTTGCAATTAAAAGTTAAGTGAATTGCAAACAGTACAAGAAACTTTGGTTACCATATTTGAAAACTTATTGCTCAATTGGTGTCACAAAAAAGCCGCCAAATCCCAACGGCCCCTATTTTGCTATTTGTCCATTTTTGTAATTAATTAGAAAACACGCACATTCTCTTAAATGCTCTGTGTCACAAATTTCTTACCTTAAGAAATTTTCAGAAAGTATTTCTTTAATCTTATACTTTTCCCCCATTTCATTTTTATTGTAATAGACCTCTGCATAGTGTATGTATCCTGAGAGATGTTGAATCTGCTGAAAATTTACTAAGTCAATAACAAACAACACTAAATCAAATGTCAAACCTAAGAAAAAAAATTCAATTAGATTTAGTTAATTAAATTTATTTAATATAATAAAACATCATGCAAATAATAAAGCTATTTTCTCCATAACAAATGAGAAAAAAAAGATCACAGATGAAACAAATGACTAATAAAAATGTAACAAATAATTTATATTTAATCCATATTTATAATCTTTTATATGTTTTTCATATTTATAATAATTTATAATATTTTATGTATAAAAAAATAATAATAATAATGAACTAATGACTTATAAAAAAATATATGCCCTAAATGAAAAACACCTCTTGGAAAAAAAAAATCGCTATAGTTGAAGGAATTAGGTTATTCAATGTCTTCAGATTTCAGAAAAAAAAATTCATTTACAATTAGAGAATAATTATTATTAAATTTCAATTCCACGATAATAAAAATTATGTATGCTTCAAAAATTACTTACCATAGATCCATAAATTTATTTAATTTAGTTTTCTAATTTAAATAAGGTGATTTATTTTTTATCACAATTAATACAATTCTATATTCCTCAACAAAATTAAGTAGTTTTATGCAAGTTAATATGAACCACAATTTGAAAAATCTTTGATCTATCTCAACCTAACTACATTTAAAACAATTCTACTAATTCTAAAAATTCAATAATGTGGATATTTAGTTTAAATTCTTAAAATGAAAGTTGTAGTTAAAAATTTTTATAAACGCAAACGATAATGAATAATAGCTTTGCTGCCAAATTATAATTCGAAAATAAAATCTGATTTTTTTTTCCTTTTATAAGTATCAGTTTGAAATTTTAAAAATGCAGACGATAATTTCAGATTTTAATTCGAAAATAATTTATGTGTGATTAATTTTATTTTAAATTGAATTAAATTTGAAATTTAATAAAACTTTGATGATAATTATTAATTATGTTATTAGATTATAATATTAAAATTGTTGTTTATTTAAATTTATAAGTGTAAGTTCGAAATTTTAAAAATTCAGACGACAACGAGTAATAATTCAGCTGTCAGATAGCAAAACAACTCAAAAATAGTTGCTGTATACTGTTTATTACTCAAAGAAAAAGAATTAATAGGATTCTAGAATTAAATACAGTATGTATCAGGAAAAAAAACACCATAGTAGAAAAAATATATATTTAATGTTTCAAATTATTGTAATTATTTAATGAAAATATCTTGTTCACAAATAATTTATCTAGTAAAAAATATTTTCATTTCATTTGTAATTACTTCATATTCCGGAAATGGTATTTTTTACTGCGATTTATCCTGTAAAAACATATTGATAAGTAATCGGTAGAAATTATTGAACCATGTTCTTGGGATAAATAAACATATCTCGTTAAACACAATGACTGAGTTTAATTTGAAGAAAGATTTAGTGCATCATTTCATACGGAAAAAGTCTGTGCTAGATTCAAATTTACAGTAATGATCTTCTTGTCAATGGTTTCCAAATATATAGTAATTAGTGAATAATACATTCAAAATAGGGCACACATTTAATATTTTTTTATTTTGTAGCATTATTTATTTAATAATAAAAAAAAACAAATGCATCATGCTATGTTCTGATAATTAGGATGTATATTGAAAATTATTGTTGTTGTTACCTAGGGCTTTATTGGAACTCAATCCATACAAATTTGGCCACTTACTGTAAAAAACAAAAAGAACATATAAATAAATCAAAATTACAAAGGGAAAAGACCAGATATTCTTAACAAACACGACCAAAAGACCTTAAAAACAGTTTAAAACGAGTTAAAAGATTAAAGGATAAAAAATTTAAAAAACTTGAAGCACCCTAATAAAAGTTCGTAGGATCAGGACATGTTTTCTCTGGCCCTCCACTAAAGAGTACACAAATCACCATTCTATAGTAAGTTAGTGTCCATTCCCGAGCAAACAAATAGATGGGCCTTATTCAGTTTCTCTGTCTTACATAAAACATTTATATCAGAGTTCGCAATCCCTATTTTGGCCAGATATTTAGCCAGGTAGGCGTGTCTAGTTCTTAATCTAAAATTGGAAACAAGCTCTTTGCTCTCTCTCTCTTTGCGAAGTTTTCCACTAAATTTTTTTCCGATTATCTCGCAGTCTTTTCATTTGATGCTATAAAATAATTCTCTAATAAACGTTGACTAATTTTGTAACGTATAGTTACCTTAAAAGAGTTAAGAGGGATAGTACACTGTCCTGGAAGTTCTTCGATTCCTTTTTTTGCCAGAAGATCTGCTCTCCGTTTCCTTCAATTCCAACATGTAATGGAATCCACTGGAAAATGGTGTACTATATTTACCATTTTCATTAAAGAACTTGATATCTTGTTCATGTTAAAAGTAGTTCATATTTAAAAATTTATGCCATTAAAATAAACTCAAAAACTACTTTACATAAAAAAAAAATAAGTTTTATTTTTTTAAAAAAAAGGAAAATAAAAGTGCCATGATATTTATTGACTTATGTTTTTAGGATATGTAAACATAGTTCGTTAACAAGAATGACTGTGATCATTTTAAACACAGATTTCGTGGATCATTCAGTACGGAAAAGTCTGAACGTGGGAAGATTCAAACTTTCAGTTATGACCTACTTATCGATGGTTTCAAAGCACACATTTAATGAATAAAATATTCAAAATATGGCACACTTAAAAAAAATTTAGATTTTGCACCCTGATTGTGTTTTGTGTAAAATAACAACGTGTTTTATTAAAAAAATAAAAATAAAAACTTCACAATGATTGATTCAAAATTTATATCAATGTTTCAGAATCTTTGAAAGATTTCGATATAAGAAAATGTGAAAATTGACAAAAACAAAGTGTTCCTTATTAAAACCCTTTTTGTCTGCAAGTGCTTCTACAAAAAAAAAATAATAATAATAATAATAATTATGAATTATTTTATATCCAAGTCAAAGTATAAGTGCCGGTCTAATTTGCCTAGAGTTTGCAAAAAATGACAATTAAACAACAAACCAAAGCTCCTTTCTTTTTATGTCGTAGCAAACCCATGTTGTGCATACTACCCAATGCTGCACCTGTTATAATTTTTCCCTATCAATACCAAACACCCTGCACTGAAAACAAGGCCACGATTAATATAAAAAAATAATAGCTTTTGAAATGAAAATACTTGAAATTTATTCATAATATAAATTACTTAACAAAACAAACTTCAATAATTTTTCTCTCTTTGTGAAAACATTATTGATACTTATTTTAAACATCCATCGTAGTTCTTATATATTCGTATCTCAAAATCATTTTTTAACCAACAGAGGAGTCGCTGGCCCAGAGGAAGAGTGCTCGGAGGATCCAGCGTGCTCAACTACATGCTGTACGTGCGAGGAAATCCCAAGGACTACGACAGCTGGGCGGCCAACGGCGCTTACGGATGGAGTTGGAAGGAGGTCTTTCCTTACTTTCTCAAATCGGAAGACAATCGAGACCCGGCTATAGCGAAGAACGGTGTGTATGCATTCTATCATTAGAGTTTACCGTTAATAATTGGATTTGTTATGTAATTGAGAGCCTTATGTTTTGTTAATATTTTATGCTAAAGTCTATAGTCTCTCCTTAAAATTTATTTCATTTAATCGACAATATATTTTAAGAAGAAAAAAGAAATTAAAGATCATTATCTTCGAAAAAGAATTTTTTTTATTTGGATGCAAAAAAAACAAAAAAAAAAAAAAAAAAAATTATCACAAATTCTTCTGTGCTGCCATCTATTGTGAAAACACTCAACTACAATTTTACCCTTGTTGCTAAAAGACATATTAACCTTCCTAGGAAATTGAAAGCAATAATTTTTTTTTTTCCCCGATTGGAATGTAAACAATGAGAAGAAGATTATGAAAGAGCATATGATAAGCAAAAGAACAAGCAGTCAAAGGAATTAGAAAAATATATTTCGTTTATTTTTAAACTTGTCTTTCACTATTTCTTAGTTTCAGACATTTTAATGAAAAAAAAAAAAAAAAAAAATGACTGTTCATATAACTTTTTTATAAGGCTGCTCAGTCTCTATATGATATACCCAATTTTTTGAGATTATTATCTTTAAGGAACTTAGGCCGAATCAAGCCTGAAAAAATATCATGATTTTTATCAACCTTTAAATTATGGAATCTCTTTTTTTCCCCAAAATTTCCATATTACTTTTTTCCCCAACATTTCCATTTCCAGGTAATTTCCAAATAAGTGTATTAAAATTACCAAATTCTGTAAATCTTAATATACTGATAATATAATCTATTTTATTTTTTTTAATTGAGGTAATCCCTCAGAATTCTATGACAGATTAGAAATAAGTCAAATCCATATCATTCGTCGTTCCTCCAAATGGCATAAATCATATCATCAATAAATGTGGCGTGAATCGCTCATTTTTAAAAAGATTCCTACCAGTAACTTACTGAAAAAATGGAAAACAGTGGGTTTGTCAACAGAATCAGCTGTGTTAGTTATATATTTGTTATTACAAACAAAAATATATATATATATATATATATAAAGAGAGAGAGAGAGAGAATGAGAAAGATATATATATATATTATAAGCATAATAATATAACTATTCAGGTCGTCTATTGCGACATAAATATGTTTATTCTTACATAATTATGCGGTTCGGTAATCTTTTATTTAATCAGTTTGACAACTTTTATACATGTGGAATAGTGTAAAAAAATATAAATCGTAATTGGCAAACAACTAACTATGTAAAAGCAAATGTCAAGTTTCATAACCATTATTTAATACCTTATTTGACATTGTTCTCGAAAAGAAATTTTATTACCAGAGGATATATTTCAATCTGTTGCAGATAAAATTTTCAACATTGTTCTCGTTAATAGCTGTTTTTATATCATTTATCAAATGGAAAAAAAAAATTTCCATTGTATTAAAAATGCACGCATTTATCTTTTATTGCAGTAGAAGTGTAAGCAATAGGAAAGTTATTTTTATTATTTATTACCTTGTTTAGATGTCACTATCTTATCTTCAATTATTTTTAAACTTTTGCGGGAATTACTAATAGTTAATTTACCGAAAAACTATTACTATAATTAAATTTATACATACTTTATTAAGCATGATAAATCAAATGTTAAATTTAGACTTTATGTCAAAAAATTACGTTAATTACATTAAATAATGTAACTTTAAACCTCTTTAATTTCTTTAAAAAAATGAACCTCAAAAATATTCTTTAAAATGCCACCGTCTAAAATCCCTAAATCTTATCTCATTGTTACTAAAAAACTAATCTCAATGTCATCAATGTAAAAAACATTGTTGATACTTAGAATATTACTTAGGGGGCTTTGCCATAGATTGTTCGTGTATGTATATATATATATACAGTCCAGTCACATTAATGTGACCACCTGTCAAGAGCCAGAATATACACTCTTTTATATTCTGGCTTTAAGTTGAGCGTGGAATGTGGTATTAAGCGGTAATAAGTGGAATTCTTTATATACAATACACACCTTTTCTGATTGATTATTTCCCGTTGACGTCGAAAGTAGGTGGCGGTCACATTAATGTGACTGGTCTGTGTATATATATATATATATATATGCGCGCACATATTTGTAACAAGAATGGATTCAAGTGAATCTTTAAGAAAAAGTGTGAACATTTTCATGTGATTTGTAGTTCCTGGGAATCCTTTTACAAACGACTACATCTTAAATATTTGAAATATTATTATATCGTCAAATAAATCTTAAAATATATTATCTATTGCCATGAACTGTAAAAAAATTACTACTTAAAACTGTTTAATTTTTTCATGGAAAAAATTGAACAATATTGGTTATCTTACTGGTAATAACTTCAGACATTGAAACCTCCATTTTCTCATCTGCCTTTCTTCCTACTAGGTTACCATGCTACCGGAGGCTATCTGACCGTGACCACCCCGTCCTACGCTACTCCCTTGGCCTTTGCTTTCGTGGAAGCAGGCATCCACCTAGGCTATCAGAACATCGACATCAATGGGCCTCAGCAAACGGGTGAGTGTCGTGTCGTGTCCTGTCTTCCTTAACTCTTTATTATTACTGAAGACTACTAAACCATGAAGCAGAGAGTAAAGCTCTACTCATAACAACATTATTCTGCATCATCATTGTCATTTTGCATTATCAAAAAACATCCAAAATTGATATAATTCCTCTCGGTTATAGATAGAATTGGTAAAAGGAGTATTTCATACTATTCTAAGTATTCTAATTAAAAGATAGAAAGTATAACTAGAAATTAAGACATTTCTTTTATTCATTTAGAAAATAATATTATTAAGTACGGGGTGGGGCGATGAGGAATTAAGTATTAAATATTAAATAATATTATTAAGTATTAGGGGCCTGATGGCCGAGTGACTAGCGCTTTGGTGCGTTGTGCCACATGTTTCGAAGTTTCGGATACGCCTCCCTGAGGTACCATGGATATTTGTAGTGGTTCGGAATCCTGTTTAAACCGTAGATCCTGGTCTGCTATGAGTGTAAGAGAGTTGGACATAGGGCTGAGAACCCTACCCCTTAAAAAGAACATCTCCTGTTTCGAAATCTGCCAGTAGGCGAACAGTCTTGACTCACCATGGGCTGTTGCTCCAGTGAAGAAGTAAGAGTTTAACATCGTACAATTATTCTATCATTCCACTCTTAATTCTTTTTCCCTAATCGGGTACATTCTATCACTTATTACTTTATAAAGAGTTAAAATTAGATGCAATTAAAAGTCACTTTGCCTGTCAATTGAATAGATGATAAATATGTGATTACATTTTATATATCTGTTCAGTTTACTGGCGTATTTATCATCTATTCAGTTTACTGGCTTTGCAGAAGACTTGCCTGTAGAGGCCTAGGGGGATAACAGCAATGGGGATCAATCGGTTTGCCCCTAGTATAACTCCTTGAAAAGCAAGATTACTATAAACATCAGTAAACAACTGAAACTAATACGGAACTTTTGATGAGCAAAATAAGTTTTAAGTAAAAAGAAACTTGTTATTTTGTTAATACTGAACATGCATTCTTATGTTCAGTTTAGTCACTCAATAAATGGATTTAATTAATCTTAACTGACTGATTTAAACAATTGCTGTTATAAGGATGTAAAATATTAAAGTCGTTTCTAATGCGCTACATTGCTTAATTATTTTATCTAATGATTATTTTCTAGTAGACCTTAAAATCGCAATCTAATTATATATGCCTAAAATACAAATATAAGAATATCTATTAAAACCACTATTAATATATAATGTAAAAGTATAACAAATTAAAAAAAACCCAAATAAATCATTCAAAAATGTATTACTTTATTTGTCTATGTAAATACTTAGTTCTTAAACTTAGCATTGCATAGTTAATATGGTTTGGTTGGTCGCTCTACGTTCATTTTTTACACACTTTAAGATAATTAGACCGGGACCTACAGTTTAACGTAGATTCCGAACCACTCACAAACATTCATAACACAGCCAGGATTCGAGCCTGTGGTACCAAAGGCCAGAGCACAATTGTACCAATTGCTCATCAGGCAGCATAAACCTTCTGAAGTTTTTTAATTTTAGACTAATGCGTTTTATAATAATTTATTTTTTCGAAACGATAACAAAGAAAAATAGTGACGTCAAATTCCTGTTTCAGATTAAAAAATTTAAGTGTTATATTAAATTATGCATTGTTCGAAATATTCGTTTTGTTATTTATTTTTTTATTTTGATATATTTAAATCACGTTAAAATTATATATTGTTCTACCCTATTCAGTGACTCCGTATCAACGTTATCAAAAGAAACACAAATTGACAACATTTTAAAGTCCAACAGATTAATTAATGCTTTGACGACTGTCAACGGTGCCCCATATCAGACATCAATAATAATATATATAATTGATATATTAAAATTATGTTAAAATTATCTATTGTTCGACCCCTATATGTGACTCCGTATCAACATTAACAAAAGAGGTACAAATTGGCAGCGTTTCGAAGTCAAACAGATCAGTGCTTTGACAACTGTCAGCTGTGTTTCCATGTCAGACAGTAACAACAATAGCAATTCTTTAAATTTTTAAATACAATTCATTGTCTGAATCGTTCTTCATCATGTGAAAGTGTCTTTATGATTTCAAAATACTCTGAAAGGTTTTTTAAAATGACCTACTATGTATCATTAATTAATAATTTCTGTTGCCAACCTCAAAGTTTGCAACATTTTTTTGACACTAATGAGCTAAGCTACTACAGATGAGACAGATGAACAACTGTCAGCTAGTGTTTTTGTTCACACACTAACAACATTAACTCTATGTTCTGGATTTTGAAATTCAATTCACGTCTGAAATTGGCATTGACTTGTTAGTTTTGTCAAAGTTTAAAAGTACTCTGGAAATATTTTAGGATTGACCTACTATGTACCTCAACTAATGCGAATTTATGTTGCTTCGTAAAGACGTTCTCCTTGTTCAGCTTATTGTATGTTCTTGGCATTTGTTTGTGTGTAAAGTGCGTACGGTACAATAAAGTGACCCCTTTACTGACAAGGGGAACTGATTTAGTTGGACACGATGAACTGTTTAACCATTTTCGAGGTCTTAATCATTTTGAAGGTGTGGCAACTGTTCCAGCAAATCTGCAGGAGGCAACTTTAGAACAGGTGGCTGTTGTCCCCATGCTGCACTTCTTTTAAAAGACACCTGCCACTTTGTTGTTGTAGTTACAACAAAGTTTTAAAATGTTATGTTATGTTAACTTTTTTTTTCTGTTATGTAAGGCAACTTTTCTTTTATTCTCTTTTTTGTGACCTCAACAACTCATTTTGACAAATCTGACCTTGTCTTTCTATCAACTTTTGAACAAAAGTCCTTATTAACTGAATGACTACCTGCTGTTTCTGTCATTGTAATTATTCATCTTTTACCAAATGTAAAGCTGCAAATGAATAAATTCTTTCTATTTATTGTTTTTACTGATGCATCTTGGAGGTTGGATTTAAATTTAAGAATTAAATTAGTTTAGTAGAAATGCTTGAGGTAAATTAAAAATTCAACCCTTAAGATTAGAATATTATAAATGATGAATAAAATTTTACAGCAATAGTAAAATTTCATGATTATCGTAATTATTTTAAATTATATTCTTCAAAAGTTTAAAATTTTGTTTTAAAAAAAAGTAAGCTTTTTTAAAAATGTTTTTGATTCATCCATTAATGAAATTAATTGTAATGACAAAATTAAATCATTATAAGTAACCCATAAAAATATAATATATATGACTTTATTAATTTTTATTCATTATGGCATGAAAGAAATTAATTATTTTTACTATTAGAATTAGGAAATCAATGATTAATCAATTGCAAAGAATTAAAAAAAATCAAACTATTCATTAAATTTTAAATGGCTAACAGATATTAGCGTACTTTCACCAATTCATTTATTAAAGATTTCTTTAACCCTCTCGGAATTTTCATGAATATTTTAAGTCTATTAATAATAAAAATTTAAAATTTGTTGCACGAAATAAATTTTTTTGAAAAACTACAAATAAATTTATTTCTATTAAGTTGCAGAACTTTCAATTGTTTGCAAATCTTTGAGCTTATCCTAGCACAGATGGATGGATTTATATGGGATTAATAGTTTGATTTTACTTGTTAAGTATAAAAATGTGAGAGTACACTTTTTTTAAAAATGAATTATTTTGTGTATCGAGGAAAGAAATCATTAATTTTGAGTCTTATTTACAGGTGTGTTAATTCCTCAAGGTACGATCCGAAGAGGAGCTCGCTGTAGCACGTCCAAAGCATTTTTGCAGTCAGCGAAGAAGAGGAACAATTTAGATATCGTCACCTATGCATATGCAACCAAGGTAAGCATTTTAAAAAACATTTTTATAGAAATAAAACTTTGATTATTAATAATTAGATAATGCATTTTTAATTTAATTGTTGATAGAAATAATTTTATAGGAAATTAGATGCTGCTGTCTTTTTATAATTTTGTAAATTACAAAATTTTAAGATGGTTTTAAAATTAATAATTAACATTTTAATGTAAAAAACTGATGCAATTTAAAATACCCAAGGGGTTATTGAATGTTTAAATATACTGTAACCTATTTTAAGCGAATTAGTTAATGGATTTAGTTTAAAAATCAATGATCAGAGTTAGAAAAATGTTTTTCTCATAACGTTTTGCAAATTCAATTAAGTTCTACTATAGTTCATGACTTCCGTGGATTACAATAGCGCCACTGTAGCCCATGCATATTGTAAAAGGCAACTAAAATGGGTAGTGCCTTTAAGTATAACCTGATGGGGTAAAGTCAGACTTCTCCTTTTGGGCGTCCCATTTTTTTGTCAAGGACAAAAAAGAAACTGCATTTTTTTACCCTTTATCATGACCATAGGTTCATGGACTTAGTCTAGACCAGGGGTCTCCAAACTTTCCAGCCTTAGGGCCATACTGTTTACTCCAATAAGTACCAAGGCCCAAAACCATTTTAATTTTTCTGCCATTATCTATAATTTCCAGTTAGTTGTTATGCATAAATTAAATTTTCTGCGTATTATGCTTGTCATTAAGCTTTACCTAGCAAGTAAATAAAACCGAGTTATTATCATTCTGTATTTTTTTTATCCAACTTATTATAGCAACAATAAGCTATTCGCATTCGCGGGCCGGATTGATGACACTAGTGGACCGGATTTGGCCCGCGGGCCGTAGTTTGGAGACCCCTGGTCTAGACGATGCTGTCGACCAAGCGGGATAAGAAACAACAACATAATTCATAACATCTCAAATATCTTTTTCTAGATCCACATTGACAAGCATAAACGAGCGAGAGCTGTCGAGTTTGACCGACTGAAGATGACGTACATAGTAAAGGCAAGGAAAGAGATCATCGTATCGTCGGGATCTATCAACAGTCCCCAGTTGCTTATGCTATCAGGCATAGGACCCAGGCATCACCTGGAGGAAATGGGCGTAAGTACTTCTATTGCTTTTGTCTTTTACGCTTACAATTAAGAATTACTAATTGGAATGAATAAAAGAATCTCATTACTGCGATTTTTTATGAGGATTTTATAGACATTTTCTTTTGACATATAACTGAAACTTTTGTCATCTTAACGATAATAATAAGTAAGGATAATAAAAAACAAACAAAAAAACCAGTTTTTTAAACATTTCAAAAATTGAGTACTATCTTCTTCATTGGCGCAACAGCCTCATTGTGGGCCAAGGTCGTTTGCCTATTGACAGATTCTGAAACATGAAATGTTTTCTGTTTACGGGATAGGGTTGTCAGCTCTAAGTCCAACATTCTACAGGCATTTTAGACTGAGACCTACGGTTTAAAGTGGATTCTGAACTTTTACAAACATAACAACAACGCCTTTCGCTAGCGATTAATGATGTCAAATGATATAACAAAAACAATATTGTTATATTGTTTTTGATGTTCCATAATAAGTTTATTAACTTATTATGGAACATCATAAGAAATATTGGAAAATAGTGAAATACTGATAATCGAAAAATAGTCTGAAACATTTATTTCGGAAAAACTCATTAAAATCTTCAGTAATGACAGTAAATTATTGGCAATTATTTGACAATAAATTATTCTCAATAGAAGCATTAAATCGTTCTTGAATGCCTTTCACTGATGATTAAATGCCTTTTATCGAGTCATCGTAACTGTACACATCGAAAAATAGTGTAAAACACTTATGTTTTTCGAAAAAACTCATTAAAATCTTCTGTAATTTTTAATGGCAATAAATTATTCTCAATTGAAGCATCACATCATTAATAATGCCTTTTACTAGTGATTATTTTTAATTATCATCGACAAGCCTTCTAACAAAAACAAAGCATGAATAAAAATATTCCTATTGTCATCCGATTTAGATAACATTTCAACCTGCGTATCTTCAACAAGAAAGGGATATTTTTATCGCCATGAAAAACAAATATTTTAAAAACAGCATCCGGGTTGAGCGACGAAGTACAATATCACACAAATAGAAACATGACCTTTTATAAACTGTGTATTGTACCATCAAGCATAACTGGGAAATTCAGTGTGTGGGGTTAATGCTTATAGGAAAGTAATGTTCACGCTATATCGCGTGGTCTGAAAAGAAGTATGTTTTTGAATAGAGCACTAATTTTGAGGAAATTTTTTTGTTATGTGGGAATAAACTACAAATTTTGGCCTTAAAAAAACAGAAATTCTAATTATGTATGTCACTAAAATAGAACTGAGTTTGTTTGTTCTTAGTTATTTTTAAATTATATATAATTTATATGAGTTTAAATGCCAATAAAAATCATGTTGTTTTAAATTACGTTTGAAAAGAAGCGTTATATTTCTGTAAGAAAATAGACTAGGACCATTAATCAACATTTTGTAAAGTATCAATAATGGCGTAATTTACGAAACTCGGTTTACATTTTCTTTTAGATTTACGATATATTTTAATTCTAGAATATGAAGTCAATTCTAATACCAATCATCAGAAAAATAAATAGAAGTGTAATTTATTACTTTCTTTTTACTGAAATACGATATCAATATAAACAAAACTAAAACAGAAAAAAGATATACTTTATGAATTATAGAAGCTCCAATATAAACCGAGGCTAAATGCAGAAAAGCCTACAGAGAACTGAATCTCTTTTCTGTTTGTTTATTTTCTCTCCTATATAATAATATAAAGAAGGAGTACGTATTTCGTAAAACTTAAAATCTAGAAACTTTTTTTACTTTGTTTTTTCTTTAGAAAAAAGAAAAAAAATCTCGAAAAAATTTGTATACGTTACTTTTTAATTAAATGAAAAATATTATTGTTATTATTAACGAAAGACTAGCGCCATCTGGAGGCATGATGATAGAAGTGGATTGTATTCTTCTTTATTATCCTTTTTTTTTTTTTCCTAAATGTTTTGTTATAAAAGCTTAACATTTATACTTTACATTAAATTCTAATTATAAATAACTATTCAAAATGCTTCTTCGTATACGATTTAAAAAACGGTCATTTTTAGTCGTAATTCATTTTTTACCAAACAATCATTTTTTTATCGTAATTCATTTTTTAAAAAACAATCATTTTTAATCGTAATTCATTTTTACCAAATGATCATTTTTAATCGTAATTCATTTTTTACCAAACGATCATTTCGTATTTAAATTTTGTATAGATTCTTTAGCACTTTTCAAAGATATTTTTCTAATATTTATCAAAATTAAAAATAATTTGTCGCTCGGTAACGCAAAGCCATATCTGCTAATAAACAATATCAAACCGTTATCATCCAGTTGTATAAAAAAAAATATTTCGCAATTTTTCCTTGAAGTCAAATATCACTACATTCTAGTTTGTATTTCAGAATATTTTTCCTGCACTATTGGATTTTTTTAAGATGATTTTTACAATTTGAGAATCTTAATTTTTAGTTGGAGTTTATTTAAATTGTGTATATGATAAATAAAATATTGTGAACAAATTTTGGTTTTGTTTTAGATACCCGTTGTTGCCGATCTTCCTGTGGGCTACAATTTGCAGGATCATATATTTCCAGGTGGAGTTCACTATTTAGTCGATGAACCAGTCGCCATTGTTCAGCCCAGAGTGTTCACCTTTAAAGAAATTATCAGATATCTGTCTGTTGGTCGAGGTAGATTTTTTTTATGAGTTTTTTAATACTGATAAAAAAAACTTCAGATAAAATAACTATAACATTTTTTAAATAATCAGATTTTTTATAACAAATAAAAAGGTAAATATACTGGAGACTAATAAAAGCCGTGATAAAGGACGAATTACATTTTAACATTAATTTCATATTGTATCTATGTTGCAATTTATTTATAAAATTTACCAACTTTCTTTTTCTTCATTGGCGTAACAACCCTATAGTGATGAAAAGCAGTCTGCCTACTGGCAAATTTCGAGACAAGAGATGTTTCCTTTTTTACGGGGTAGAGTTGTCAGCCCTACGCCCAACTTTCTACAGCCATATTATACGGGGAAGAGGGGGGGCTAAGCTCATGTAATGTGGATTCTGAGCACCACAATCATTTATGTCACCTCCGTGACTTGAATACGAAACCTGTTGCACCGAACTCCAAATGTTTGATTGGTTCGATTTGCTCTCTGTTGTCATTTTATGCACACGAGGGTTAATTATATAGGGATCTACAGTTTAAAGTGTATTCCGAACCACTCACAGACATCCATGCCATCGCCAGGATACGAACTTGAAACCTGTGATACCAAATGCCATCGAACCACTGCGTGCCACTGGTCCAACTTTACAGTAGTTAATTATTTTTTATTTTTTAAAATAAAGAAAATTCTTGAACCATTCCAAGCTATTGAATTAAATTATAACAGACTTTACATACATTATTGTTCATACTTTTTTAGATTGAATTTTTACCACAACATTTAAATATAAATTAACATTAATTTCAAAGGAGTAATTTAACTTCCAAGAAAATAAATTCGGCTCGGCTGTACAACTTATGTGAACATAGATACCTTCAAAGAAAAAATTATTAACCAACATTATCTACATTATATTTTTCCAGAATTTCATGGAGTTATTTCTTTTCCTCATCAGGTCCTCTAACAGTATTGGGAGGTGTTGAAGGGCTCGGTTTCATCAACACCAAGTACGCCAATAAATCAGAAGATTATCCAGATGTGGAAATTCATTTCTTGTCAGGATCTCCAGCTTCCGATGGAGGTCAGACGTTTCAGAGGGTCCATGGACAAAGCCGAGAGGTAAGTTTGTGCTGTAATATATATATATATATATAATATAATAATAATAAATATATATATACAGAACGTAAAAAAAGAAAAAGAAAGATAATTTGATTCACAAGTGCAGTTCACTCCAAGATCAGAGATTTTCAGAGTTCTCAAGTCTATGTCGAATCTCAAAACACGTGGTCTGTAGCAGACTTTATTTATAACACACAGCGAAACTACAAGGAACTCACTTTGGAAACAAGCGGAAACTCCAGCCTGTTCTGCCACTTCAGAGAAAAAAGAACACTCTTTGTCGCAAAACTCCCTCCTTTCTTCTCCAAAAACCTCCCTTTAAGAGAATCCGTCAAGAAGGGAGGGGTCAACTTCCATCACTTCTCATTGGAGTGGACATTTTCTCAGTCCATGGCCTATCACTAATTACGATGCAACAACTCATGGTGTAATCCATATTCCCTCTGTAATTTTTTTTATCTGTAAAGGTCGCACAGACAATCGCTAATTTCATGAGGTCTCATTATGCATATACACTGAATATCTGCTTTTAGATTTCAGTAATAGGTTGTTCACATTAGTACAAAACACAAATTGCATGTAATATAACTACCCACAACACTGTTTATCTGCTGTCAAATTTGAGTGATAGATTGTTGTTATGTCAACGAATATAAATTCTTCTCTCCTGGAAATGAAATGCTATAACTCTTCCAGTAGGAAAAATGCTACAATACATATACATATATATATATATACCATTTTTCCTGTCCACAACATCATATAATCCACGGGGAATGACAGCTATTCTTTAGCGTGCCAAATACCAATCAAATTATGTTTTTATACCCAAAGCATAAGACTAAAAATAAATAAATTAAAAAATAAAAAATACTTTGAATTTGGAAACTTAAAAATTCTTTTCAGGAATTTAAAATAAGAAATCAGGTTATAAATTAAATAACAATGAAACTTTTAGGATAGTTTATAAATTTATTTTGAAATTAAAAATCCTTTATGATTCTAGCAGAATCAAAACAAGTAGATCATTAATAATTTAAAATATTTTGATTGCATGAAGTAAACTATAAATTTTATTAAAAACAATGATGGATTCTAACACAGATAAAAAAAATTTCCTTTTTCTAATTTATATTACCCCAGTCAAAGGAAAAAATGAAATCAGCAAATAGTAATACAAATCTTCGTACAATAAAGTTTACCGAATGTTTCTTAAATAATCTTTATCAGGTATTAAAAAGAGAATAGAAAGAATTATCTAACAAATTGCTATAATATTACAATAGTTCTGAATATTTTGCAGATGTGGGAGAAAGTCTACAAGCCCTACGCCTACAGAGATGCTTATACATTCTGTCCTGTCTTACTGAGACCAAAAAGCAGAGGCTACTTGAAACTCAGGTCGCCAGATCCTTATGATCCGCCTGTCATTGATCCGAGGTATCTCACCCATCCTCAGGACGTGCTCACCATGGTCGACTGTGAGTGTAACATCATCTTTTTTTCATTTGCTTCCCATGCAAACTTAATTTCCTACTTCATTCAAAATAATAATGGTGTTATTGAATACAATGAGCTGTAATATCCATTGTGTGCCATTTTTTTCATCATCTACCTAGTACCTCATTTAGTAGTTATTATTAATAGGTTTATGCAAATGTTAAAATAACTGTTAATTTAACACGGTTGACAAGTATCAGGGATCAATTGAGGAAACGAAGAATTAATGTTTGCTTTTAATAGTGTTTCACAGCCTGGACGCTAGGTGGAGTTAGGTGGAGTACAAATTTTAACGCCGATTGATTCGGATAGAACGGTTTATATTAGCAGTTAATTTTAACGCCTACTAAAAAATTCCTTTCTTCGATAGGAAAAGGATTGGTCTAATTTCTTAAATATATGGTAGGCTGCGATTATATGATATTCTTCTTCTTCATTGGCTCAACAGCCCCATGATGGGCCAAGGCAGTCTGCATACTGGCAGATTTCGAAACAGGTGAGGTTTTCTGTTTAAGGGGTAGGGTTATCAGCCCTACCCCAATGCTCTGCAGTCATATAATACCGGGACGTAGGTTTAAAGTGGATTCCGAACCACTACAAACACTCAGTGCACCGCCGAAATCGAAACCGGTAATTTGTTGCACCGGGCGCCAGAGCGCTAGTACTCGGCAATCAGGCTCCTACATATATATATATATGTAGGAGCCTGATTGCCGAGTATCGATATATATATGCAATTTAAGTATGGCATTACATTCTTCTGGAGACTTTTAGTCACTCTTGAAATTTGAGGTTCCGTATTGCTATGCCGGATAGTCAATAGAGAGTTTTTGTATGCCGTACATTAGTTACCGTAGGACATCCGTTAGCTTTTTCTCCCTAGCGCGCATGCTCAGTTTCCTATGAGCATGCGCGCTAGGGAGAAAAAGCTAACGGACATCCTACGGTAACTAACGTACGGTATGCAAAAACTCTCTATTGTCTTTTGCACTCAATATTATTATAGAAGCTTCCCTGATTAATCATAGGTAGTTATAGGGTGAATCTGTCTTATAATTATCCTTTAAATAAAAGGACAGCATTTTCGTTAGAACTTGATACTTCATTTTGCTTTTATGTTTATTTTCTTTGGGTATTTTTATTTATTTATTTATTTAATTGTAAATACCATCTGCTTTCTTCCAGCTATGAAAATCTGCATGGCTTTTGGTGAATCTGCTGCTTTTAAGAAGTTTGGCGGTCGGCCGTATAGCACGACTTTTCCCGGGTGTGAGATTTATGTGAAGAACAGCGACGAGTACCTGGCGTGCGTGGCCAGAACCTACACATCCACCATCTACCATCCTGTCGGCACCTGTAAAATGGGAGCTCATGACGATCCCACTGCAGTGGTAGACCCGCAGCTCAGGTACGTGTCTTACATCTCACGGCTTTTATTTTATTTTTGTATCCATTTTATTTCCTGGAGATTAAACACAATTTCTTTCCCTCTGATTCATGAATGAAGGTACATTGAATTTAATTTTGTAGATCTAATATAGATAATAGATAGGGATTTTTTTGTTGTTGAAAATATCGGTTCTTGTTTATAATTTTATTTCTTTTATGCAATTATGTCTATGAATATTAATTAGTTAATACTATTATTATTTTTTTTTGCATTCAACTAATTCTGTATTTTTTCTTTATTTCCAACTAACAGATATATGACCCGACATTGCGAGAATATTAAAAAAAAAAAAAATTTTATTTGATTTTTTATTATAAAATAATATCAGTGAAATGTGCAATGAAGCCATTACAAAATCTTAATGAAAAGTGTAAAAACATTTGATAAAAATTAGAAATTGTCATTAGAAAAATTGCAAAAAATTATTTTGAATATCTATGCATAAAAAATAATTTAAAATGTAAAAATAATTATTAACTCTCTATAACAGAATATTTGGAAAAAAAATCAAAAAAGTCGTACACAAACTTCATTTTTTTTCCATTTTAATTTCAAGATAATTTCTAAAAACAATACATACCACCATCGGCTATAAGCATCTTAAGGCCACCAGATGGCCTTATGATGCTTAGACCGCTCTTGATAGAATTCAAATTAAATAACAAAGAAAAGGATTTAATTAAAAAAATCACAAAAACAAGTATTTTGTGATTTGGCTATTCACCAGATAGTAAAAATTGGGCGTCTTAGTTTTTAAGTTAAATCCTAACGTACATCCATTTTTATGTTTACAGATTGGTTAGTGAAATATAATATTTTGATTACTAAATTGTAAACATGAAAACATTTTTTTATTTCCAATCACTAGGCAAAAAGTTACATAGAAAAATAGCACTAAAAACTACAGAACTATAAAAAACTAAGATCAAAAAGAAAACCAGAGTCATTACCTAATGAAAAATCTGACTTCCCAATATCTCGACTCTTCTGTAGGTCCACGACGAGCCCCACATCTTAGCAGATGGCCCCTGTCCTTTACTTCTCCAGAATCACAAAGTGAGAAAATAGTATCGGTTGAAATACTTATGCGGTACAAATAGGTCTCAAGGCAATCGTGTCCCTTAAACAGATGAAAGGTCGCCACTGCTTTGTATCTTGGTTTATGAGGAATAAGAGAAGGGTTCACCCTCCTCCAATTTTTTTAGGGCTGTACGAATCTGAAGATCCCGCAAGAAATTAGATGTAAATAAATGTTTTTAAAATAGTTTAATCCTAAAATAAGAAATGGCTGTATCAGGATGTTGTAGTAAGCTGGCACCTCTTTTTGCAAGAAAATCCGCTTGTTCATTGCCCAAAGACCACAAAAGCCAGGTACCCACAGAAGAACAGTTTGTTTTCCCCTTTAAAGTGAGAATTCTTAATAATTCTTGACATTGCAAAATCGCAGGTGTCAATGGATATGTAACAGAGCTAATTGATTGGATGGCTGTTTGAAAATCTGAAAGAAGTACTGCCTTTTCAAATTTATGATGGATAGCTAATAATTACTTTAGGGCTATAAAAATGGCCACTACTTCACCATCGAAGGAAGTGCCAATGTAGTCAGAAGGGGCATAAAAAGAAAAAAGATCTGGAAACACACCAGCTCCTACATTTAAGTGGAAGTCAAACTGAAAACCATCAATAAAAATATGTACCCAATCAGTAGGAGGATATCTGGCCGCAATGGTCTTCAAGGAGACACATTTCAAGACACTTGATGCAACATTTCTTTTTTTACATGTGGTTTCCACTAGATCTAGCCTTACGCCAACATTACTCCCTTCCAATGGGTTTCTAATCGTAAAGAGTGGTTGTATATCCCACGAAATCGCATAATCTTTCTTTATGTCCGGGAATTTTTTAATAAATCCGTATTGGGTTTTTAATTGCTTTCGCTTGACTACATAGTCCCTCCAATAGGGATCCTCTACTCGTAGTAGCTTTTCATACAAAATCCAAGCCTTCATTTTCATAATGTCTTGGAATTGTTTATTTCATATTCAAATCGTCGTTTCGTTTATTCTACGTTTAGTTTTCGAATCGTTTATTTCATATATTAATTGTTTATTTCAGAGAACAACATCGCATCGATAGAAGTGATCTTCACAGCTCTTGTAATCAATCGAAGAGCTTGGTTTTGTAACTTGAAAACATTGTTCTTTAATGTAAAGCATTATATAACTACGCTACCATACAATAAGTTTTGGCAGGAAACTACTAGCAAAAAAAAAAAAAAAAAAATCTTATAATGGGTATATAATAAATGCTCTTTAAAATGCAAAAGATTAATATTATGTAAACATATTTAATAATTTCTGAATATTATGCAACCTTCTTTCTTTTAGGGTTAAAGGAATTCATGGCCTCCGTGTTGTAGATGGTTCCATCATGCCGAACATCATCAGTGGAAACACCAATGCCCCCATCATCATGATAGCTGAAAAAGCTGCTGACATGATCAAAGGCGTAAGGACGGTTATCCGACGAAAAGATAAAAAGAAAAAGAAAAGGCGGTGATCGCCTTTTACATAATAGCAAATATTTCCATCATGATTTTTATCATCATAAGTATCCAGAATATAATGTGTTCTTTAATTTCATGAATTATAAGTCCATCATTTGAGTGTTAAGGTCCCAAGAAGTTTTATGTGACATAAGAATGCTTTAATGATTATGAAGAACTTGTAAGAAAACACTTCGAAATGAACTAACTGCTTAAAAAAAAAAAAAAAAATGGTGTCAATGAAAGTAATATTTTGAGACTCAAGGTAAAATACGGGTTCATCAACGCAAAACGTGTTTCAGGAAAATTGTGGTTGAAGATAGTATCTAAGCTAGTGCAATCGTCAAGTATTTGGTTTTCGAATCTTTGAAATTCAATGTTTTTTATAATATTATTATTATTATTTTGAAGTCAACGAAAATATTGAATTTACAAAGAAATGATAACAAATTTATATGTGTACTTTAGATAGTTGTGAAAGTCTTGTGGTTGTCAAGAGTTTTATATCGGCTGGTACTGATGATCAGCCTGAGCAGTGAAATGACACTCAGATAAAAGAGTTTATTACATTTTGTATATAATCAAGGTTGTCATAATACGAAGCAAAACAAAGGAATTTTTGAAGGTATTGCCAATACACATTTGTAAATATCTCTTAATAGATTCAAAATGATGTACGATATCAAATAATTCTAAAATTTTATTTAGCAAATATATAAAGAAGAGAGTTTACTGAATTCGATTTAAAAGTAAATCTTTCGACTGCGATTATTGTTTTATATAATGTCGAATGTTGATGCAATTTAGCTGACTGAATAGATTTTTACTGCCATTATTTAACAGTATATACATAATACGTTTTAAAAAGCACAACCTTATGGAAAAAGTAATTTGATTTTTTTAATAATAATTTGAAATCAAATTTGTTTGTAATACAGATAATTGTATAACAAATAATTTGACCACTTAGAGAAAAATTAAGCTTTTTGATATTTCTCATGTGTACTTTTCCATTAATTATTGTATGACTGATAAAAAAAATTTTTTAGTTTTTATTACTACGAAAATTACATTACCTAGTTCTTTATAAAATATTCATAATTTAATTAATCTACAAATTTTAACTGAAATAACTCATTAATCGTTTCAGATAGCACTACAAACATTTTTTTATTGAAAACAACTTAATGGGCAAGGTTTTCAAAATGTTAACCTTCAGAGATGATACTATAGCGCAACCTAGTCATAAAGTTGTCACTTACAATTTCAAGAGTTTATTTTTTAATGCTTGCAAATGCATCAGTTATGGACCTTTCGAGGCTAATAAGGTCTGTTGGCTTCTCCTTGTAAACCAAATATTTCATATGACCACAAGGATAGAAATCACATAGATTCCTATCAGCTGAATAAGGAGGCCATTGCAATACAACAGGATAACTGTTTTTGTATTGATAGACGTTAATTCTGGTTCCAAACTCACTGTTAATGGTGTCAAACACACTGCGTGTTCTATGAGGAGGGGCACCGTCCTGCATGAACCAATATTATCCAAGATAGGTTTTTGAATATTGCAGACCACTTCCTTAACAATGGTGCTGCATTTTTACCACATAAATACCAATTTTTAACAGAAAAAAAGGAAGTTCTGTTGAACATGACACTTTGGAAAACATTTTTAAAATGGCTTGGAACTTATACGAAACAAATTCCTTTTATGCCCTTTCTCACTACACGCATTAATAGGGACGCATACGATTATACAACATCTAACGAGACTGGGAGAAGTTATTTCAGTTAAAAGTTGTAGGTTAATTAAAAATCACCCCGTATCTTCCCCTTTTGATAATATTTGGGGTTGGCGATTTAAATTGTCGCATAGCTGTGTGTTATGAAATTATTGCCAGCAGAAAAAATATAGTGATAATTAATTATTGCAACTCTTATAATTATCCATTTCTATATATATTAAGTTTAAAACTTAATTTCTTTCCGAATGGCAACAACAGTTATTTTGTTTATTGACAAAAAAAATCCAGCTTGGCGCCAAAAACAGAATCTTGTCAAGAAGAGAATAACAAAGCATCTGAATTCAGATTGCCAAAATCGCAGAATAGTAGCCTTTGACCATTTGCGTCAAAAATTCTTTTCGCCAAAGTACGTCAAGAAAAGGGCTGCAATTGTAAGTGAAATGAATTGCAAACACTGGAAGAAATCTAGATTACCACATACGGCAACTTATCTCTTAGTTGGTGCCACAAAAAAAGTCGCAAGTTACAACTGCCCCCATTTTGCGATTTGGCCCACAGATTTATTCACGAAATAGATTAAATAGTGTAGAAATCATCATCCATATACATAGTCAATCCGAATATCAAGAGTACACGAAACAATTAGTTCCAGTAGATTTTGTCAAACTTGGTTGCCAAACCAAAGACTAATTCTAGCTGTTGCCATTTTGTTTTATTTGTAAATGTAATAAACGTTTTGTAAATATATTTATTTACTTCTTGTTTCATATGTACTATTTTGTCCAGAGATTATATTTTATGAAGATGTTTTTTTTATTGATTTATAAACATATTTCCCTAGTGCCTAATCAAGTTTCACCTAAATGTACCTGACCACGAATGCATTCTTTTCTTTCATTTTTTTCTTTTTCTTTTATTTTTTTCTCGCTTCTCTTTCTTTTAATTAATTCTATTTGAAATTTCGAGAAATAGTAGAATATGGGTATATACATAATTAATTTTGAAATTTTAACGAATATTGCTGTTGTTATAAAGTGCCCAATTAATTGTATTTGCATGTCATTCTATATTTTATGCTTGAGATCTTAAATTAATAAAAAGAGTCTTTCTCTATTTTGGGTTTAAAATATAAAGTGACATTCATTTTATGTGTAAATGAATTTATGAAAAGGTTTTAAGAAAAAGAAAGAAAATATCATGAAGAAAAAATCAATATTTCTTGCTATAAATTTTAAAATAATTTTGCTTTTATTTTAAACTGATATAATAAATACAATACAATTCGTACTGATTTATATAAATCATACCAATTCTTATGAATGCTTTTCCTTGTATACAATTTATTAACCATGAACCACACACCCACAGAATTGTTTTTGTTTATAATAAAGAATCTGCACTGTCATAAAAATTTTTGTCAAATTTTTATATTTAATTTGGGTTGAAGAATAATTTCTTGGTATTTTGTGTTTAACAAATTTTTACTGATCTTTTCACTGTTGTTTTTGCTTCTATCCTCTGTTTCCTTAAATAAAATATCTTTATTTGAAATTTCAAACATTTGTATTGTGTTTCTTTATTTTAAATGAAATAACATTGTAATCGGCAAAATAATAAAATCTTAATTGTCTTGATTTAGAAATAAGTTTTAATTTAAAGTGAATTGTTAAGAGTTTTAGATATTCGATATTTGAAGTCGAAGCAAATGTACTCTTTTCAATGTATATTTGTTTCTTTCAAATATTCTATTACATAATTTATTTCTTAAATTTCTTTTATTTATTAATAGTTATTCATAATAATTGTTTTCTTTTTTCAATTTGACTATCCATAATTTTTAAACTTCATTTGATGCTTTGAGATTTAGAGTGAGATTTTCGCTTCAATATGCTTGTGCTAATATTAATTTATTATTATTATTATGTTGACAAAATTAGCAAGCAACTCCATTTGACGAAGTGAAAAATTAACAGTTAATTTTAGCAGTAGTATTTGACCTCAACGCTAGATGGAGTTGGGAGTAGCACTATTTATTGCACCGATTGAATTCAAATCTTCAGAAAGGGCAGACCATGATCACTTTACCTTATTATATTTCTTCATTATCAATGTGTTTTTTACCTAATGAACTTTATTGTGCCAAGCTGGAGTAAAAGGCCATAACCGGCCAAGGAACTCCAACAAAATAAGAACGATCTTCAGAAAGGGAGAGGGGATGGTTTTAGCTGTTACTAGCGATTGATTTGATAGAGCTTAACACCATCGGTGGTGGGTTGTATCAGAAGTAGATTTAATTTTAGCGACTGTTTAATTCAACTCTTCCGAAAGGAAGTGGTAGATTTTAACACTTTAAATTGAATGTTTTTGTGAGCCAAAAAAGGATCTTAGAGTACCACTCTTAGTTGCGTGAAATTTAACTCCAGTTAAATTCAAATCTCCCACTCGAGGCTGCTTTATTTTTTAACTCCGTATAAACTTAACATACATGAAATTTAAAAAATTCTTTTACAACTCCACTTACATTGAATATTTTTATCGATGGATAGCTATTATTTATTTATTTACTGTACATTTGTTTTATATTTAATTGTTTTTTAATTGCTCTGGCATAATGAAATTGAGAAAAGAAAATGGTTGAAATGTCAACACGTCGTCATTATGTCAGGAGGATCTTTCTTCTAGCTAAATCCAAGTATTCTCCCATACACAACAAATAACTCTTAGTGGGATTATGACTATACGGGATCAGTAGGGTAGGGTGTCATTCTTTTAAATTTGGGGAATGGGGTTTTGTGCGAATCAGTGAATGCAGCAATTTAATCTCGCATTTTTGTTTGATTCTATAAGTATTTCCTACATTATTGCCTTAACAATGCTTCCCAAGGAATCGTAAGACAAATGACCAAGTCTATTTTGCACAAAATTCATTCTCCTGGCCAGACAAAATATAGGGAAAATAAATACCCAGGAAACGCAGGGTAAGCAACTAATATGTTGCAAAATAAATATAATTTATAGTTATAAACTTATCAATGCGACCACTGATGTTGTTTATATTGAAAGAAAACAATTTATCATTTCTGTTGATAATCACACAACTAATATTTTGTAATTTATTGCATACATTCACATGATAAATACTTTATTTAATTATTAATCAGTGAAATATTATTTTTGAATGCCGGGAAATTTAATTTCAGTATTCCCCACTAGAACTGCAAGTAATGTTTAAAATAAATAAAGGAAATGATTTCTCTCATCCAAACTTAGTACCCCACGAAAAATCCAGGGATTCAGTGGGGTTTTCTGGTTAAACCCTATAAATTGTAACCTTAACCCAACCTACATTAAAACCTATTATTTTCTTTTTTTCCCTACATCTATTTTACATTTCACGCTCACTTTTTGTGAAGATTAAGACGATTTATCAGGACAATACAAATTTCTGTGAAATAAACTGGAAATTTGAAGATAAGATAAGATAGACTGAAGATATAATCCAAGTTCAGTGCCCCATGGAAGTACAAAGACTCCGCGGAGCTTTCTGGTTAAATTTTATAATTTAAAGGATTTCTTTTTTTTTTACACCGATTTTATTTTTCATGCATACTTTTTCGTGTACGATAGAGATCTTTTAACAAGGCAACACACAAAAACAGAAATTCGAAGATTAAAATATTCCACTGAAATAATACGATTCTCTTTTTGTGGACCACAATTCATACCTATAAAGTCATAAATATGTTTTTAATTTGTTATCTTGAAAAATTTGCATCATTATGAAGTTCATTTTTTTCTCCGAAATACTTCTGAAATTTTTCTTATATAAATCTATAAATCAGAGCAAAGGTTCTAATCAGTTTCTTTTATTTAGATAAAAAGTTAGATTTTTTTTTTTTTAAATTTGAGACAAAATCATTTAATAAATTATTTCGGATTTATTGTCAAAAATTAAATGTATTTATTTTTAAATAGTTTTAAATATAAAGTTTTTTTTACGAACTTGAAATTTTATGATGCAAAGAATAACTAAATCAATGACATTTTCAATTATACCTGTGATCAAGTATGCAAATATATTCACAAAATCAGTTGTTTTATAGTTGTGATGAATCACAGATGAAATATTCATCCTAACAGAAAAAAATGCTAAATGTAGTGAATTAATAAATAAAATCTTGTGTGATGGAATTTTTGCACTTACATAAGTTTCATATTTATTGATACGAATCTATCATACTCTTAAAATTCAATTCCTAATTCTTACAAAATATAAAATTCAATTGTGGCGAGACTGAGCAAAACAGTGAATTACTTGCCAATTTTTGTATTTTCAAATTTTGTAATCTTTTGAATTTTTCTCTGCAAAATATACCAAAACATGTGATATAATCATTACTGAAACTGGATAAAGCAGATTCATATCTGCTAATATTGCGAAATCCCTTTAAATTTGATAAGCACCTCGTAATTTCAAATTTGGGTGGGCGAATCTATCCTTTTATCTATTATTTTTTATTTATTCGATTGTAGTTTAAGTTTAATTTTATTCTCTGTATATTTTCAAGCTATTTTTGTCGCTATTATTTTCCATAATTCTGAATTTCATTTTCTCTATTTTTTATTTGTATGCTTTCTTTACAATGGAGTGTTTTTGCAACAATATGTTGCAAAGAGTTATGTTAGGATCTCGAAAATCCTTCTAATCTTTTTTTCCAACGTAAAATCTTTAATTGCAATTAAAAAATGAAAATGAAAATCATTTTTCTTTTCTGATATTATAATTTCGAATTTTTCTTCACACGCACAACACACAAAAAGGTTAGATTAAAATGTATATCATTTAAAGATTGTTAATAAAACATTGCAATATTATATAATTCAATGGCAGCATTTGATCATCAAATAGGACTCTATGTTTTATTTTAATCTTGTTTTATTTTAATCTTGTTTTATTTTTGATTAAATAAAAATAAATTTCGGCTAAGATTTGAACATAGATAATAATGTATATTTGTTGAATAATCTCATTCTACAAAACGTAATATTATAATGAGTAACCTCCTAAAATGAATTGCGTTAAGAAAATGCACCAAAATTTGCGTAATGAAAATCAGCAACATGTTGAGAATCTCCTCCTGATATTGCCAAAATCGATTAGCCAATTGATTTGTTAATATATATTTTGTTTGCTAAAACAAAATATTGACTGTGGTATTATTATAAAAAAAAAAAAAAAAAAAAAAAAAAAAAAAAAAAAAAAAAAAAAAAGAATTTCAACCAAATAGCAAAATAGGGACCGTTGAGATTTGGGGATTTTTTTGTGGAGTCAACTGAGTGATAAGTCGCCAAATGTGGTAAGTTTCTTATATTGTTTACAATTCACTTTGCTTACAGTTGTAACCAGTTACTTGAGCAATTTTGGCGAAAGAATTTTTGATTCCAAATTCCAACGGCTCCTATTCTGCGAATTTACGAGCATTTCTAGCATGTAGCTCCATTTAAATAATAATTACAAAATCTCCCTGTTAATTAAAAGGAAATAAATTGTTAACTTATTCACAAAACATAAAGAAAGGTTGGTTCAATAAAAGGAATTCGGTTCAATATTCTCTGATGGACAAATATGTATATTATTCTCAATAATATATATTAATAGGCAGGGCTGGATCATCGCATAGACAAATGTGACAAATATCTAGGGATTGGTTTATAGAAAGCCCAGTCAAACAGTCTATTTTTAAAAGATTTGTAAATAAGGTAGCTTATTTTTCTGTCGGACAACTTTATACGATAAACAAATAAACAAAAATATTTGCTTTTTATATGGTTATTGCGAATTCTAAAATCTAAAGAAAATGTGTTGTTATGCTTCTGTAGCGACACCTATTGATGTAAAATGGAATACAAATTGAACGACTTCTACTTTCACTGTTAAAAAAGGGAATTTTCCCGCTAGAATAAAAATAGAACGTAGTTGGCGTTAGAAGTAGAATAAAGATGCTGTAATTGTGAAAATTGATTATCGTCTTTTATTTTGCCGTCTGAATTTTAATAACACTACGCAACCTTTACAATACCGCCACATACTTGGTGACCCGTGAATTGTTTGCAAACAGTGAATTATTTACAAAATGACTGAATCTAATGAATCGGCGAAAAAAGATGAAGTAGCGCGGGTAAGTGTCAAACTACCTCCTTTTTGGGCTGAAAAACCAGAAATATGGTTTTTTCAAGTTGAAGCACAGTTTTCAATTTGTGGAATAACAGCCGAGGATACAAAATTCAACTACTTAGTTTCACAATTAGAACCGAAATTTGTTGAAAGTTTGTGGGACATTATAAGTGATGATAATAGAACAAAATATACCGCTGCTAAAACACGATTACTGAATACTTTTAAAGAAAGCGAAAATAAGCGTCTTCAGACACTGCTGACAGGACTTGACTTGGGAGATCTTAAACCCAGTCAACTTTTACACAAAATGAGAAACCTGGCTACTGATGGAATAACTGATAAGGTACTAACATTATTTCTACAAAATTTCTTTCTTTATTTTTCTTTATTATTAAATCAAAATTTATTTCTAAAAAAAATGCCTGATTCTGTACGGAATATTTTGCTAGTTAGTGATGAAGGAATTGAAAAACTGGCATTAATGGCGGATCGTATTCTTGAAATGCAACCAAAACAAGAACTTTACCGCTTAAGCAATAATGTTTCACCAGGATCAGATGCCTTGACTGAGTTACAACAACAAATTACATCTTTGGAAAATAAACTTGAAAAACTGAGTGTCACAAGGAACTCTCGTTCCCAAACAACAAATAGCGGTCGATACTCTTCTTCTCATCGAAGTAAGTCTCGCAATCGCTATTATAATACTTCTGGCAAGTACTGTTATTACCATTTTCGTTTTCAAGAAAAATGTTTTCCTGATAAATGCAAAGCTCCATGTGCATGGAAAGATAATCCTTCGGAAAACCAGAATCAGCAACAGAATTAACGGCAGACTCTGCTGCTGACAATACAAAACATTGCCGTCAATACCGTCTATTTGTCAACGACAAAAAAACGGGTTTACGCTTTTTGGTTGATAGTGGAGCGGACGTAAGTCTTATTCCTTCTACTTCTAAACACAAATTTATTAGTGACTATAAATTATATGCTGCAAATAATACTGCAATCGATACTTTTGGTACAGAAATTTTAAATCTTGATCTAGGTTTACGCCGAGAATTTCAATTCCCATTTATTGTGGCCAAAATTAGTAAACCTATACTAGGTGCAGATTTTTTAAATAAGTTCAATTTATTAATTGATATAAAGCATAAAAGATTAATTGATGGTATAACTAACCTTGCAGTTTATGGTAACATTGCACCCATCTCTATTACTGAATGTGTAAATACAACGAGCAGCTTATGTAAATATTCTGATTTATTTTCTATGTATCCCAATATAACAAAACCAAATTTTCTTGTTTCAAATGTTAAACATAATGTAAAACATCATATTATAACTAAAGGACAACCTATAAATTGTAAAGCAAGACAATTAGATCCAAAACGGTTGGAAATAGCTAAAAGAGAAGTTAAATATATGCTAGACAATAACATCATTAGTCCATCTAGCTCAGAATGGGCAAGTCCATTACATATAGTAACAAAGAAAGATGGTTCTTTTCGTCCATGTGGTGATTATAGAAGATTGAATGATTTAACTATACCTGATCGATATAACATACCTCGAATACAGGATTTTCAACATATTTTAACTAATAAAACTATATTTTCTAAAATTGACATTACTAAAGCATATTATCACATTCCTGTAGCAGATGAAGATAAGGCAAAAACTGCCATCATCACACCTTTTGGACTTTATCAATTCAATGTGATGAGTTTTGGTCTCAAAAATGCCCCTGCAACATTTCAAAGGTTTATAAATGAAGTTCTTTATGGTCTTGACTTTGTGTTTCCATACTTAGATGATGTGTTGATCGCCTCTTCTTGCGAGGAAGAACATCGTTCACATCTTAAAATAGTTTTCCAGTGTTTAGATAAATATGGTCTACGGATTAATATTAGCAAATCAGTTTTGGGAGTACCTGTAATAGATTTTTTAGGCTATCAAATATCTGCGGAAGGCTCACAACCTCAACCTCAAAAGATCAAAGCTATGATAGAATATCCATTGCCAGAAACTATGCACGAATTACGTTCCTTCTTAGGAATGATCAATTTTTATCGTAATTATATAAATAATGCCGCAAAAACTCAAGTCCCTCTACATGAACTTTTGAAAGGATCTACAAAAAAGATCGACGCAAAAATACCATGGACCGATGAAACTAGACAAAGTTTTGAAAAATGCAAACAAGATGTTGCTCAAATAGCGTTAATGGCTTATCCCAACTCGGATTACCCTCTGCCACTTCTCACAGATGCATCTGATTGGGCTATTGGATCAGTTATTCAACAAAAAGAACCAAATGGATGGAAGCCAATTGCATTTTTTTCTAAAAAACTTAATGATGCTCAGAAAAATTACAGCGTTTATGACCGTGAACTTTTGGGAATATATTTATCCATTAAACATTTTAAGCATTTACTTGAAGGTCGAGATTTCGATATTTATACGGATCATAAGCCGTTAATATTTGCTTTTAAGCAAAACAATGATAAAGCCTCCCCCAGACAACTAAGACACCTACAATATATCTCACAATTCTCTACTAACCTATACCATATCAGTGGTCGAAACAATGTGGTAGCAGACAGACTGTCTAGAATTGAGGACATCGATTCACCTATTGTCGATTATGACTTGATAGCAGATGCACAAATTAATGATGATGAACTGCAACAATTGAAATTACATTCAAAATCTTTACATTTTAAAGAACACCAATTGCCATCAGGAAAGCTTTTGTATTGTGATACCTCTACTTCCATTATCAGACCATTCATACCAAAACATTTTCGAGTGAAAATATTTAATACAATTCATAGTTTAGCTCATTCTGGAATTCGAACTACTGTAAAAGAAATCACTAAGAGATTCATTTGGCCAAATATGAAAAAAGATGTTAAACAGTGGACTCAAACTTGCATCAACTGTCAGAAAAATAAAATAACTAAACATACAAAATCAGAATATTCACAATTTCAAGCACCAGATGAGAGATTTAGTATCGTTCATATAGATTTAATTGGACCTTATTCACCTTCTAATGGATACACATACTGCTTGACGTGTATTGATCGGTTTACCTCTTGGATGGAAGTGGTACCGTTATCAAATATCACTGCAGAAAGTATAGCAAAAGCTTTTTATGAGCATGGGATTACCCGATTTGGTGTACCTACTTGTGTTATTACTGACAGAGGCACTCAATTTATTTCAGAACTATTTCGAAGTTTGGCTGCGCTCTGTGGTGTTAAAGTAAACCATACGTCTTCTTACCATCCTCAGAGTAATGGAAAAGTTGAACGTCTTCACCGTACCTTGAAAACAGCTATTAGATGTCATAACAACGTTTGTTGGACGGACACATTACCAACGGTTCTTATGGGTTTGCGAGCTGCTCTACATGAGGACTCTAAGTATACAATAGCTGAAATGGTTTATGGCAAAACTATTAAATTACCAGGCGAATTCTTTGAAGAATCCAAATTGCCAATATCTGATGATAATTTTGTAAGCAATCTTCGAAAACAGATGGCCGACTTAAAACCATACCAATCCAAAAACAAATGTAAACAAAAGATATTCATTCCAAAAGATTTGTACACATGCTCACATGTATTTCTGCGAATTGACAGAGTTAAAAAACCATTAGAACCCCCATATGAAGGACCCTATTTGGTATTACTGTTAAAAAGGGAATTTTCCCGCTAGAATAAAAATAGAACGTAGTAAGCGTTCGAAGTAGAATAAACATGTCGTAATTGTGAAAATTGATTATCGTCTTTTATTTTGCCGTCTGGATTTTAATAACACTACGCAACCTTTACAATACCGCCACATACTTGGTGACCCGTGAATTGTTTGCAAACAGTGAATTATTTACAAAATGACTGAATCTAATGAATCGGCGAAAAAAGATGAAGTAGCGCGGGTAAGTGTCAAAATACCTCCTTTTTGGGCTGAAAAACCAGAAATATGGTTCTTTCAAGTTGAAGCACAGTTTTCAATTTGTGGAATAACAGCCGAGGATACAAAATTCAACTACTTAGTTTCGCAATTAGAACCGAAGTTTGTTGAAAGTTTGTGGGACATTATAAGTGATGATAATAGAACAAAATATACCGCTGCTAAAGAACGTTTGCTGAATACTTTTAAAGAAAGCGAAAATAAGCGTCTTCAGAGACTGCTGACAGGACTTGATTTGGGAGATCTTAAACCCAGTCAACTTTTACAAAAAATGAGAAACCTGGCTACTGATGGAATAACTGATAAGGTACTAACAACATTATTTCTACAAAAAATGCCTGATTCTGTGCGGAATATTTTACTAGTTAGTGATGAAGGAATTGAAAAACTGGCATTAATGGCGGATCGTATTCTTGAAATGCAACCAAAACAAGAACTTTACCGCGTAAGCAATGTTTCATCAGGATCAGATGCCATGACTGAGTTACAACAACAAATTACATCTTTGGAAAATAAACTTGAAAAACTGAGTGTCACAAGGAACTCTCGTTCCCAAACAACAAATAGCGGTCGATACTCTTCTTCTCATCGAAGTAAGTCTCGCAATCGCTCTTACAATCCTTCTGGCAAATACTGTTATTACCATTTTCGTTTTCGAGAAAAATGTTTTCCTGATAAATGCAAAGCTCCATGTGCATGGAAAAACAATCCTTCGGAAAACCAGAATCAGCAACAGAATTAACGGCAGACTCTGCTGCTGAAAATACAACATATTGCCGTCAATACCGTCTATTTGTCAACGACAAAAAAACGGGTTTACGCTTTTTGGTTGATAGTGGAGCGGACGTAAGTCTTATTCCTTCTACTTCTAAACACAAATTTATTAGTGACTATAAATTATATGCTGCAAATAATACTGCAATCGATACTTTTGGTACAGAAATTTTAAATCTTGATCTAGGTTTACGCCGAGAATTTCAATTCCCATTTATTGTGGCCAAAATTAGTAAACCTATACTAGGTGCAGATTTTTTAAATAAGTTCAATTTATTAATTGATATAAAGCATAAAAGATTAATTGATGGTGTAACTAACCTTGCAGTTTATGGTAACATTGCACCCATCTCTATTAATGAAAGTGTAAATACAACGAGCAGCTTATGTAAATATTCTGATTTATTTTCTATGTATCCCAATATAACAAAACCAAATTTTCTTGTTTCAAATGTTAAACATAATGTAAAACATCATATTGTAACTAAAGGACAACCTATAAATTGTAAAGCAAGACAATTAGATCCAAAACGGTTGGAAATAGCTAAAAGAGAATTTAAATATATGCTAGACAATAACATCATTAGTCCATCTAGCTCAGAATGGGCAAGTCCATTACATATAGTAACAAAGAAAGATGGTTCTTTTCGTCCATGTGGTGATTATAGAAGATTGAATGATTTAACTATACCTGATCGATATAACATACCTCGAATCCAGGATTTTCAACATATTTTAACTAATAAAACTATATTTTCTAAAATTGACATTACTAAAGCATATTATCACATTCCTGTAGCAGATGAAGATAAGGCAAAAACTGCCATCATCACACCTTTTGGACTTTATCAATTCAATGTGATGAGTTTTGGTCTCAAAAATGCCCCTGCAACATTTCAAAGGTTTATAAATGAAGTTCTTTATGGTCTAGACTTTGTGTTTCCATACTTAGATGATGTGTTGATCGCCTCTTCTTGCGAGGAAGAACATCGTTCACATCTTAAAATAGTTTTCCAGCGTTTAGATAAATATGGTCTACGGATTAATATTAGCAAATCAGTTTTGGGAGTACCTGTAATAGATTTTTTAGGCTATCAAATATCTGCGGAAGGTTCACTACCTCAACCTCAAAAGATCAAAGCTATCATAGAATATCCATTGCCAGAAACTATGCACGAATTACGTTCCTTCTTAGGAATGATCAATTTTTATCGTAATTATATAAATAATGCCGCAAAAACTCAAGCCCCTCTACATGAACTTTTGAAAGGATCTACAAAAAAGATCGACGCAAAATACCATGGACCGATGAAACTAGACAAAGTTTTGAAAAATGCAAACAAGATGTTGCTCAAATAGCGTTAATGGCATATCCCAACTCGGATTACCCTCTGGCACTTCTCACAGATGCATCTGATTGGGCTATTGGATCAGTTATTCAACAAAAAGAACCAAATGGATGGAAGCCAATTGCATTTTTTTCTAAAAAACTTAATGATGCTCAGAAAAATTACAGCGTTTATGACCGTGAACTTTTGGGTATATATTTATCCATTAAACATTTTAAGCATTTACTTGAAGGTCGAGATTTTGATATTTATACTGATCATAAACCGTTAATATTTGCTTTTAAGCAAAACAATGATAAAGCCTCCCCCAGACAACTCAGACATCTACAATATATCTCACAATTCTCTACTAACCTATACCATATCAGTGGTCGAAACAATGTGGTAGCAGACAGACTGTCTAGAATTGAGGACATCGATTCACCTATTGTCGATTATGACTTGATAGCTGATGCACAAATTAATGATGATGAACTGCAACAATTGAAATTACATTCCAAATCATTACATTTTAAAGAACACCAATTGCCATCAGGAAAGCTCTTGTATTGTGATACCTCTACTTCCAGTATCAGACCATTCATACCAAAAAATTTTCGAATGACAATATTTAATACAATTCACAGTTTAGCTCATTCTGGAATTCGAACTACTGTAAAAGAAATAACTAAAAGATTCATTTGGCCAAATATGAAAAAAGATGTTAAACAGTGGACTCAAACTTGCATCAACTGTCAGAAAAATAAAATAACTAAACATACAAAATCAGAATATTCACAATTTCAAGCACCAGATGAGAGATTTAGTGTCGTTCATATAGATTTAATTGGACCTTATTCACCTTCTAATGGATACACATACTGCTTGACGTGTATTGATCGGTTTACCTCTTGGATGGAAGTGGTACCGTTATCAAATATCACTGCAGAAAGTATAGCAAAAGCTTTTTATGAGCATTGGATTACCCGATTTGGTGTACCTACTTGTGTTATTACTGACAGAGGCACTCAATTTATTTCAGAACTATTTCGAAGTTTAGCTGCGCTATGTGGTGTTAAAGTAAACCATACGTCTTCTTACCATCCTCAGAGTAATGGAAAAGTTGAACGTCTTCACCGTACCTTGAAAACAGCTATTAGATGTCATAACAACGTTCGTTGGACGGACACATTACCAACGGTTCTTATGGGTTTGCGAGCTGCTCTACATGAGGACTCTAAGTATACAATAGCTGAAATGGTTTATGGAAAAACTATTAAACTACCAGGCGAATTCTTTGAAGAATCCAGATTGCCAATATCTGATGATAATTTCGTAAGTAATCTCCGAAAACAGATGGCTGACTTAAAACCATACCAATCCAAAAACAAATGTAAACAAAAGATCTTCATTCCAAAAGATTTGTACACATGCTCACATGTATTTCTGCGAATTGACAGAGTTAAAAAACCTTTAGAACCCCCATATGAAGGACCCTATTTGGTATTGCAAAGATCCACGAAAAACTTTCTTCTATCAATTAAAAATAAACAAGTTAATATTTCAGTGGATAGATTAAAACCGGCATATGTGTTACAACCTAATGAACTTCTGAATCCAACATCATCAAATGATCATACATCTGTGCCGAGTGAACAAACATTTATACCAAGTCAGCAAGTTGCACAACCAAATACAACAACACGTTGTGGAAGACAAGTAAAACTTCCTGTTCGTTTCAATGACATTATTGACTTTTCTTCAAACTTATAATTCATCCATTCCATTTTAAAAATTAATTTGATTTATTGTATGTAATTGTTTAAATGTAATTGTATTTGTAATTATTTTGTGCAATTTAAATTTGTATCAATGTGTATTTGTTCGCTATTATTTGTATTGATATATTAATTCGTCTACCATTTTCAAAGTAACGTAACTTTGTTACTGGTAGGGGAGTGATGTAGCGACACCTATTGATGTAAAATGGAATACAAATTGAACGACTTCTACTTTCACTGTTAAAAAGGGAATTTTCCCGCTAGAATAAAAATAGAACGTAGTAAGCGTTCGAAGTAGAATAAACATGCTGTAATTGTGAAAATTGATTATCGTCTTTTATTTTGCCGTCTGAATTTTAATAACACTACGCCAACCTGTTCAAACTTTTCTAGAAAAGCTAAAATATATTGTTGTGCATTAAAAATTTATTAATAAAAATTTAAGATTTGTTTAGATTTTCACATTGTTCAGTTTTATTTTATATTTCTTATGTACTATATTTCTTGTGGGAGAAGGCCCTTGTAACAAAATATCTAGGACCCCAAAGTGGGTTAATCCAGCCCTGTCATCATCATTGTTGAATAAAGATGTCGAGTGCATGAACGCGAAGCGTTCATCTACTCAATGGTATGTGAAGGCAGTAGGAAAGAAAAGTCATGATAAATAGATAATAGTAATCGTATGATTTGAATCCAGCCCCGTTAGTAGGAGATTTAGAAATGCGAAGTTGTCAGAACTTATGAGAGGTGACCCATCGGAAAACCATTCCACCTGTTTTATTATCTTGTAAATCTAATAACTTTTAAGTCATGGAATTATAGGCCAAAGTGATAGAACCCAATGAGAATCATTTTCTTTTCTTTAAAATTATCTGGAAAGAATGTTAATAATTTTTTGTGTGGCTTTAAAAATTGTTAAGGAATTCGGTTTCATTAATAACGGTTTCATTTTGGAAATTTGAAAGTTATGACAATGACAGCGTCATTGTCAACGAATCCTGCTGCTAATGAAATCATCTGATTAGCATTGAGAAAAAAAAATTCATTATTAACTGTGACTGCGAATTATACCTGTGTTTTTGTTTAGTTCCTTAAACATACTGCGTTGTTTATTGTAAATTTGCATGGGCTGACTTTTTCCTCGTCATGGATTTCGGATGATTTTGAACCATGACATTCTGCTTTTTCACAAAATCGCTTATTCCTTTGCGTTCGCATTTGGTTTCCGACGCATGTAATAAATCCTCTTTTCAATCGTTTTTCGAAAATGCCCTTGGGAAAACACGTCAACTTCTGCGTGTTTTCTACGGCAAGGAAAGTAAATTGTCGTCGGAAACTTTTCGACAACAGTATAGATTGCCCGTAGACTTCGTTCAGAAAAGCTCCGGGTCTTTTGTTCCTCCTAAAAAATTTGTTTTCTATCGCCCTGGTTTTCTTCACAACGTAACTTCAAAATGGGTTTCTGATTCAGTGGCTAATTCTGTTGGTAAAGAATGGAGACGAAAGGTTTTGCAACGCGGGAGTGGACCCATGCTATGTTTTGCCGGGTTTGTTCTCGCCAAAAAGCCATCACTTTTAACCGATGAAGAAGAATGTGAAAGTTTATCTTATTTGATTCGGGTGAGTATGTGTATAATACATTTTGACTGATATTTTTATTAACACTGTTATGATTGCCGTTGCTGTCGCTGACGCTGTCATTGTCATAACTTTCAAATTTCCAAAATGAAACCGTTTGTAAGTTTATGCACGGGGTTAAGCATTTATTTTTGTGCAAATTATAGTAAAACCTTCATTTTTTTTTATTAATTTAATTTTTTTAATAAGCAAAGCGAATAAAAAAAAAGATAAAGAATAAAAATAAGTAATTCACATTTATATTAAATAGTTATTTTTCTTCATTATTTTTTATTGTTAATATGCCGACTAAACATATTGTTTAAAAGAAAATATTTCATGAAATTTAATAAGTAAAATAATTTTTATGTGCTTCGATTTCTTTAATGCTAAAACAATTTAAATGTTAATTCTCTGTTGTCCTTTTAATTGGTAATTTACAAACAGCCACTGAGTTCTTCAGATTACTCATTATCTTAATTACAAGAAAGCTAAATTTTTTAAAATTTTTGTCGAGTTATATTTGTTATATTTCTTAATAGTTTATCATTTTGTAGAGTTACTAAATTTGGTTGATTATTCATTTAAAATTTAGTACCTTCATTTTAAAATGTGCCTAAAATAATGAAATATTTATTATATATTTAATATTTAATGCATCACTAATTTTCTGGGCATGTTATTTTAAAAGTAAGTAAAGTAATCTGAAGAATAATTTTTTTTTTTTTTAAATTCTTCTTTTTTTTTTTTTAAATTTGGAAATGAGATGACTTGCATATAGATTCATAAAAGACGGCTAAATCTCAAAATAGGGTCCATTGAGATTTGGCGACCATTTATGGTCCCAATTGAGAGACAAGGCGTCAAATGGTGTAACCTGGATTTCATGTATTGTTTGCAATTAATTTTACTTACAATCGCAACCCTTTTCTTCTCTCGCTTTGGTGAAAACAATTTTTGATGTCAAATCCCATAGCTCCCTATTCTGTGATTTTGACAAATTGTTTCTAAAACAAAATGGAGGGCCATATTCATCTATCATAAGAGTAATTAAGAATATTTTGTTGATTTTAATACCAAGCAAAAAAAAACCAAGGGGATCTATGATGTAAATATAAAACTTTTTTTTTTCTATAGTGTTATATTCCTAGTATCTTACTGCTACAGGTTTTTGATAACTTGTTTAATGCTAGTTTAATTTTTTTCTTAACTTCAGATATAGGCCATGCATTAATGAAAATATTGTACATAATTACCATCTTGAGATCTGTTTATTTTGTTGGTAAAATTAGTACATTGATGGGCAAGAAAATTGTTTTTAGTCATCGATCTGGTTGATCCATAAAAACTGGGACCCATTTTTAATTGTATTGTTCTGTATATATTGCTTTCAATTTTTAGGATATTTGGATCAGTTGTCTATCACTACAATAAATAAATGTTGGCATATTATTTATTTAGATTAGTTTGGTTTACTTAACTTCAGTATTTTTTTTTACTCTTTACGTTCTTAATATATGGATATCAGAATTATGAACACTTTTAATTTTACTAGAACTTCTTGTTCTGCACTATTTTTTTTAGAGGTAAGAAGTGACCTTATTTTGTTTTTATAGTTATGCTGATTTCGTCAATAGATGTTGATTATTATTAATGGAGAAATTATTTAATTATATAATTCTACTTTTTTAGGATTCATTTTCTTCTATTCCTTGGCAAAATGTTGGATTAAATATTGATAAAAATTATGCAGTTAACAGACAGTTTTCACTTAGTGACATCAAAATTGAAGAAATGATTGCTAAAGGATGTAATGCTGCTGTCTATAGTGCTTGCTTTGGATCAGAATCTGGTAAGCATTATTTCAGGATGCATTTTTATTTGTATTCTAGCACTGCAATGATATACAGTTAGAAATTTTTGATTACTGTATGATGACATGTATAAGAACTGGTAATGATATTGCTATAAAATTTGATTTAAAAATTTTAAATGCATAAAATATATTAATATTATGTAATAAAAATCTTCAAGCAGTTTGACACTTGAACAAGTTTTTAATTTTTGTAACTTTTTTGCAGGTAACTAAAATATTTTGTTTGTATAAGGCTCTATAAGACAGCCCAGCCCTATTTATTGTTTATTTCATACCACAAGTTTGTGAAATTAGGCCAATTGTGAAATTATTAATTCTATTTGATAGCATACTTCAAGTTTCTTATCATGAGAAGGTGTAGGATATTTAAACAATGAAAGATGAAAGGCATGCGAAAAATATATTTTCACTGACACCCCTAATTTGCTATGTGATAGTTGAGTAGTATTAAAAGTGTATCCACTTTTGTAGTGAAGTATTTGAATTACAGAACTTTATACTGAAAGATAAACATTCTGCTCTTCAAATTATAACGAATATTTTATTATAATTTGAAGAGCAGAGATTATGAAATTTTGAAAGAGTTTATGAAATTTTGATGAAGTAATTCATTTTTATTTTGAAAGTTACTATAATGTTGAAACAGTTTAATTTTATGTAAAAAAAGCTTTAGGAATTGTACCTTCAAAATTTTAAAATAAAATATTTCATTCAGTACTAAATCTTAAATATCTTAGCTTCAATTTTAATTCCAAACTAGCTTTTATTTATTCTTAGTATGTTATAAAAGAACAGATTTTACAACTGTTGACATTTCTTTATTTATTAAAAAGTAAATTCAATATCAAAATTCATGTTTCATTAAAAAGCCATCTATTCTTATTAACCTTTTTTAATTTTTAAAAATCTTAATGACTTATTTACTATCTAAAACAACTTTCCTTATGTTTATATTAGTTAAAGACTTTAAAATTGGTAGAACATTTTGACTTACTTGGTATAAAATTTAAGAAGGCAGGACTGATAACCTTAATATGTATAAGAATGAATTTTGGCAGTGAAAATTAAATTATCTTTAGTGATTTTCAGCATACATTTACAAGTGGTTCTCATTGACCTAATAATACTAATTGGGCTGGTATGAAAATACATATTTACATTCAAATTCATTTAAAGCATAGGTAAAAGTTTTCTTAAAATTTAGCAGACTAACTGCTTTTAATCTTGACTAACTTGATTGGCAATTGTAATTATTTGGGTGTGTGAGTGAAAGAGAGTGAATTTTAACTATTAATGGAAGTCAGGTTTTTTATATTCTAGTATTATTAGCATTGTAGTATTTTAAGTGTTACTAATATTAATGATTTTTTTTTCTTACTGTTTAGCTGTAATATAATGAATATTTTATGTGAATATTACAAATGTTATGTTATAATAATGTTATGTTATATTATATATTATGTTCAAAATAGGCATCTTACATTAACTGTGTTATTTGATTAAAATATATTTGTTTCCCTTAAAAATAAAAATTGAAAAATAATAATGATGTATAGTTCACATTAATTTGGATTCTGAATGATTGATAAGAATAAATACATTGCACATGTATTTATTCTTATTTCATGTATATAAATTTTTATGTAGTATTAGACAATCAGTTTTAATTGTTCAGTTATGTTACTCATGATGCATTATAATTTTAAAAATGATGGTGCATTGAATATTTATAGTGGTGCATTGAAAATTTTAAGAATTTCTTCTTTTTTTAGGCCCCTCTGATACCACTGAAAATAATACTGATTGTAATTTTGATGATACCTTAATTCCTCCTCAGCCAGCTACTGTATTAAATGAAAATGAACAAAGTAACTAAAATATTTCAATTTTAAAAATGATTTTTTGCTGCTATATCCAATAATGTAAATCTCAATTTTTATTAGTTGTTTGTGGTGTTTAAGATTTTTAAAATATTTTATTCACTAATTAAATTTCAAATTTTGCTTCCTTATAGTTCTATTTCTAAAAAGTTTATATAACTAATAAAACAAGAATTATAAAGTTTATGTAATAAGTTTATAAGTTTAAATAAATTTATTTAAACTATTTAATTTTTTTTTCTTGTAAAAGTATTGTTATAAAATTTGAAATAAAAGCCTTGCTATTATTTTTGTGCTAAACTTTAATTATTGTTTAATGTGAGAATATGTTATTTAAAACTGAATAAATGCTTCGAACAATTTTTACTTTTTGCTATGAAAAAGCTTTTTTTTTAAATGAAATATTGTATTTGTAACTATTGGGTCAGCAAGAAAAGCATTGCAAAAACAAATTATTTCTTTGTATCCAATATTAAAACTCTAAATGTTGTTCAATAATTTGTATTTCATTTTAGATTTTTTAGAAATATTGATTTAGATGCATCTTTATTTAGATAATCTTGATACGAATGAAAAAGAAATTGAAAAGGAGAATTTATTGACTTTTCGACAACGTTTAATTATGTCACATTCTGAAGGAGAACAAAGTAATATACAATTCTTTAAAAATACTCATTATTTATGTGATGTTATATATATTTTAATAAAATAAATTGGGATGTTTTCTATTCTATTTAATATTATGAATAATTCAAGATCTTTGAATTTTTTCATTTTATAGTTATTTTATAATTTTAACTAAAGTTATTCTAGTACATAATTATTATAATTTGAGTCTTTTATTCTATATTTTTCTTATAAGTTTTTGTATATAACTAAAGAGAAATTGTTTATTTTGCATTCAAAGACTGGATAAATAAAAAAAATGCATTGTTGACCTTTTTAGAAAGTCCTATCATTTTTTTTTTTATTATTATTATAAGCATTTTGCATAACAATCTACACTGAAAGTCAATTTCATGTAAAAAAAATATAGGACAAATTAATTTTGCAGTTTAAGTAATAAAAAAAAATATATATATATAATTTGGGAAAAAAATTTCATCAACAGAATTTTGTGGATAATATATTTATTTTGCTATAATGCTTAGAAATTTATTTAAAAAAAATTGTTTTATAATTTAAAAAATTTAAATTTGAATATAATATCTAGAACATAAATTTATTTAAATTTTTTAATGTGATATAAAAAAAAAGCCTTTCAGCAAAATATTTTTAGCCATTATTTTTTTATGGAATTTCTTCACTATCTACTGTACATTATGTTGATGTACATATCAATGAATATTATACTGACTGTTCTGTTTATTTATGATCTTTGCATTATAATCGTATGATTTATTTAAAATTTTACATTAAATTTTTTTTTTTTCAAAAGTTTATGTAAATTATGATTTTACTTCTTTCAGATTTTAATTGCCAGTATCAAAAGAATGTCAATGAGTCCAATGTGAAAATACCTTTTCAAAAATTTGATCCATACAATTTGGCTGTGAAAGTTATGTTTAATTATAGTGCCGAATCAAATGCTTATGCCATTTGGAATGCAATGTATAAAGAAAGTTTGCCATCTATTGCCGAGTTTAGTTTTGGTGAAATTAACAAGCACAAAGTCAGGTATTTAAAAAATTTCATATTAGAATTTTGAGATATATAAAGAAACAATACATGAAAAACAACAAAAATCTTAGAAATTCTTTTCTATTTCATGATTATTTATATTCTTAATAGTTATAAAGAGAATGAACTAAAATTGAAGTTTTTAAATCTGAGTGTACAGTTTGTTTAATTGATTCATTGTATATTTTCAGATTAATTTTCTAATATGTATAATTAAAATGAAACTTGTAAAACCATTTCATTTTGTAAATTTTAATATATCAGTAATAGTTTATTCTAATTAATTATTGATATGCACATTAAATTATTCTAACATAAAATTCTGTAAAAAAAAAAAAAATTGTTTGAAAATAATTTTAGGTAATAGGTTATTAATAATTTTAGATAGTAGGTTATTAGTTTTCATTTGCAGAAGTTCTTTATCAAATGAAAATGAAATTATAAATTTGTTTTTTTTTTTTAGTTGTATTATATATTTGTTAGAAATGGTTACATCTAAAATAAAAGAATTTTAAATATGCAGATATTTAATTTATACACAGATACAGATGAGTAGCAGATATTTAATTTGAAATACAGTGAGACCACATTTAATGCTGCTTCAACATCAAAAGGGATCTTTTTCGTGCAAATTACGATTCCTCGAAAATTAGTATGGGGTGAATGTATTGCTCTAGGTAAGCAAGATGTTGGTACAAGAGAATTCATTTTCTGTTAATGAAATTGTCAAACTAGTTAATGAAACAGGGTTGGTTAATGTAGCAGGGCAGGATATTGAAGAATTAAGATTTATATAGAAGAACAACTAGTGAAAGTCTTTCCTACAACTATTTTTAAAATAAAAGTAAAACAACAAATGCATGAAGATAATGAAATTAGCATTTATGAAGATTAGGAGCAAAAGAAACTTTCAATCAACTTTCTAAAAAAAACTAGGCACTATAATAGAAATTATGGATGTTTATACAATTGATATAAATTTTGAAAGAAGTGTCATTAGTCAGATCAATGTCTTGTTATCAACAACTATGTTACTTGTCAAATGAAACAGGAAAAAGAAAATGTTAAATGACTTATTCATAAAAAAATAAATAAGTAAAATAATAATTAAAAATTAAAATGTCAAATGAGGAAAGAAACCTTTCTTATCACAAATATAGCTTCTTTGCTTGAAATTTTAGATTTTCATGATTGTTTTATGAATAAAACGCTATTAAATATTTTTTTTAAATCTGTAATTTAAAAGACACCTGAAAAGCAATGTCACAAAATTAAAAGCATGAATCTATTTTAAAAAAAAAATTAAAAGTCAATTGCAAATTGTGAAAATATTGTAAAAGATATCCTATGCATAAAAATATTATAACAGCTTTTAAATATTTTAGAATTGAGATTTTTTGTAATTTGTGTATCTATGTTGATTCTATTCTTTTTTCCGCCACTTTTTTCTGTTTGTATTTTATCTCATTTTCCTATTCTGACCACTAATTCTCTCCGAATATATTGTATAGGCACAAAAATCCAGAGATTGAGGAGTTGTTTAGATAATGGTAGAAGTGTTGTAAAGACATCAAAGACAAAATATTGATAATGTGTTTAAGTTGCTTACATTGAAATTTCTTTCCAATATCCAGATTTGTAGTTGATTGCTTTTAAGTTACATTTCAAAATATTTAAATAAAATGAGTGATATATTATCAATAAATATTGATTTTCCCAATCCTTATCTGCCGTGCAAAAGTATTACATATTTATTCTTCACTGTCCATCAAGGTTCTTTGGATTAAGCATTTCATTCTTTTCTCCCTTCTGCATCAATATGTGACCCTCAGAAACAAAAAAGAATCTAAGCCTGCTCTCATTTATGAATATAACATCATTCGAGTGAGATATGCACTATTATAGATTTTGCAAACGCTTCTTATTCTCTGCACTTACTAAAAAAATTTTTGTTCTGAAATGCCCATTCAAGCCAACAGAGCAGAGCGTTCCTCCAAAAATTTGAGAAAAAATTTAAGTTTAAAATTCTTTAGTGTTGGCTGTTACGAGTTTTATCACTTCTTTCCTCTTATTTACTTTTTAAAACAATTTATGATAAGAAAAATAATCATCTTGATTTTCATAAATTTAACAATATTTCAAACAAACTTAATTTATAATGAAAAGGTTTTTTTAATATCTGTTATTTCTATACAAGATTCAGTCATATTAAAAAAAAATAGTACGCATAAATATTTTTCCAAAATTAACTCTGTAGCATAAGTTTAAACAACATTTAAAAGTTTTATCAACTACAAAAATAAGAACAAAATGTCAATTATTTTTATGCTTATTTGAAAACATTCTGGGGTTCATTGTCTTTTTTAACATACTTTTTCTCTATAAATCTATATCTATATATATTTTAATTTTCAGGGAATGTTCAATCAATATTCAAAAAGTTATATTTACAGATATGTTTAGAATACAATAATAATTATTTAAAAACCCTTATGTGAATTTTTTGTAACTACTGCTAAATAGCATTTTTCTGGAAAATACTTAACACTGAGTTTCTTAAGTGATTAATCATATAAATATTTTTGTATAATTTTTTGCAATTCTGTGGTTTGGTTTTTGTATTAAAATACTATAATATTTGTTTCAACATATATAAGAAAATAATTATTAAAAATGTTAGGGAAAATTGCTTTTTGCAAGAATTCTTTATTTATGGATCATTTGCCATCAAGACATAAATTTTTGACAATTTTACTGTAGAAAGTTTTTTCTTTTAATGAATTTTTCTTTTCCGAATTCAGGAAAAAGAGATTAAAACCTCATCCAAACATTGTGGAAATGTATTTTGCTTTTGCTGATCTAGTTCCTCTGCTTCCTGGAGCCTACAAGTATTTCCCCCAAGCCCTTCCGTTTCGACTGCTCAGTGATGGCTGTGGCAGAAATATGACTCTTTTTATAGTTATGAAAAGGTACAATGCTTTGACAATGTACAACTTCATTTTCAACTAATATAAATTTAAAACTTTTCTCAATATGTTATTAACAACTTTTTTAAAATTTGATATAGTTCTTTGAGTGCTACTGTTATACAGAAAATAATAAGTATTTGAGTAATAACTTCTCAGAACCTTAAATAATGCTTGTCAAGGTAAAATATACATTTCTATTAGTGGGGAAAAAACTGTTCATTATTTATAATTGATATAAATAAATTAATGTTTTGTAATTAAATTTTTAAAATTACTAACAACATTTTAAATCATTTAAAATTCATTGACATATTTAAAATGCATCAAAATTTTAATAAATTAAAATATATTTATTTAATTTATGTCAAAATATTTAATTTGATACTAAATAAGTGATTGTAATTTCATTTTCATTTTAATTTAAAATTTCTTTTTATTTTATTTTCTTAATTGATGTATTGATGTTTGTTGCACATATTGATAATTTTAATTCAGTAATGCTCATGTGGAGGTTTTCTGCATTTATTTTACCTCACATGAGCTCCATAACTGTATTCATGTCATCGAATTTCAACTCTGATATAAAATATTTCATTTAATATTGACAATTGAAATTCTTCTTTTTGGTCAATGGCAACAGTTATATCTAAGAAGTTTTCTTTAGTTAACCATAAAATTTTGAATTATGCCTTGATCTGAAAGCTGCACTAATTTCAAACCAAAAGTGCAGTGAGCTGTACAATTATCTGCACTTACTGCAATTTTCCTGTTTTTTTAACTTTCAATTTTATCTTCCAATTGTTTCATTTCATATGTCTACTGTCATGTTTGATTTTTTATTATTGTTTTAATGTCATAGCAGAGGGACAAAGGTTTATAATTTTTCATACACTGAAGCTTTAAAAATTTTCAAGTAGCTAAGGACATAAATTTCTCAGATCCATTCATATTCCTTCTTAACATCACTGTTTCCTTTCTTCCTCTCTATAAACTTTTCCCCTTTTAAAGAGAGGATTTTGTCTGGTAAGATTCAAACAAAAGAGTTCATATTCATCAACATTAAGGAAGTATTGCCAGGTTCATATCTTTCGAGAATACTTTGCACACAAAATCTTTCCACTCTAAAAAGAACCTTTTCCATAAAAGCTTAGCTGCTAATATCTTGCTTAAAATTGTCTGTATATTGAGAAAGCTTCTGCAAAAACTGCTTTTATAAATTAAAATTTCTACATTTTTCAATCAAATCGTTTTTACTATGAATTTATTTTTTCTTTTAACCATATTAAAATGGGAAAATTCTTTTGGTTAAGTACTCTGGAAATGAAACAATTTTTATTTTCCTCTTTACAAATTCGGTATTTATTAGTATCCCATTTCTTTTCGAAGAGACTTTGTGTTGAAAAGAACTGCTAAGGAAATAGAAAGGGAGAGCTAACATTTAACAGAAAACAAATTCTTCCTTTTCTTTCCCCAAGAAAAATCCCTGAAACTTGAGTTTTTTCAAATTGAGAAGAATACTTTTGTGCAGCTGACTTTCAATGTATCCTCTACCCTTAAATCCTGTTTGTTAGCATCCTTATTCCTGGAAGTTATGAGCTCCAAAACAGAGACACTTGAGTTAATAACCGGATTTTAAAATGACCATGTAATTGATTTGTTGTAAGATGTTTCTTATTTACTTAAGCAGATCTTTAAATAACTGATGATATAGCAGGTACCTTCTAATATATATGTATATTACAAACTGTTTATTATTATTATTAAACTATTGTTTATATAAATATTTATTGGAGAACATGTTTCTTTTCTGCCTTAAATATTATTAATTTAGCTTTCTTACTTCCTCCTTTATAATATTTGTTTATTTACAGCACTTTTATTCATATTAAAATTTGTTATTATTAAAATACATTTTTTTTAAATTTTACCAAAAGTGAATTATAATTATCAATATAGTTAACATTATAAATGTTTTGAAAGGATTATTTTTGAATAAATTATTCACATGTTTTATCATATAGGTATCACTGTAGTTTAAAGGATTACTTAAAAATGGAAAGTCCTTCACAAAAAACTTCACTACTTCTATTTACACAATTACTAGAAGCTTTAGTGCATCTTTTGCAAAGTGGTATAGCTCATAGAGATTTGAAAACTGATAATATTTTGCTGGACCTTTCGGAAGGTAAATTTTATTGAATATCTTGTCATCTTTTTTATAATGTATATTTTAAAATTTTGTGTTGGATATATTTGAGAATACTATAAATTTTCTGATTTTTATATTAAATATTACAGAACAAATAATAGAAAAAAATTATATTATACAGAAATTTAAAATTGTATTCACATCACTGTGATCTTATTTTTTTAGAAATAATATTTAAAAATTAAATGTATATTTTTCAAATTTTTAAAGCAAAATATTATAAAGGCATATAAAGTAAAAAATTAGGAAAAATTTTATAATGCTCGTTTTGTAATTTTATTATCTATGTTACGTTAATTTTATTTTTCACTATTAATTTTTTGCACTTTTTTTTTTTTGGAAATGAGAAGTTTAGTTTTATATTGGTGAGTTCAGCGCATACGGCATATTAATTATTGCATTGTTAAATTTATAAAATTACCTATAAGTATTTAGTCCAAATTTTTATGAATTACATGTTTTGTTAAAAAGTAATTTAAAAGAGGAATTATATTACTATTGTTAATTGTCTAATATTTTTTTTTAGGCATGCATTCTCCAAAACTTGCTATTACAGATTTTGGTTGCTGTTTAGAAGGGCTAGTTCTCAATTATCCAAACTACGAAATTAGCAAAGGTGGCAACATGGCTTTAATGGCACCAGAGGTTTGCTTGTGATAATGCATTGGACATTACTTTATAACTTTAATATAATTTCGTGTAATAAAGTGCATAAATATAAAAATTTTTGTACATCTTTGCATGAATCTAGTAATGATTAAATTAAATTAATGCATTACTAGTAAATGCTACTTTTAGATGTTTTGTTTTTGATAAGCTGTTTCTTTTTGTAGTCTGTACTTGATGCATAAACAACGTGGTTCTTTTGAAATTAAATGTTATTATTAATTTATTTATTAATAAGCTTAATTATTTATTAATTTCAAATTACAAAAAAGAGTATTGAAAAAATTGAAATTAATTCTACAAATTTTTAAAACCTATGATTGATTGATTGATTAATTTTGAATTTATTGGATAATAAAAAAATTGTACTGTATATTTTTAAATCAGAAATGATAGACTAGGGTTAAGTTTTTTTTTTTTTTTTTTATTATTATGTTAAACTTTAAAAAAATTTATTCCTTTTTGTGTCATGAAAAAATACTTTAAATATAATGCTTTTCTATTAGGTAGTGAATGCAGAAGCTGGGCCATTTTCTCAGATTGATTATTCTAGATCTGATTTGTGGACTGCTGGAACTATAGCTTATGAGATATTTGGCGGTACTAACCCTTTTTATTCTCCTGGGTCTAATTTAAGAAGTGCTTCATATAATGAGAACAATTTGCCACCACTACCCAATTCTGCTGATGTGGTCATTCAGAAATTAGTGAAAGATATCCTCCATAAAGATCCGAATCAAGTAATTATATTTTATGATATCTTATCTTGAAAATTTTATGGAAAAATATACATATTCATTATATATTTTTTTTATTTAATTGAGAGGGAATTCAGTTTTGTGATCTTTTTAACCTCCTGGACTTACAGAAATATCTGTTGAAAGTAAATTATCAAAATTTTTATTTTCTGATGAATAAATTTCTAAATACTATTATTCTTGAGTAATGAAAATATTTAAAGTAATATATCATTACTATACTCTGTAGTATTATTTTATTTAATTTGTTTCATTCAAATATTTATGAAGTTTTTATCTCGTGCATGATATTTTTTTATTATATAAGAAGTGTCCTCCCCCCCCCAGAAACTTGCCTTTCTAAATAAGTTTAATTTATCTATATACATTCTGATAACTATTGGATAGTTTTTATGAGAGAAATAGTTATTCCAAACATGAAAAATTACTCATCTTATCAATTTTTATGAATATGATAGCAGATGATAAAATTTTAATCATTACTTTAACTATATTAATTTATATTTCTCAAAGTTTTCTATTTAGTGATTGAGTACAGTCTTTGTGATCACATTGTGATGTTTCAACAAATGATTCTTACCAAGTTAACAATTTTTGAGTTGAAATTAGATTAATTAAGTAAATTAAAGAACAGCAATTAAGTTACAATTTCTATGCATTCCGGTTGACTCTATAGGTATTCTTAACATTTACTTTGAATGTTAGTACCCTTATCTCTTAAAGCAATATGATTCTCATTCATATAATAGATATAAGATGTTTGATTTTGAAAACTACATAGATTGAATTTTGTAAAAGAATTCATGTTCAATCATGCCATCCTTATTAATCAACAGTATTTTATAATATTTTATGAGTTGAGTATGTTATTTAAGTAAAAATTCTAAAATGCTTTGTTTAGCTGAACTTTCTGCATAGTATAATTTATAAACCTTCTTTATATTTGTGTAGAAAATAGAGTTAAGGTAGAAATCAGATAAATTTTTTATTTTTTTTCAAGATTTTCTACTGTTCTTTGAATTGTACATAATGTTTTAAAAATATTTTGTTTTAATATTTAGAAATCATTGCTATTTTGAAAGTTAGTGTTGCAAAAAATACTGAATTGTTCTGTTTGTAATATCGTTGCTAAAAAAAGGGATGGGAGTAAGTTAGTGATAAACTATAAGTATTCTGAATTATCCTGTGTAATCAAAATGATTATTGGTTATGTCCACCATAATAATATCTATAAGTTATAATGAGTTATAATTTGTATGCTATAAACATAATTTTAAGGTTCACTTTTATGATTTCAATTTAGTTTATGTATAATTTTATGTTCATATTTTTATATACACATATTTTGTTAGGTATCATGATATAATAGCAACATGCATCGTTTTGTTTTCAAAATTTTAACTCTGATAATTGTTTCTGTATTTTCAATTGGTTTTAACATGATTTAAATATGCATTAGTGATCTTGATCTTCTTCTTCTTTGCAACCCCATATGTTATAAAATAAATAAAAAAAAAAATTAAAGGATAATTAAATTGTATAAAATAAAATTTTATACAATTTAATTATCCTTTTTTATATTTCATTTATAATAAAATTAATATTATTGTAAAATTTTGATTATAAGAAAACTACATTTTTATTGACAAATGAAAACTTCATATACTTCCGTTGAAAATTTGAAGAATATTATTAATTACAATTCTGGTCTTTTACGACAAATGGAAGTAATATATATTCTACTGAGTGAAATATTATTAATAATTTATAACAGAGCTTCTATTCTTGCAATAAAACACAATTGTGTTTTCATATCCATATTAAACTTTTAAATACTTTTTTAAAATATATTCATTTTTTGATAGTACCTAATAAATGAATTACTTTGATAATCTTTGATCAGGATTTAGAAAAAAGTGCAATTTAAATGTATAGTAATTTTTTTAAGAGATATTTAAAATAATTACATAAAGTTAATGAGCTAAATCAGTTGACTGAAAATTTTTTACAAAATATTTTTTGAATTCTAAAAACAAATAAAATAACCTTGAAAAGTTTAAATCAAATATTTCAACTATCTCAATATTTTTATATTTACACAGTTTTGAATTAGGTAAATTTAAAGCTAAAAAAATTTATGAACCCAATTTTATTATATATATTCATTTATTGAAATTTATAATTGATAATTTAGGGCTATGGACTTTATCTTTATTCACTTTTTAAACATAAAAATCATTTGATAGCTTTATTTTATCAATTTGTAACTGTCATATATATGATAAATAATTCTTTACCATTTCATATTGTTATGAAGATAATGATATCTTCTTGCTGAAACATGATAGGTTTGAGACCTAATAAATCAATTTTAAATTTTAATTTGCTACTTATTGTCTTCATATTTATTTTTTTACTAATTAAGAACATCCAACCTTTTGGCTTCTTTAAATATTTATTTAAAATTGATATAAATTTAGCACTAAATATTTAATTATAAATAATTATTATAATATTAAACTTAGACTAAAAATTTTGCTAATTTCAAGGAGAAATAAGGTGCAGACTGGATATTCTGTTCTTCCAATATAACTATTGAGATGTATTCCGCATTTTGTTTTCTTTCATTTATGTAGGTCAATTAATTATCCTTTTGTGTTTTATTTATGCAATATTTGATATTCTAAGTTTGTAAGTATTACTAACATAACAAATTTCTTCCAGAGACCAAATCAAAACTTTGCTGCAACAGTATGCCAGATTCTTCTGCATGCTTCTTCAGATCTATTCACCAGTGAGCATGGCAAAAAGATGTCCAACAAGGTTCTTGAGTGGATCTGTTCGCTATCTTCAAAAACATACTTGGAAGGTACACTGGAAAACTCAAAATCACATGGCGTTGAGTTTGAATTGCGCCACACCTTCTGTTCTCGCATCCAATACTTGGAAGTTGTCCGTGCCCTCAACTATATTAATGATGTATAGAATTCAGTGCTTTAAAGAGTCACGTAAAAGAGAGAATCTTTATTAGTGATAATATGTGTATCTTATTTTACAAGGCAATAACTATTTGCTGATCTAACAAGCTGTAGAATGTAAACAATAATTTAGTTTTGGTTTTGTGTGTTTTAAATATTCTATTTTCACAGCAATAATTATTTTTTTGATGTATATGTATGCTAATGAAATAAAGATTGTTATAATTTACTTCTGGTTTTCTGTGTGTGTTCTTGAAGAATTTAACACATTTTTTTTATTATAAATTTTTTTGTCTATTAATCGATCTTTTTTTAAACTTGATTTTAAAAATAAGCAATTGCACATTTTTAGAGAAAGTTTAATTGTTAGTAAAAGTCAATAATTTTTAAAAAATAGATTATTGTGCAAAATTTTATTGTGAGTCTAATGTATAAATTCAAAGATGATTGTAAATTTATCTGAAATTTAAAAAAAAAGGACTTTTGGTAAAATAAAATTTTGATGGCCATTAGTATTAAAATTACATAAACATGGAAATATTAATGGATTCTCTGCATAATACCAAAAGAATGATTAAATTAAAATTTACTATTGGTGAATGATAAATTAATTTTCTCTGCAGAATATAAATAAAGTTATTAATTATTTACTATTTTATTTTGTAAATTGATTGCAAAAATTATGCACATTTTTAGTGAATGTGCATATTATATTAATTTATGCTATGTATATGGAAATTTAAAAAAAAAAAATTAAAATCAAAAATAATTTTTCAGTTACTATTTTAAAAAATAATTTTTTTTTGGTATATATAAATATATTTAAATTATTCTTTTCCTAGTGCTGAATATTTCAAAAACATTTTTTTAATGTTTCCTTACAAAAAAAGTAAACTTTAAACATATTAGATAAAATTAAATAATTGTATTGAGTTATTGTTATAGATTCAGTTATGGACATTTATAACAAATAGTTCTTGAGTCTTAAAAGCAAATAAAATAACCTTGAAAAGTTTTAGTTAAGTGTTTAACTCTTGGCAATATTCTTCAATATAATTATTTTTCAGTTTCACTAATATTTTTTAACATTACTTATCAATATTTTTATTTCGGCAGTACTACAACTTTTTATTTAAATAATTAATAAATTGTTAAATTTAAAAATATATTTAATATAATACTTCTGGATTTCATTGTTCAAATAATACATTATAATGTAATAATTTGTTTGATAGCATTTCTGTCCCTAATATTATAGAATCAGAAAAGGAAATATAAATAAGAAACAATTAATTGCTTATTTTTTTAAAGGGTTTATGATTTATAAAATTATAACAAAATTTTCTGAACAAAGATAAAACGACTGTGTATATATATATTAAGAAGGGTTGTATTTTAAAAACATACGTTATGTGAGATATTTTTAACAGGTGGGCTGAAAAGTTCGTAGGCTGACACATGAATGGCGCTACTATATTTTTAGTTAGCCCTAACATTCAAAAGGCACGCGTATAAATTTGACAGCTGTCGCACTATTAGTATGTGAGTTATAGCATTTTTAGTGTTCATCACGTGCAGTCCACTCGGCTGACTGCCGATTGGACTTCGGTGTGAAATGATGGAGCCATGTTTCATCCATTGTCACATATCGACGCAAAAATTCTTGTTTATTACGATTGAACAGCTCCAAACACTGCTTACAATCATCAATTCGTTGTTTTTTGGTCGATTGTGAGCTCGCGCGGCACCCACTTTGAACAGAGCTTTTGCATACCCAAATATTCATTCACGATATGTCCAACACGTTCCTTTGATATCTTTAGGGTCTCGGCTATCTCAATCAACTTCACTTTACGGTTATCAGAAATTATTTTGAGGACTTTTTGATGTTTTCGTTGGTAACAGCCTCTTTGGGGCGTCCACTGCGTGCATCGTCCTCGGTGCTCATTTCGCCTCGTTTAAATTTAGCAAACCACTTCTCTACGATTGATTTTCCTGGTGCAAAGTCCAAATAATGTTATCAAGCCAAGCCTTGGCTTCAATAATATTTTTTTTCGCCAAAAAGCAATGCTTTATTAACACACGAAATTCCTTTTTATCCCTTTTTTTTCAAACTAACAATAGTTGCTTCACTAAAAATGTTATAACTCACATACTAATAGTGCAACAGCTGTCAAATTATACACGCGTCTTTTGAAGGTTAGGGTTAACTACAAATCAAATGGATTTAATGCTAGTAGCGCCATCTATGTGTCAGCCTACGAACTTTTCAGCCCACTTGTTATTTATTTTTATGTATGGAATTATGTTATGTGAGGATATGTTTTTGGTGTTAAAGAGTATTAATGACATAAAATATTTGAAAGTACTATTTATAGCATAAATTTATCTCTTTCCATCACAAAAAAATAATTAGATTTTTTTTTTTTTTTTATAAATATTAAGTTGTTTCACTACTTCGATTTTACCTGTTGTTAGCATTAATATGAATCATGTTTTGACTTGACTTTACTTCAAGGTTTGAATTGTGTTGCCAACATTTCAATAGCATTTCTAATTTTTTGTTGAACTTCAATAAGAGAAATTTAAATTTATACATTTCTGAGCTGCGGCCTGAATGGCCGAGTGGTTAGCGCTCTGGCGCTCGGTACCACAGGTTTCGGGTTCGAGTCCCGGCAGTGCCATGGATGTTTGTAGTGGTTCGGAATCCACTTTAAACCGTAGGTCCCGGTCCTAATAGGATCGTAGAGCGTTACGGGGGCATTGTTACTCGGCGTCCGTATCTTCAAGTTACACGTGCCCCCTGAGTAATGCAAAGTGATGTGGAAAGAATCGTTATTTTTAGGGAGATTTTTTAAAGTAATTTATCCATGTTTGCTTGTGTAGCGAAAGGGAATAGAGACATTTTTTACCAGAAATTTCGTTTGTTGCAATTACTGCAGAATGCATGTAATTGCAACAATTCATGGTGGTGTGCACCATCAAAAGGAAAAATTCTTCTCTATTCGCATGTTAACCTAAATTTTTAACCTAATTTTTTTTTGGTTTTTTTTTTTTGGATTTGCAAGTAACATAGTGTATGCTAAAGAAGTGGGTTTTTTTTTAAAGTTTTTATTATGAAATGTATTTAAAAATAAATGAAATTGACACTATCATTTTTTTCTTAACATTTTTTTACCCTATTCTAGTTACTAACCAGAAAAATCACATTCCATTTTTCAAAATCTAACTCTCCTATTTCTTTCTGAAGTAATTTAATTATGATTATCTTAATTTAACATTACTCTTCATTAGTTTTAAATGAAACTGTGAAAATATTCCTTCTTATGTAGACAGTTTTCAAACAGGTGGCAATTAAAAATAAGATATTGAGTCGGGACTCGTTTTAGTACTCTTTTGACACGCAAATTAACTCTTTTGGCACTTTTCGCACGTTTTGGTGTCATGCTATTCTCGGAAACTTGGCATTATCTACCAGAATTGCTAGCTCTAATGAGATATGTGCTGCATCACATTCGCTCCGATTAAAATATCGGGTTGTACTGAAAATATTGCCCGTTTTTCCGATTGAAATAAAACCGAAATTTAATCAAAAATATATTTATTTCATCATCGACATAGTCACCTTTATTTTTCAATGGTATTTGCCCATCAGCTTTCCGATGCCTCTTTTACAAAATTTATTTCCTTTAAAAATCTAAGAATTTAGCTTCATTTCAACCGCTTCTCTTAGTCCTGCAAAATGTTTCTGTAAGCTTTCCAAAAGATGGTGATCTGTTAGTAGCAAGGTCAAAAGAATGTGAATGAAGCTTAATTTGTTAGCCAAATTGTTCTAAAGTTTGGTTTGGTTTGTCGCTCTACGGTCACTTTTTTTTTTTTTTTTTTTGCACTCTTTAGGTTAATTAGACCGGAACCTGTTTAACGTGAATTCCGAATCACTAACCAACATCCATACCAACGCCAGGATTCGAACCAGAAGCCTGTGGTATCAATAGCGAGAGAGTTAGCCAATTGGCTATCAGGCCGCAAATTCTCCTAAGAAACCCTTAGTCAATCTTGCAGTGTAGTAGTTTTTGCATTGTTATGTTGCAGGATCATTCTTTTTTCACAGATCACTCAGTTTTCTCTGCAGATCATTCTTTTCAACGAAGGCAACTTGCAAAAATACTATTAAGCATCTTAGCTGTTGACAGTAAACTACAGCCGTTATTGTTTGATTGTCACCTAACAGATCACAATGGGCAATTACTTTCACATCTCATTATACACTTAAAATATTTTCTGTAGATGCAGTCAGTTTCGAGGCTGTTGGATTATGACTAAGCCAAAGTTTTATCGTTATTAAATAGTATCAAATGAATTATCATAGAAGATGAATCAACGCTATCATGTCTTATCATTATGTTTAAAAAATTGACTTATATGTTAAACCTAATATTTTCTTCAACATACATTCTTCATAACATATTCTTCTTCATAACACATTCTGAATAGAAATTGTAACATATCTTTATAATAGATTCTGAATTAAAAAAGGTTCACTTATCATTTTGATATATAAAAGAGGAAACATTTTTTTTTCCATCATACATTGTTTTAAAAAAAAATTGTGACTAATCTTATAGAGTAGACTATTATTATTATTATTTTTTTTAATTTCTAAAAGGTAAAATAGTGCATGAATTAAAATAATTTCGAGTTGTGATTTGAGATATCTGCCTAATATGCTGTTAACAATTTTTTTGACACAAAACAACTTCTTAAAATCCATAATGAAATATTATTACACCAGTTTTGATGGTGACTACTAGGCAATGCTAAAAAAAAATCCCACGAATTTTGATTCCAATTCTTCTTTACTGAATTCATTATGTTTTTATTCGATGCTTATCTAAATTTCATGTAATTAATTGTTATGCTTGTTAATAAAAACCGCAGCTTTGATAGTAATGTTACGTATTTAAAATAATTTATTTAATAATAATTGTCTGCCTTCAACAGCTTTTTCATAATTTTCATACACGTAAAAAAAAAATTCGATATTAAATAATTTAAATGTTGTAGTCATAATTTTTTTCTTCACACCTCATTCCCGTACCTTGAGCTATGTAGTCCCCTACCAGATGAAAGTGGAAGCTCGGTGGTCCTCATGCCCACCAATGGGTATTAAGAGGAGGACAGTGCCTTCTGGGAGGTTTCCGCATTTGCACGTCGCATGGAAGAAAGCCTGGAATCTCCCATCAGGCAGCCTAACTATTGATGTGAGAGATGCTTACATACATCATCACAATCGCCACCGAGTCTGCTCGTTTCTGGAAGTCCTGACTAGCAAACAATGCCGCCAGCTACTGTCTTGTTCGTTACCTGCGCAAGTTTCCACTGGGACACTTTATAATAATAATAATTATTATTATTTTTTCTAATGCAGCTGGAAAATACTTAAACAGTTGTCTTTTATGCCATAAGCAAGGGCTGCGCCGACGTTACTCACTTAGCACTACCCATGGGGTGCGTATACCTTAAAGATATTCCCCAGACGCGGAATAACAATACCCCCGCAACGCACTACGAACATGTTAGACCGGGACCTACGGTTTAAAGTGAATTCCGAGCCACTACAAACATCCATTGCACCGCAGGGACTTGAACCCGAAACCTGTGGTACTGAGTGTCCGAGTGCTAGCTACTCGGACATCGGCCATCAGCCCCCTCCCCTCCATATCACTTTAGAATTATATAAGATTATACATTTTGATAGATAAATAGTGTTAAAATAAAATCAGATTTTCTGAAACGCTAGTGATTGAAAGTAATCCTTTATTTTTTAATTTAATGAATAATATGTAAAGGTTTGAAGAAACGAAATTAAAAATTGTCTTTTAATTATTTACATTTTTTTTTTTCTTGTATTTAGAAATTGTGAAGCTATTTTGTTTATGTTTTTTTCATGATTTGCATATCAAATATTGAGTTATTATATAAGTAGTTAAAATTTATTGGGACTTCTGCACTTTAGGGTTCCGCTTGTTTATTTGTCGATTTTTTTTCCCTTTCGGGTCTCGTCAAGTCTCTTCCAAAATAAAGAAAATGACTGTTGTCGTATATATATATATATTTTATTTTATTTTATTATTATTATTAGTATTATTTTATTATTATTATTAGTATTATTTTATTATTATTATTATTATTATTATTATTTTTTACTGCACTTTGGCGATTCCATTTGGCGCGGGAAAGAGACTTGGCGGAATCGGAACACTAAAGTGCAGACTTTCCAGATTATTTTATATACGTATAATGCGTTACGTTATTTTTAATTCATAGTTATTTTCATATTTTTTATTTACTAAAGTTTTAATTTCAATTGAAGATAAATGTTTATACTTGAAAGGAATAAAACTATGAAATTCAAATAAATATATAAAAATTGTCTAAATACTGTGTAAACCACTAAAAATAATAATTGCATAAATTTTAACGTTTATTGGAAATACATATAGCCTATTATATTCATTGCTTCTTCAAAATTCAATTTCTCAAATATTTATGAAAATGTCCCTTTCAAAGACTTGTATTCGGTGATATACGACATATTTTTCTCATTCCTAAAGGGGGGAAAAACCCAATTTCACCAACATTTATGAATCAATCACGAAATATCATGTCATCCTGTAGTGTGAATCGTTATGCTAATTCCACTTTCAGCAGTAAAGACATTATTTGTCATTCCCTTGCATGGCAGCGTAAATCATTCTCGTACCTCGTAGTGCACATGTAAATCACTAGTCGAAAAACACCCGAAATCTCAGCCGTGAAATAAAAGAAAATGTTTGCCGATATTCACGAAATTTCGTGAGCCATTAACGCGCTACGCTAAGACCAGATGTATTTTCTTCCGGGAAAGTTGTGGACCTTTGATCTTTCCACTAATGGGGTTTGATCTCTGTCTTTAGAAATTTACAATAGAATTTCTTGGAAAACTTGGATGTCTTTCTATAACAGAATGTAATCTAATGTAGGGTTATTGAAAAATGATTGAAGTCTTACAAATCTATACTCATCCAAAAATAAAAGAAAGCGTAATTCAATTTAACTAATTTCAACTCTTTTAAATCGTATTCCAGCGTAACTAATTTCAAATCATAGTTTGTTCTATGAATACTGCTTTGCCATTTTGTTTTAAGAGAAACTGTTAATTAGTTCGTTAACTTCAAAACGAAGCAATCTCAAATTAAGAATAGTTTGTTTGGTTTGTCGCACTACGGTCATTTTGTAATTAGACTGGATCTGCTGTTTAACGTGGATTCCGAACCATTAACAAACATCCATGCCACTGCGAGGATTCGAACCTGAAGGCTGTGGAATCAAAGGCCAGAGCGCTAGCCAATTGGCTTTCAGGCCCCAAATTAAGAATATGAATAATATAAAAGAAGCTCGATTTAATTGAGAATTGCAGAGAAATATTTGTGTATGTTGTGTATTGTTTGTACGTGCATTTTTTTATGTATAATTTATACTGCATTTTTTTATTGTAAGTAAAATTTCAGATTTTTAAATTAATTATTCATAGGAAAAAGATGAAATTTTTGCATGTTAATTAAAAAAATAATAGGTTTTGGGTTCGAGTCCAGGTGGTGTCAGGGATGTTTGCAGTGATTAGGAATCCACTCTCAATCGTAGACCTACCCGATCTAATATGACTGTAGAGTGTTGGGCTGTTAACCCTACCCCATAAAAAGAAAAAGGAAATCGTGTCTTAAATCTGCCAATAGGTAGACGGCCTTGGTATACCGTGGGCAGCCTGATGGCCAATTGGTTAGTGCTCTGAACTTTGGTACCACTGGCTTCAAGTTCAAATCCTGGCAATGGCATGGATGTTTGTTAGTAATTCGAAATCCACATTAAATTGTAGGTCCTGGTCTAATTAGCCTAAAGTATGCAAAAAAAATGATCGGGCATACTTACCGCTAAAGCTTATAGCAACAAACCAAATTTGACCCACCATAGGGCTGTTGAGGTAATGAAGAAGAATTAAATAATATTATGATATGTTTATAATAATGCATTAATTAATAAGTAAAAATAATTTTATAAAAATAATTTGAATTACAAAAATAATCATTCCCCTAAAATTTTATAAGCATTACTGTTTTAAGAACATCAACAATGATTAAGAAAATCAAAGATCTCAAATATTCATTTTAAAGCTTTATACTATCATTCTGGTTTGGTATGGTTTGTTGTTCTACGTTCATTTTGTACACACATTAGGCTAATTAGACTGATATCTGCAGTTTAAAGTGGATTCCGACACACTAAAAAACATCTATACCACTGCTAGGATTCGAACCTGAAGCACCAAAGGCCAGAGCTCTAGTTAATTGGCCACCCTATAGCTCTGGAGACTGAAAGAGTTAAGTCTGAAATAAGCTTTTTAAAGATGTTTATTAAAAGTCACCAAGCCAGAGATACTGAAGATTGGTCATGATAAATGTGTACAGATAATAAAATGAAGGGTGCGAATTCCCCACATGCAATTTTTGGAAATGTTCATTCAAAATTGCTTTGAAACAATGGGTGTAATGTAGTATGCTTCCGTAGAGCATTCTCTATAACGCTGAATCTGTTACATTTCTGGCGATCTAGTGACTAATGAATTAGATCTAAGTGATTAGAAAAATACAGAAAATTATTTTAAAAGCATATTAATTTAACTTATAAACAAGGTTTGTTTGTGTCTTTACCGTCATTTTTTGCATACTTTAGACTAATTAGACCGGGACCTGCAGTTTAACGTGGATTCCGAACCCCTAACACTGCCATCCTATCACCACCAGGATTTGAACAGTAAGCCTGTGATAGATACCAAAGGCCAGAGCGCTAGATAATTGACCATAACTAATATCACAAAATTTTTGTAAGATGTTATTAAAATATAAATATAAATGTAGAATTCAATTTCAGATTTGATGTTAAATAAAAAAAAAATTTAAATAGTCTCCATTGAAATGATCAATTGTATCAAATTTACTCTTCAATATTATCAAATTTACATATGAGTAAAAAACTATCCTAATTATAAATACAAGAAAATTAATCTTGCTAATTCTTATACGCACAAAACGCCAACTTTTAAAAATTTAAACTAACTTATGAAAATAATTATTTATTGTAAAGATTATATATATATCTTCAATTTCTGTGTATACTTTCATATGATTGAAACTGATAGCTATAAATATATGCCATGATGACAAACACAATCAGTAACGTATAATTTTAGAACCCTGAGTACCCGAATCTGTGGTTTTGGAGATAAACCTCGCGTATTTATCAATGTAAGGATTACCCTTTAACAATTAGCAACGAGCGTAGAGTTTCACCTTAACTCCTGTGTTTAGTCAATACATTAAATCCCTCAACCAAACAAACTGGTCCATCCTCTGCCATGTTATTCTACTGAACTAAACACCAATTCTCAATCCTTACCGATTCGCTTCTAATCCTTGTGCCTGCGGTCAAAGATAAGAAAGTTTCACTCTAAGTCATATAAGGAATTAAAATGACAGAAATAACTAATTCCGGAATGGACAATTGCAGTGTCCAGTAACCTGAGAGTGTGTGGGAGTATTGGGAACTGTATATAAGGTTCAGTTCAGGGTTCTGTGGTTCAGGGAGCTTTCAGTAGCAAGATCTGACTACTTGGCTCTCGGGTAAGTAGCATTTGGTTTTTTTTATCTAGTTGTTTTTAATGATTTTCTTGTGAAGATTTAATTAGCGAGTACAATTTTTATGAAATTTAGTTAAGATTTAGAAAAATTATAATTAAGATTGTTTTTAAGATAAAGTTATTAAGTTATGTTAAAGATTGCAGTCGTTTCAGAAATTACATTAGCAAAATTATAAAGGTATTAGTACAAAAAATATTGGATATTTATATCAATTTTAAGTTGAAGTATTTTTTTTTTTGTGCATTACGTATGAATTATCAAATAACTGTATGAATATTAATACAAAATTTAAGCTACAAGAAAAGTTTCCTTAATAATATTGTAAAAATGTGCATTAGTCTTCTGCATTTCTAGCACTCGGTGTCACAGGTCACAGGTTATGGATTTGAGTCCCAGCGAATGTTTGTCGTATTTCAGAATCCACTTTAAACCATAAATCCCGGTCTAATATAATTATTACTACTACACCACACCACATCACTGTGCCTAGAGGTGAATTGCCCTTTTACAGTTTGGGAATGATGTGAGTGAGAAGAAGTCTGATTGGACTCTGTGACGCTCTACAGTCGTATGATACCGAGACCTACTGCTTAAAGTGGATTCCGAGCCTCTACAAACATCCCTGACCCCGTTGGGACTCGAGTCCGAAACCTGTTATACTGAGTCCCAGAGCGCTAGCCACTCGGCCATCAAGCCCTTTGGTTTAACATGACTGTAGAGCATCTGTCGCAGGCAATCTTACCCCGTAAAAAGAAAAACATCTTCTGTCTCGAAATCTTCTAGTTGGCAGACGGTCTTGGCCCACCATGGGGTGTTGTGCCAACGAAGAAGAAAAAGTCTTCTACATTAACAATATTTGAAAATTTTTTGAAACCTACTCAATAAATGTTAAAAAATCAAACACTTAATTTTTTCAAAAGAACGGCTAAACAATAATTTGTAATAAATTTGATGGTTGTATATTATGCATTAAAATAATTAATGATGAATTAAACATTTAAAATATTTTTATTGAAAAACGTTTAAGCTATGATATTAAAATTGATTAAAAATAATTTATTCTTAATTTCATGGGATGCTAATAAATCTACGTTAATGATTATTTCACAGAACAGCTTCAAGATGAAATTGAAGACGACTATTATAATCTGGACGATTATATTCTTGACCACCAAACAATTAGTTGTTTGCGATTCATCCTTCAGTAGAGATAGACATGAATTATCTCAAAGAAGGTACAGAGAAATAGGAAGATTTGCTACTTCCGATAAAATGGATGGACATCGACTGTCAGGTAAAATAAAGATCCAACTTGAAAATTCATTCACTGCTGAAAAGGATATTGCCATCGCTTCGGCAGAACCTGATTTTGACACCGATTCAAATGTTCCATTTCGGTTCATTAGAACAACATCCAAGACATCGAGATTAAGTCGTGATAGGTTCATAGAAAATGAAAAAAGAACTGGAAGAATCTCCAACAGGCAAAGAGTTATAAGAAATTCTGTGGCAAAATCATTGTCTGATGAACCAATTGGATTCAGGCGAGAAAATTCAATGTATGGGCGATTCTTAAGTTTACGACAAAATCGTCTTTCAGACAAATCCCGCTCGAATGGATTGAGGGAACAAATGAGTACAAAGCGAACATATATTCTACGAGACGTTCGAAATATTGGACGGATGGCTACTAGGAACGTTAGAAATACTGATATTTTAAAAATGGTAAGATTTACAAAAATGGAAACAACTGAATCAGTTGCATCTTCACAATCGAGAGCAGCTATTTCTGTTTCCCGCCAAACTCGATTCTTTGCACCAAAACGATTTTCTTTTGAAATTCGAATGAAGAATACTGTTGGACAAGAGACAAGAAGAGTTGATAATTATTTTAGAAAGAACAGACAAAGCGTAAGGAATCTTCCCATTTTAAAATCAGCTGAATCTTCTGCAGAAAGGAATGTTGGAAGCAAGCTGCAACAGCCCAGATACGAACGCCATCTATTAGTTCCCAAAAGAGAATTGAAGATTCCATCAGAAGAAAGACAAGTCAGGTTGACAAATGTCAGACGATCTCGGAACAGTATCAGGACAAGTGCTATTGATTACGGAAATAAAGTAATTACAATGTCTGGCAGGAGAAATGGTAAAAGTTTAAGTACTCTTCCCCTTCGAGCAGATGCAAACAGGTACAGGTTTGTTAGAATTAATGACATTCGCTTGCAAGCCAAAGTCTCACGATACAGTACCAGAAGACATCAAGAACAAGAAGGAAACGTACAGATTTCAAGACCAGATCGTGTGCAAATAAAAGATGTAAGGGACATTCGGAAATTCAGTAGAAATAATAGGGATGTCTCTGCTAGGAGATCTACAGTTTCAAAGCAAATACCTGTACGTTATGACGAAAAAGAAAATCAAGGTGTACTGATTATTAGAATTGTTGAGACTGGGAATACAAATCGTCGTCAAGAAAGGCAACTCTCAAGATATCTCGGAAATCTTTCTTCACAAAACAAACATTTTCTTGGAAGTGAAAGAAGAGAAAAACATGTTACCCGAATATCTACTGAAATTATTAATGGCGAGAGACTTTCTAGGAAAGTACGAAGTACTCGATCCATTACCAAAAGACATCAAGGCCAAGAAAATGCTCAGATTTCTGGACCAGATAGAGTACAAGTAAGAGATGTAAGGAACATTCAGAAATTCAGTAGAAATAACAGGGATATATCTGCTAGGAGATCTACAGTTTCAAAGCAAATACCTACACGTTATGAAACTCAAGGTATATTGAATATCAGAATTGTTGAGACTAGGAATACAAATCGTCGTCAAGAAAGGCAATTCTCCAGATATCTCTCAAATCTTTCTTCACAAAGCAGAAGCCACCTTGGAAGTGAAAGAAAAGAAAATCATGTTGCCCGGGTATCTGCTCCAATTGTTAATGACGGACGACTTTCTAGGCAAGACGCAAGACGAACTCAAGAAAGACGAATTATCCAAAATCGAAATCTGCGTATGGAATTAATGACGAAATTTGGTATGAGGAAAACTTCTCAAAACGAAAAAAAAACTGAACAGAAAATTGCTGCTGTTACAAGATATGATCAAAGATTTTCAACTAGAAGCGTTCCTCAATCCTCCAGAACTGAGCGTTCTAATTTACGATCAAATGAACGATTCCACGAAATTCGCAATAGATACAGAACAGAAGAGGCCAGAAATATTCGCTCTAGACGAACGAATGTGGAAACTAGACAACCTGTCATGCTACTAAAGGCAAGGAATATAATCCATGGCAGATTTATTAGATCAATAACTAAGGACAATGGGATATCCAGGGATAGGAGATACATCAGTACTAAACCTGGAGATGTCAATTTGTCAGAATTGAAAGAAAGTAGGCTTACACGGCGTATTGATGGAAAGGAAAGAAGATATGCGACAAACATGAACTTTGATATGAATAGGAAAATTATATCAATCCGTTATGGGAATAGTAACGAAAATAGGCTTCGTACATCACAACAAAGTCGTCGGGTACAAAATGAAATGAGAGATTTTAGACGTCTCGGTCTAAATGGTAAAGAGAACAGATTTGAAGTCAGAATGAAAGGAAGTGGAAGTATTAGAATCAATAGAATCAGAGACGAACTTAGGCAATCTAATCGACGAATATACTCAAGATTTTCAAGGCAAATACCATTTCAAAGTACAGAAAAACCCCAAAGGCAGCTACGAAGCAGAACTTCTTATGAGAATCAACAGAGGATTTCAACTAGATTTGTTCCAAACCATTCTAACGTAATTTCGAAAGTTTTTTCATCATCTAATTCCACATCCAAGGGAAATATCCGCTTTTCTGCTAAAGAACCAAACGAGAAGTCACACGGAAAATTCTTAACATCAACTGATCATCGAGAAGTAAGTTATAATTTTTATATTATTTTTTATTATGTTTTAAATTAAAACAAATCTGAATTAAACTTATTCTTAAATTAATATGATAAATCTTTTAATTTACATGTTGTAGGTTTATGAATTAGATTATGCTATTTGCTAATCACAAAATAAATTAATTTACTAAGAATAATCTCATTATTATTAAATTATTCCTTTTTATTTAATTTTTAAAAATTATTATTAATTTTATAATTTTTTTATTGAACTTCTGTTATTATGCAATTGAAGATCTATTTTGAAAGGTAATAATTTTCCATCTAATACAAATATGGAATAAATGACGTTAAATAAAATGAAATTTTTATAATTTCCTCTGTAGTAAAAATATGCAAAATATAACTTTACTCCTTATATTTCCTTTTGGTATATACCAAAGTAATTTAATGGCATAACTTTATTTATTTATTTTTATAAATTAGAATTTATTTTATCATACTCGTTTTTTCATACCTGTTGTTATTTATTACCTCTTGTTAACTGTTGTTAAAATGAAATAACAACTATTAAATTGTTTAAGCAGAGAGCTTTTTTTTGAGTTCTTATGTGTTTTAGAGGCTCAGTAGAAAAAAAAACTGCTTATAAATGTTATTTAATTTTATATAACTGTTTATAAATGTTATTTGATATTATTTAGGCATCATTTTTAAAATTTCTGGTTAAAAATTCTGCTATTTCTCACATTTCTTGAATTAATTAATGTGTATAGATATTTTATTTAACATGTTGTTGGTTACAATAGTAAAAAAAATCACACATTTTGGATAAAAAAAATTTAAATTTACTTAATATTATTTATGTTTATTTTTTAGCAATGTAAATGATTAACTTCTAAAAAAAGTTATATTTTCAACTTTTTTTATTAAATCTGATTTTAAAAAGTTAATTGATCAGAAAATGCTATAAATAGTTGGAATAATTGTATTTCGAAATAATGGTCGCAGTTGCTTATAACTGTTTTTCAGAATCTACGCAAGCTCTTTACTGACTCAAAATCCCTGTCTTCCAAAGACGTGAACTGGAACTTACATGAATATATATCTGCATACAAGTAAGGGCTAACAGAATTTTTATTATTATATTCAGAAAGGCATATTTAATATATTTAAAAAAATGCAATATTTTGAAGCTTTTTTATTATACAAAAAAATAAATTGATAAAAGGTTTTAATTTATTCATTATACAGTAGGCTTTCCTTAATCCGGAATTCTATAGTTTTGAACTTTCTATAACCTGACACCGATCGAGCCACGATACAGATTTTTTACAAATTCGGTTATGTTAGATTATAATAATTGGAATATTGGAAAAATAAGAATATGTTAGAAAAGAGATCGCGAATATTCTAGATTATCATTAAATTTATGAATGTTATAATACTACAATTTTCTAGAACATTGTGAAAGACAAGGGTGTAGAATAAACTGATTTGAGATTAAGAAAATTTAATATGAATATGTCTGACTCGTGGCTCAGTAGCAACGCGTGCCGAAGTGAGCATTAGGGCGGATGTTTACTCAGCTGGTGGTTTTGTTGTAGGCACTGTTTCAAAAAGCGAGGAAGCTTGATTGTGTTTGTGATGTTCATTATCTTGCCTTCCGAGACTTTTGGGTTTTCTCCCATACGACACCCAAATGCGGAGTAGTTCCTCTAAAAGTCCTCTCGGAATGCACTGTCCCCCTTCCTCAGCGTCACTGAGCCAAGTCAGACTTCTACCTACGAGGGCTCCATCACAACAGAAGCTGTTCCCCTTTCCCTCCTTCCATGAGACCATTTTTGGACACCGTCTACATGCTGCTGTCTACAAAGTAGGATAAGAAACAAATAAAAACAGTATAAGTGCGGATTTTTGATATACAAATTTACAAATGCCAGTTTATTATTAGAATATATCCTGTTGCATTGTTTGAAAAGAGTAATGCATAAATCTAACTAAGAGTAAGCATATAGAAGATTAAACAAATTTGAAGCTATCTGTAGAATTTAAATTTACTTTTTTTAGAATGAAATAAACTGTATTAAAAATTAAATTTAATGTTTAGAAGAATTAACTAGTTAATTATAATAATATATTACATTACATCATGTATGTGAATAACCTTTTTAACACTGATATCACTGTTGCCCAGCTGTTGCAGCCGCCATGCATTCATTGTCTGACCATCCCTCGGAAGAGGATTTATACTCCGAGCTGTACTCCGATTTATAGACAATATTATTCAGGATCACCACGATATTTGATTTTCTTGTACTCTTCGGGGATACGATAACAACAACAATAAAATCTATTTCTTTACATTATAACAGCATTCCAAACTTCACGCAAATTCACTCCTACATTATTCCTGCAAAGAGTATTTCAGTTCTAGATACATTGTCGTAGTGTGATATAGTAGAAGTATTTCCTAAAGCAGTGAAAATTCTTTTGTTGCATTGCTGAAATATATATATTAAGAAGTTACCTGGCCTAATAATCTCTCGTTACCTTATTAATCTCTCGTTAATTTAAATAAAACTCTTTTTTAATTATCCCTCTCTTTTATAATTTGCATTGATGGCAAACTTATCTCAAAATTTTACCTTGATATTTCTAGACTGAACAGCTTCATCTCCTTCGTGCTGAATGCGATGCTTGGATTGAGCGTCGTAATTGTATCTGCTGATGACAAGAGTAAGAATTTCATATCTCGAACCATGACACCCATAGTGAACGGCTTCTCAAAGTTTATATCTGCTTTGTAAAAAGCGCATTTAGAAATATTAATATATCGTAGGTGATTATTGAATTTCATCAGAAAATATGTTCTTTTGTTTAGTAAATTACTATGTAGTTATGTCAGAATGTAATAATAAATAGAACTTGCGACAAGATTTTGTGTCGTTTTTATTTATTCATTTTTATTATTTGTTTAAAAATAACTTACTATATGAAACCATTCTAAACAAAATAACTTTATGACTTTTCTGAATCGAATCAAAAGATCGATGAAAATTAATGATAAACCATTTATGTAAAAGAATGACTTACGAAGTGCCTGATGGCCGAGTCACTAGCGATCTGGTACTCGGTGCCACAGGTTTCGGGTTCGTGTCCAATGAAGAAAATAAAAAGGATTTATAAGGGATAAAATTCTATTTGGGCTATATTTATTTTGAGTATGCAACATTTAGAAAGTTCAATAATTAATTTGTTCTTTTCTATGAATTTATTGAACAAAAAAAAATTAAATGTGAATTTTTCAGCATAAAAATTTTTCTAAAACTTTAAAACATTTCAACGTTAAACATTGATTCAACATTAAAATATTGCTAGATTTCAATGAAAATTTTTTTATTTATGTTAAATCATCATTGATTTTATAGTTTATTGCAAACACTTCATTGCTAATTGTCCATTTGTAAAGCATTGAAAAAAAAATTAATGGCCTAGTGGCCGAATGACTAATCCTTGTCTCAGAATCCCCTTTAAATTGTAGGTCCCGGTCTAATATGACTGCGGGGTGTAGGACTGACAAACCTACTCTGTAAAAAGAAAACATCTCCTGTTTGCCAGTAGGCAGACGGCCTTGGCCCACCATGGGGCTGTTGCGCCAACGAAGAAGAAGAACAGGAAAGTTAAAAAAAGATAAAAATTAATCAACAATACATTTGATTTTTAGAACATTGGCACCTTTTGTAAAAACTTTTATTATTAAACAGTCTTTAAATTATTCTCATGACTGTTTGTTAATAAATAAATTTAATAATTTTAAATAAATTTATAAAATTGTTACTCTGTGAGTCGGTGAATAAATATTTTTTTTTCTTAAATCCTCAAACCCCTTGACAACCAAATCGAACATAGCAACTTAGCACATATTTGCAATTGGGTGAACTTCAACAAACATTGATACTCAACTTGCCTACAATCAAGTTTAATGGCGTTTAATTTTAGAATATTCAACAACTTTTGAATTGATAATCGTGATTTTGCGCCGTGTCCCCACCGGACAAATAGATTTCGCAAGAGTGGGAGGGAGGGAAATCATTTATCTTGTGACGTCAGAGGAGAAGACCATCTGCTCAATAAACCTCGCAGCAGATGCCCATTGCAAATGGATTACTTGGAAACGAGTAAAACCTCTGCATAGGTAAGGAGACTTCGTTTTATACTTTTTTTCTATGTTCTGTGCGGTTTGATAAAAATTAAAAATTATTAATAAATAAAAAAGTACAAATTCTTTAAGTTAAATTAAATAATAACAATTGAAATATTAAACTGTAAAACTGAAAGAAATTTTTAGTTTCAAAAAATAATTGATCACGTAAATAAATCTAATTTCTGATATTGGGAAACTGTTTACCATCTATTTAATATTGTATTAATAAAATTATTTTTATATCATTTCATTCCATATAAATTGACAATATTAAATTTTTTCAAATAAATTTGTATCATAAATGATTTGAATAATTAAATATTAAAATCATTTATGGTCCTTGCATGTTAATATTATAATAATAAGATTTTTTTCTTCTTCATTGGCTCAACAACCCCATGGTGGGCCAAGACCGTCTGCCTACTGACAGATTTCGAGATAGGAGATGTTTTTTTTTTACAGGGTAGGGTGGTCATATGCTCTACAGTCTTATTAGACTGGGATCTACAGTTTAAATTGAAGAGATAATTCTTGTTTAATATGGCTGATACATTTATAAAAATAATATATTATGATAATTTGTGTTTTATAAAACAAAGAAATAGTACAAAAAAATAAAGCAGAGAGTGGTTCCAAATTTTTTTAAAACTCAGAGTATTTTTATTTTATAGTTCGAAATGTATATATATTAATAATAATTTATCAAAAATATTATATATTAACAATACTTAGATTTTTGTTTACTACGAAATGAGAAAGTTCTTCTTGTGACGATATATCATTAATTTGTCAGTCTTCTTTAGCAGTAACTTATGTTTTGCTTTTTCATGAGCAATCGGTTGCGTGGTTTGCTTTCATCCCATGTGAATCTATAGAAATAAAGAATCTGTTGAATATGTTACAAAAAATTACTACTGTGTCCAAAAAAGTAAGACCAGTTTTCAATTTAAATTTCCCGAAAATATAGTATTTCAATTTTCTTTCTTTTTTAGGTTGCTGGCACTGTCCTTGACATCTGTGTGAAACTTCACGTCAAAATATTCATTAGTGCTTGAGTTACGCTTGATTTTGTGAGATGCTAAAACAGATTCCGGCGATTTTTGAAATGTCTGACAGTCGACTCAAAACGGTGATCCGGCGATCTTTTGAGTTTAGGGAATAGCCAGAAGTAGCACGATGATAAATTAGGTGAATGTGGTGGTTGTGGAATGATATGGGTATCATTTTTGGCGAAAAAGTCACGAAGAATCAATGCAGTGTGAGCTGGTGCATTCAGTGTTTTCGGTACTAGTCGAGATTTGACGCGTTTGAGGCCCAAAACATCTTTTAAAATAGAATTTTGAAATTCCAACATCATCAGCAACGTCTCTAATTGTAAATTGACGGTTTGCAAACGCCAAATCTTTAATTTTTGGACGTGAGATTTGTTGGTTGAGGTTGAGGGTCGACCAGAGGCCTCTTCGTCTTCAACACGTTCTCCGCCTTCTTTGAACTGTTTTTATCACTTCTAAACATTTCTTTCCGATCTAGGAATGTTCACCGATGGCCTTTTGCAACATACTATACGTTTCCGCAAACAAAATTCGCCGGAATCAGCATCTCACAAAACCAAGCGTAACTCAAGCACTAATGAATATTTTGAGGTGAAATTTCACACAGATGCAACCTAAAAAAAGAAAAAAATTGAAATACCATATGCCCGGGAAAGTTAAATTGAAAATTGGTCTTACTTCTTGGACACAATAGTGTTTTAAACCAATGAACTCTTAAAATCGTCTATGCAGATTTAACATCCTCAATTGAAAAACATTGAGTAAGTTAGTACTTGCTCTTAAAATGTGATCACTCAGGGTCAAATATATTGAAGACAATAGAAATTATTATATGAAATTTATAAAAAAATTAAAAAGAACTGAAATCCTTTCACGAATTTCAATTTATCATGTGTGAATATATTTTGCTAGACAAATACACATGGGAGTATACCAATGTTCAACAATCCAAAAAATTTATGAAGCAATTGGTCAGAATACTACAAGAATGGGAATTCTGCACTTAAGGATTCAGCTTGTTTATTTGGCGAGTTTTTCCCTCGAGGATTTCGTCAACAAATGGCAGCTTTGGTCACTAAATTGAATTATCAAATTTAATGAAATATAATATAATTTAATAACTCCAGAACTTTATGAAGAAGCACTAGCCAATTCAGACAGAAAACTCTGTTAAGTGATGGTATTATAAACATATAAACTTTTATAAACATAAACTAATTCTTAGACCCTCTTTTGAGAATATTAAAACAATAATATGTTTATATTTTGAAAGCCAGACTATTCAAAATGAACTGCAAAGTACACGGCTTGATATGGACCAATCGTTATAAATTGCAGAAATTTTGGAAATTTTACAGCACTGAAACGTGTATTTCACATAAATTTTCTAATCTATAAAACAAATCACTTTAAATAAATTTTGATTGAGTTTCTCACGTTGAATTTTCTTACCTTGTTTTCGATACGATTTTCTTCTTTAAAGCGTTTCATTACCTAAAACTCTGTAGAATGAGATAAATTGACTAATTTAACAATATTCTAAACTAATTTACAACGACTATGATAAAAAAATACATTTTAGAATGCTGCTAATTATTTTCTTACAACTATGAGTCATTTTAAAATAATAAATTGGACATAAAGAAGTAAGCAAGCAAAGATTAAAGTTAAGCAATTTTTTACACACATAAAAGTTACAGATCATAATTTTAGTTATGAATTTAATCAGAAAAATCCAGAAATATTTTATTTATAAAAATGTTTAAAAATTTTTTTTTTTTTTAAACAATAATTTTGGTGACATGTTCTTTCTCTGCATTCTTGAATATAAATCTGTATAACAAAAAATAAATCTATATTTAAAAAGAAATTGTTCGATTTTATACAGAATCACATAAAGATATGAAAAAATATTACATTTTATATTCGAATTCAATTGGAGGCTACACTGCTTTTTTTTTCTACAAATTTTTGATGTGTACGAAAACTTTTGGAAGCCAGTGTCTGTTATAATTAAAAAAATAGATGTCGAAATAATAAAAAATTAGAACAATAGCAATACGAAAAAAAATTATTCCTAATAATATAGCATAACTTCCAAGATGTAGAAACTATTCGGTACTTACGTATTAACGATACCTTGGCGGCAGCTGCACCAATAAAGAGCACACGCGCACTTCACTTCATTTAAAATCAACGTCATCTCCTCGCATCAGCAGTATATGAATCTCAAAGCTGTACAAAATGGAATTCTGCTTCCCTCAAACCAGTTGTCTTTTCTAAGTCAAGCACGATAAGTACACTGACTGAAATTGCATTTCCAAAACTTATGTTCACCAAAATAAAGTTTCATGTCATGGGAATTGGGACATTTTCGTTGTTTTGGTAAAATATTTCGCTCCTGAAAAAATAAAATTGCATCTTGTTCTGTTTCTGGCAAATCCCAAATACGCATTTTCGTAGCACTACAAAATGGCGTCAAAACTCAGCAAATCTGCAGCTGTTAGATTGGCGCCACTTAAAAACCGCCAAATCTGTAACTGTTAGATTGGCGACACTTAAAAAAGTCTGTCGCCAAGGTATCGTTAATACGTAAGTACCAACTATTCTATACAAATGATAGATAGACTATTATGCACTATTTATGTAATTAAATACAAATCTGTATGGAAATGGATAGTTTTTATAATTATTCGAGTATATATCATACCTGCTGATTCTAGATTCTATGAATTAGATTTTTTTTTATTGAAACTGAAATGCATAATTTTATAAAATAATTCATCAAAAAAATGTGATATAGATTGTTGAATTTAAACACATTTCAACAAACAGAATTTTAAGTTATATCATCATTTATGAAGAATATTTTAGTATTTAACTGGCATTGGCCATAAAATTTAACAGTTAAATTTAAATAAATAATTTATTTATGTACTAAAATTTACTTATTCTTAGGCCATTTGAAACTGAAAATACAAGTAAAGTTTCATTTTAGAAAAATATATTTACCGTCAACAACATATTAAAAATGGTTTTAATCAAATGCTTCTCAATAACTTATTCCTATAAAAGGTAAAAATTTAGTTTCAATTTTGGCCTTTATAATTTATTTTTAGAATATGTATATTTTTTTAATGAAGATATTTTTCGTGATATTTGATATTTGCTTCCATATTTACACTTTTAATATTTTTCCAGGTTGCAAGTGGCAAAAAAAAATTCAAAAGATATGCTACATATTAAAAACGAGATGAGAAGAACTACCATCTTTAATAATTAATGTGAAAATCAAACCATATAGTGTGTCATGAACAACACAAGTAACGATGGAAACTCCACCTGTAATGTAAACCAATCAGATGGCATTCGAGCATCCTATGGTACTGCATTAATCTTTGTCATCCTGGTGGGAGGTGTTGGAAATTGCCTGCTGACCTTCCTCGTCCTACGTCACACAGAAATGCGTTCTGTCATCAACATCTTGCTTGCTCTCATGGCAATATCTGACGCTTTTCTATCCATATTTTGTGCACCTATGGATTTAATAGCTATCATCTCACATGACTGGATGTTTGGAAGTCACTTCTGTTCTGCACACGCATTCCTTTTATCAGTATTCGTGGTGCAAAACGTTACAGTACTGGTGATTATCAGTATAGATCGGTATTGCATACTCATCCATAAAATAAACCATCTTCATGGTTGCAGGCCTACCAGACTTGTTCTTGGATGTCTGGTTTTCTCAGTAGCAGTTTCATGCCCACCATTGTTTGGTGTTGGGCAGTTTACTTTTGTGAATGAACATTGTGGACAGAACATTCAAACTACTGATCATGGACTTGATGCCGTTATATACTTTGGCCTGTTTTCGATCCTCCTTTTTGTACTGCCGTGTAGTCTTTTGCTACTAGCTTATGTCCACATTCTTGTGGCTCTGAGAAAAAGTATTAAAACAGTTCGACCAGAAAGTCGCAGAATGACATGCAGTCAGTTCTTGAAAGGACATCAAGACATCGATGTTCGATTTAAGCAGAAGACATTCTCGACCATTCTTTGTTTGTATTTGGCAGCCATGATTTTCAAGTTGCCATTGGCAGTAACGTTGTTGGTGAAAAGCATTACAAGAGACATACAATGTCCAGTGTCAATTAGAGTTGTGGTTTTAGCATACTTGAATGGTGCCGTCAATCCTTTTATCTATGCATGTAAAATAACATCATACTGGATGGTTTTGACTGGAAGACTTCGGGAAGTTAAGAATCGAATAAATAGTCGGCGTTCGTCCAGGAGGAAAGATCGCCAAACAGTGTACAGAATATCAAGTATATCAACAAGTTCTGTTATTTGAAAATTATACATACTTTCAATGATTTACCTGAAGAAGTGACTTGAGGTTACAATGTTTCAAGTTACAATAAACTGTATGGAATATATTAAAATTTAAAAAAAAAGTTCTTGAAAATTAGATTCATATATTTTTGATATGGTTTCGTGTTCCAGCTTTAAAAATAACTCGCACATGCGCTGTTAAATACCATCAATGTTCGTAATTTGCAACATGATATCTTTTACTAAGAAATATTTGCATTTTCTTTTCAGCAATAAAAAATCAGTATTATTTGATTCAATATTTATTAAAAATAATTTTTTATTCTAATCATGATTTTATTATATACATTGTTGTCTTTGAACATGTTGTTAAGAATTTGAAATTTTGTCATTAATTAATAATAAAATATATTTTTAATAACCTTAATATCATTTTGAAAAATTGTCTTGTGAATCTCACACAAATAAATAAGAAAATATTGGACCCAGTTTATTTTGAACATTCCACAATTGTAATTTTGTAGAGTGCAGGTTGTGCAGCTGGATTGTAAATGGGCGTGGTGATTTATTTTTAAAAATCAGCAATCATTAAGACATCATTTTTAGACATAGATAAAAAAAAAGTATAAATAAAAACAATTTGAGTAAAAAATACAAATAATATAATTACTCAATTAAACAAAATTCCAAAATAAGATAGCAATATAATATTAGCAAGTACTGATTCTGTTGTTTTTGAATGTCAAGGTACTTCTCGTATGAGGCTATATGCCATCCAATTTTTTTTTTTCAATTTGGCTCATTTTGATTATAAAATACTGAAAATATACATAGATGCCAATCTCTTTTAAGAGGAAAATTGTTTTCAAATAGTTTAATATCTCTTGTACAGTTTAAACAGTCCTGAATAGCCTGAATCAAATACCTACACCATAATTATTTTCTAACACGTAACTATCACAATACAAATGAGTTATTACGTCAATTCAATTCGCGCCAACAAGGTCCAATGGACAAAAAAAAAATAATAAAGCGAATGTCATTGCATCAATGACGACAAAGGGTGGGCTTAAGGCAGAATGCGTTGGCTGCTTCAATTTATGGGTGCTGATGGGGTCGAGCCGTCTGACGTCACGGAGGCTGGATAATGAGAGGAAATTCTATCCCTTCTTCATTAATTAGGTTGGCGCTCCGGAAATGAGGCTTCTATCGCTTCATTGCGAGCAATCGACTCTCTGGTCTGCGACCATGGGAAGAAGCACTCTTTTGAATACTCTTTAGAGAGCGAGAGAGTGTTTTCAAAAACGTTATTTTTAATTGGTTTAGAAATAGCGATGGTATGTTTGGAATATTGGATTTTTACTAATCAGTGTAATGTGATTATAGTGTATTACATCAGTGATTTTTACTAATCAGTACACTAATCAGTGTATGGTTTTTCAGAAACTAATGTAGCGTTTTATAAGTATCCTGATTTCATGAAGACCATACAATGGGGAAAAATGGAGGATTCTCTTACTCAGTATGAGACAAATACTTTCGGAGTTAAAGATATCTTGGAATAATGGATGTTTAATAATCAGTAAAGGGTTTAAAGAACTAATGTAGCCTTTTATAAGTATCCTGATTTCATGAAGACCATACAATGGGGAAAAAAATGGAGGATTCTCTTACTCAGTATGAGACAAATACTTTCGGAGTTAAAGATATCTTGGAATAATGGATGTTTAATAATCAGTAAAGGGTTTAAAGAACTAATGTAGCCTTTTATAAGTATCCTGATTTCATGAAGACCATACAATGGGGAAAAAATGGAGGATTCTCTTACTCAGTATGAGACAAATACTTTCGGAGTTAAAGATATCTTGGAATAATGGATGTTTAATAATCAGTAAAGGGTTTAAAGAACTAATGTAGCCTTTTATAAGTATCCTGATTTCATGAAGACCATACAATGGGGAAAAAATGGAGGATTCTCTTACTCAGTATGAGACAAATACTTTCAGAGTTAAAGATATCTTGGAATAATGGATGTTTAATAATCAGTAAAGGGTTTAAAGAACTAATGTAGCCTTTTATAAGTATCCTGATTTCATGAAGACCATACAATGGGGAAAAATGGAGGATTCTCTTACTCAGTATGAGACAAATACTTTCGGAGTTAAAGATATCTTGGAATAATGGATGTTTAATAATCAGTAAAGGGTTTAAAGAACTAATGTAGCCGTTTTTATAAGTATCCTGATTTCATGAAGACCATACAATGGGGAAAAAATGGAGGATTCTCTTACTCAGTATGAGACAAATACTTTTGGAGTTAAAGATATCTTGGAATAATGGATGTTTAATAATCAGTAAAGGGTTTAAAGAACTAATGTAGCGTTTTATAAGTATCCTGATTTCATGAAGACCATACAATGGGGAAAAAATGGAGGATTCTCTTACTCAGTATGAGACAAATACTTTTGGAGTTAAAGATATCTTGGAATAATGGATGTTTAATAATCAGTAAAGGGTTTAAAGAACTAATGTAGCCTTTTATATGTATCCTGATTTCATGAAGACCATACAATGGGGAAAAAAATGGAGGATTCTCTTACTCAGTATGAGACAAATACTTTCGGAGTTAAAGATATCTTGGAATAATGGATGTTTAATAATCAGTAAAGGGTTTAAAGAACTAATGTAGCCTTTTATATGTATCCTGATTTCATGAAGACCATACAATGGGGAAAAAAATGGAGGATTCTCTTACTCAGTATGAGACAAATACTTTCGGAGTTAAAGATATCTTGGAATAATGGATGTTTAATAATCAGTAAAGGGTTTAAAGAACTAATGTAGCCGTTTTATAAGTATCCTGATTTCATGAAGACCATACAATGGGGAAAAATGGAGGATTCTCTTACTCAGTATGAGACAAATACTTTTGGAGTTAAAGATATCTTGAATAATGGATGTTTAATAATCAGTAAAGGGTTTAAAGAACTAATGTAGCGTTTTATAAGTATCCTGATTTCATGAAGACCATACAATGGGAAAAAATGGAGGATTCTCTTACTCAGTATGAGACAAATACTTTGGAGTTAAAGATATCTTGGAATAATGGATGTTTAATAATCAGTAAAGGGTTTAAAGAACTAATGTAGCGTTTTATAAGTATCCTGATTTCATGAAGACCATACAATGGGGAAAAAATGGAGGATTCTCTTACTCAGTATGAGACAAATACTTTTGGAGTTAAAGATATCTTGGAATAATGGATGTTTAATAATCAGTAAAGGGTTTAAAGAACTAATGTAGCGTTTTATAAGTATCCTGATTTCATGAAGACCATACAATGGGGAAAAAATGGAGGATTCTCTTACTCAGTATGAGACAAATACTTTGAGTTAAAGATATCTTGGAATAATGGATGTTTAATAATCAGTAAAGGGTTTAAAGAACTAATGTAGCGTTTTATAAGTATCCTGATTTCATGAAGACCATACAATGGGGAAAAATGAAGGATTCTCTTACTCAGTATGAGACAAATACTTTCGGAGTTAAAGATATCTTGGAATAATGGATGTTTAATAATCAGTAAAGGGTTTAAAGAACTAATGTAGCGTTTTATAAGTATCCTGATTTCATGAAGACCATACAATGGGGAAAAATGAAGGATTCTCTTACTCAGTATGAGACAAATAGAGTTAAAGATATCTTGGAATAATGGATGTTTAATAATCAGTAAAGGGTTTAAAGAACTAATGTAGCGTTTTATAAGTATCCTGATTTCATGAAGACCATACAATGGGGAAAAAATGGAGGATTCTCTTACTCAGTATGAGACAAATACTTTGGAGTTAAAGATATCTTGGAATAATGGATGTTTAATAATCAGTAAAGGGTTTAAAGAACTAATGTAGCGTTTTTATAAGTATCCTGATTTCATGAAGACCATACAATGGGGAAAAAAATGGAGGATTCTCTTACTCAGTATGAGACAAATACTTTCGGAGTTAAAGATATCTTGAATAATGGATGTTTAATAATCAGTAAAGGGTTTAAAGAACTAATGTAGCGTTTTATAAGTATCCTGATTTCATGAAGACCATACAATGGGGAAAAAATGGAGGATTCTCTTACTCAGTATGAGACAAATACTTTCGGAGTTAAAGATATCTTGGAATAATGGATGTTTAATAATCAGTAAAGGGTTTAAAGAACTAATGTAGCGTTTTATAAGTATCCTGATTTCATGAAGACCATACAATGGGAAAAAAAAAATGGAGGATTCTCTTACTCAGTATGAGACAAATACTTTCGGAGTTAAAGATATCTTGGAATAATGGATGTTTAATAATCAGTAAAGGGTTTAAAGAACTAATGTAGCGTTTTATAAGTATCCTGATTTCATGAAGACCATACAATGGGGAAAAAATGGAGGATTCTCTTACTCAGTATGAGACAAATACTTTCGGAGTTAAAGATATCCAGTAAGGACACGAGGACAAGCATGAATGTCTTAATTAGTGATTTTTAAGAAGTATTTTTAAAGGGGCTCAAGAGATTTTTATGTAGTAAATTTTATTTTTTGAGGGACATCATGTCATTTAAATAAAATATATATGCTAGATAAAAGAAAGAGTGGTGATTCTTTATATATTTATGCCTATCACAAGATCTTCTAAAGAAAATTGGTTCTAAATACCCGTTAAATTTTAGGTTCCAATCTAATTACCCTAAAGTGTACAAAAAAAAAATGACCGTAGAACGACAAACCGAGTCAATTCAACAACATTGCTGCATTTTATTGGTTAAGAGAATCAGCATTTATAATCGCTGCATTTTATTGGTTAAGAAACACTGTTTTGAACACTGTTTATAGAGTGAGAGAGGATCTTTGAAAACGTTATTTTTAATGGGTTTAGAAAGAGTGATGTTATGTTTGTAATAATGGATGTTTAATAATCAGTGAATGGTTTTTTCAAAAACTAATGTGAAATTTTATAAGTATACAGATTTCATGATGACCGTACAATGGGCAAAAAATGGAGGATTCGCTTACTCAGTATGAGACAAATACTTTTGGTTTTGTTTGTCGCTCTACGGTCATTTTATGCACACTTTAGACTAATTAGACCTACATTTACTTACAATCGCAGCAAGTTACTTGGCGCATTTTGGGGAAAATAATTTTGATGCCAAATCCCAACGGTCCCTATTCTGCGATTTTACCAATTTTAAACCTTAGATTGTGAAGGAAATAAAACTTCTTTAAGGCTTTTTATTTTGTTAAACTTTTGTCAATTTGGTTTGGTTTGTCGCTGTACAGTAATTTTGTGCACACGTTAGGCTAATTAGACAGGAACATAGAGTTTAACATGGATTCCGAAGCACTCACAAACGTCCATGCCACCACCATGATTCAAACCTGAAGCCTGTGATACCAAAGGCCAATTTGCCCTCAGGCCACACAAATACTTTCGGACATAAGCATATCCAGTAAAAACACGAGAACTAAGCATTAATATCCTGATTAGGAAATTTCGTAATAAGTGGAATTTTTAAAGGGACACAAAAATTTTTATGTATTAAATTTTGTTTTTTGAGAAAATTTATGACATTAAAATAAAATATATATGTTAGATAAAAGAAAGAGTATAGATCCTTTATATACTCATGCCAGGGACCTAATGGCCGCGTGGCTAACGCTCTGGCCCTCGGTTTTGGGTTCGAGCCATGGATGCTTGTAATGTTTCCGAAGTGCACTTTAAACCGTAGATCCCGATCTGATGTGATCAGAGAGTTGTGGGTGGGGGTAGTGTTACTCGCGTCCGTAGAGTATCTTCAAGCTACGCGTGCCCCCTGTGTAGTGCTAAATGAGTAACAACGGTGCAGCCCTTGCTTATGGCATAAAGATTAGCTGTCTCTGTACTGCCAGTTGCATTAGAATAACTATATACTCATGCCTATCTACAACTACTACTACTAGTACACCACACCACAACACTATGCCTAGGGCTAAGTTGCCCTTATACTGTTTGGGAATGATATTGGTGAAATTGGATGGACGCACGATGGAGGCGGGAAAATTTCACAAAATTCACTTTTGGAGGTGTAGAAGCTGAACAATGAGGAATATTTTTACAAAGACAGAAGAGAATATCAAAAAATTTAAAATTTAAATAAAAAAAGGAGGAAATATGAATTGCAAAAATATATATAAAATATATAAATACATTATGTAAATTATTAGAAAAATTTAAAAGCAACATAATACAATAAACACTACATTAGAGAATATAAAAATCAGAGAATTGAAGGAATATTCATCAAAACAATTATTATACAAATTAGAAAAAGAATAATAGCTAATAAATAATTAGACAATAGAAGCAGTTGCTACAAAATTATGAACAATAGAAATATAAAAGGCCGAAAGATATTACATAAGAGATAATAAGCAACTTATGTCTATCACAATATCTTCTAAAGAATATTGGTGTTGCTTTCTTTTACGTTCTTAGTGAGCAAGACTATCTCCAACAACATAGCGGACTGATGGCTAATTGGCTAGCGCTCTGGCCTTTGATACCACAAATTTCACGTTCGAATTCTGGCGGTGTGATGGATGTTTGTGAGTGGTTCTGAATCCCGGTTAAACTGTAGATTCCAGTCTAATTTCTCTAAAGTGTGCAAAAAAATTACTTTAGAGGTACAAACTAAGCCAATTCAACAGCATTGCTACAATTTATTGGTTAAGAGAATTTGTAAATTTTCGGTTTGTGTGGTCTTTATGAAGTCTGTATCTCATCTTGGCTCTACTTTTGAATTTGGCGGCGCTATCGATTCTACAAATCTTATTTTTAACAATATTTATAATTTCGAAACGTTTTTGGACTGCCAGAGAATAATTTCCGGCATTACTAACATTGAATAGCTTAAGAGAACATAAATATTTTTAAAGATCTCATAATTTCTGGTTGTACCATCAAATTTCAGTGCAGCTGGGAACTTTTTGAAAATAAAAAAGATATATATTTTGAAATCCGAGTTACATAAACAAAAATATGAAAAACTGACGAATAAGCAAACTGTCTAGAAAAAAAAATATTTTAAAAAAAAGTTGTGAAATATGTTGTTGACTCGAATGCCAAGCCCGCTTTCGTTGCTCTAGTACGAGGGAAAATAGGATTATTAAAGTAATTTACATATTAGTAATTTCAACATTCTGTAATATTTAAAAAGTTTAATTTTAATCTCATTTGATATCAGTAGTTTCTGTTGTTCATAAAACGACCTTTAGAGGTTAGGGCTAACTCATAAGAAGTTCTTTCAATTATAATAGAGGGAAACTAAAATTACCTGAAATTAGTCTGAATTTTTAATGTTTGAAATAGATGTGGACCTTTTAATAAATTTAACAACAAAGTTATAGATATTTTAATGATTATAGAGAGTTTAGTTATTTCTAAAAGACAAATGCTGAAGAAGATAGAACTATAGCCTGGTGCAATTCTTTTTCATAAGCTATTTAAATTTTTAAATCGGTCTTAGGAAGTTTTATTGAATTTTAAAGTACAATATTTTTGTTAGCTGTAATGAGTAAACAAGTGTTCATATTTTCAGCAAAAAAGTAATATTAGAATTCATATGACTTAAATCATTTTAAGGGATAACTTCTTTTGTTTTATAAACTTTGGAAATATTTATAACATTATTTGAAATTTTAACAGAAGAATACAGATCTATGATGTTATTTCCATTTGTAATTTTTTTTTTTGCGGACAATTTTTAAATGAAATATTTTGACAAAGCAATTAAAATGAAACGAATATAATTGTTGGCTGTGCGATGAAAAAATTCCGAAAAAAAAAATTGAATCTCTGATTGTTATAATACTTAAGTTTAGGAAAAAAAATATGCACAAATCTCTTACTCATTTATACTATGTAGAAAGAAAGTTAACAATAAATTAGCTTCATTCGTGAATGCTATTTCCTTCTATGAACACCAGATGGCATTATGTGTAACTTCTGTTTAATTTTCTTTTCTTATTTTTCGGGAATTATATTTCTAAATATAAAACTTAATGTAAAAATGTGTTAATATTTGAACATTTTTTTTAGAAAAATTATTGTTTATATTTTCTAAAAATATTAAATTTACCAATATAACACCAATATGATTTGTACAAAAAAAGTGGAATATTCTAAAATAAATTATAAAATTAAATAGTGCCGAATTTATAAATAATTTAAACCTTTAAGCGTGTTCAATTTCTTATTATCAGACTTCCTTTACTACTTACAAGGTTTATAATAATTATTTTTATTTAATTATTAAATGCATGTTTTAAAAAATAATATTTCGTGAAGTGAGAATGAAACAAATCATTCTATTGAACATGATAAATAATCGTTTGCAGTTTTGAATCATTGTTATTCTGATGTTCTTAATAACTTAACTGAAGTTTTAAAACAATAAACGTTTATAAACGCATGTTTGTAAATCGTTATTCTGATGTTCTTAATAACTTAATTAAAATTTTAAAACAATAAACGTTTAAAATATTATAGTGATAGCATATTAAGCAAGTAACAATTGTAAATTATGGGTATGCTAATGGATATCATCAATATTTATGATAGAGTTGTAGTCAAGATTATAAAATTTGTGAAGAAGGATATTCCATTTTGGAGGTATGTAATTTCAAATATAGCTTATTGTATACCAATAATTTTAACACTGCAAGGAAATCTATATCATGAATTTAAAAATATTATTCTGATATTCTTAATAACTTAAGTGAAGTTTCAAAACAATAAATGTTTGCTTATAAATCATTATTCTGATGCTCTCTGATGATTATAGTTGTAGTGAAGTTTCAAAACAATAAATGTTTGCTTATAAATCATTATTCTGATGCTCTGAATAACTTAAAGTGAATTTTTAAAGCAATAAAAGTATTATAGTGATAGCATATTATGCAAGTAGCAAATGTAAATTATAAACATTAATGAACATCATCATTTCATTATGATAGAGGTCTAAAATTCTAAAAGTTGTGGGAAAGGATATTCTGTTTTGGAGGTAATTTCAAGTATAGCTTATTACATACTAATAATTCTAACACTGAAGGAAATCTACATCATGAATTTAAAAATATATATTATAGTTGTAGATGTTGACAGTTTTAATGTAAAAGGGGTTTAGTCATCCTTACTGATAAAAGCTTTAAAAATTTTTTGAAAAACATTGCTATTTTAACATTTTTCATACAATTTTACCCTCAAAACATGCATTTATTTTAAACACAAAGAAACGTTAATAAAATAAATTAAAAAGTTATATCACTTAATTATTTAAATTCATGAACATTATAAAATGCCTTTTCATTGCATTTCATAATATTTATTTTTACTTAATTAATAAATGCTTGTTTTAAAAATTAATATTTCGTACAATTAAGTGAGAATGAAAAAAATAATTATATTGAAAAAATAATAATCGTTTTGCACTTTTGAATCATTGTTATTTTGATGTTCTTAATAACTTAAGTGAAGTTAAGTTAAGTGTAAAACAAGAAATGTATAGAGCATAATTTGCATAATATGCAAGTAGCATAATAGCATAATATGCAAGTAGCAATTGCAAATTATGGACATGCTAATGAAAATCATCAATGTGTTATGATAGAGTTATTTAACATATAGTAAAGATTCTAAAATTTGTGGAAAAGGATATTCTGTTTTGGAGGTAATTTCAAATATAGTTTATTGCTTACCAATAATTCTAACAGTGTAAAAAAATTTACATAAATAATATATATATATATATATATATATATATATATATTATTTTAAAAAATATATATATTATACTTGTAGATGTTGACAGCTTTTAAGTAAAAGAGATTTAGTAATTCGTACTGATTAGAGTTTTAAAAAAAATTGCAATTTAGCATTTTCTATAAAATGTTACCCTCCAAAAATGCATTTATTTTAAACACAAAAAAATGTTAATAAAATCAATTAAATATGATTGTAATAAGTATTATTATAATAATTAATTATTAATAATTACCTAATTATTTAAATTCAAGAACATTATGAATCAATTAAAAATGAAAATGCCTTTTCATTGCAACACTGTTAAAATCGGAAACGCGAGTTTATACTTCCCATCCTTTTATGGCAGAGGACAACAAGGCCAAGGATGCTGTTAATAGCAGCAAGTTCAAATTCAGGCCAGGGTTGCACTATCATCAATATAGGAAGTGTCGCCAGTGAAAAAAAGCGCGACGAAAAGGACCCAGATAACAATGAATAAAAAAAAGTACAATGAGATACACAGCGATGCCTCAATTAAAATGGTGTTTGTTAGTTTCATAGGATGTCATGTGACACCACTGTCCAAAAGTCAGGGCTTCATTCTTCGACGGGCGATCGTCCGGGAACCACCAGCTCCAAACTGTCCGGGAGTTTTGTTTTTTAAAAGAGACACGGTTGTATTCGGAAGACAAAAGTGAAAAAAAAAGTAGACCGGACTTCCGACTTGTACTGCGGTGTTGCATGTGGACTGGATGCCTGTTCGCACGTGTACACCAGGACTCGCCGTAGTGGCCATCGCAAAGGAATAGGACTTGAAGCGGCAATTAGCACTTATCGCAGCATTTATTTATTTCCTTGCCATATTCTTCTTCGACAAGAAGACTTGAATCTCATTTTTTTTATTTATCGAAAGGTAAGTTAATTCTATTTTTTCTTTCTCGTGATTTGAATTCATAAAAATATTAGCATAAGTAATATATGATAATAAATCAATCTATTTACATGCATATGAATATGAACGGTTTTTTCTGTCAGTGTGTATATCAAATTTTGAAGAAAAAATGAATTAGTGAAAGTTTTTATTATGCATAGATGTCGTTTTCCATATGCATAATAGCACAGTAAATAGTAAACTAATATCCTAATAAATTACTTATTAACTTTATATTAATAAACATTTGTTAATAAGCATTAATTAATTTGTTTATTAATTGATTAAAAAATGAGAATGTTAAAAGTCTTAAATGACACATTTCATGATTAATAGACATACCACTTACAAATAATATAAGTATAAGTTAAATTAATTAGCATTGCAATATCTGATAAATACAATATAAAATAAAATTAGATTAATAATTATATATCAAGTAGTATATAGTCATCATTCATCATAGTCATATATCATTAATTCATATGATTCATAGACTTTGACTTGATCCATTATTTAAGATATAGACACCATTAATATCCTACTATATCTTATAGTATGTCAAATAATTTTCATTTTTTTTAATTGTTATTTAATTTAAAACTTTGTTATTTTTTAAAGTTTAAGACATATTCTACAATTTTTTTCTTTGTTATATTTTAACCTTAAATATTTATTATTTTAACAAGTGCATTATTAATCAATTAAATATTTTTACTAATGGTTTCCTTGTTAAATTATTTGTTATTTTGTTACAAAGTCTAACTATACCGAAAATACTTGAAGCAAAATTGTGAGGTATTTTTTTACTTTCAATTTTATATGAAAATAAAAGTTATCTAGTTTGAACCGACTTAAGACTGATTTCAAACCTTTTTTAAGACTTTCTTTTTACCTTTTTAAGACTAATTTTTTGAAGTACTTATCCACATATGTGTGTGTACTGAAACTTAAAATATTTATACACATATAAATTATTAAAAATAAGAAAACTTGATATGGGTAGTTAACAGTTTGATTATTTAATTTATTTTGTTTTTTTTTTTGATTATAATTGCAATTTGACTGTACAGTTTTTTACGGCGTTGAAGAGAAGTTATGTCATATATTGCATGCAACTCATTACAATATGAATATGCAATAACTAGCTTTTGCGACTTTTTCTTTTGTACAGAATTTCCTTATGGGCGTTTACAAACACCTATAAAATAACTTTCCTTAATATTCTGCATTTTATGCCAAAATCTATATTTGTTTCACCAGATTGTCTAAATTTTACAAATCAAATAATATATTTTAGATAAAAAAAAAGTAGATAAATTGAGGCATATAATTTTTTACATATTTATCTAGTTCCAGTAATCGTAATCTAACTAACTCCTTGCCTATGCAGTCCACGTTGGACTATGGTCATCTGCTTGATGTTTTCTTTTTATGGGGTAGGGTTGTCAGCCCAAACGCGAGATTGCTAGTCACTCGGCCATCAGGCCCCAGTACTGAATAGTCGAGTCGAAAAAATATTACTTTCAAAGAACTATTAAATTACGTACGGACTGTAAACGGAAACAGGATTTTAGTGAAGAATCAAATCACGATTCTAGAATATTTGCATTAAGTAATCGTGACGATTTTGAATTTGAAATAAGGAAGAAAATGGAAATAAAAGTCGTAAACGGTCAAGTCTAGCATTAATTTTACTATTACACTTCTGATTAATCATTCAATTTATGTACTAAAACATTTTTAACAAGGATGTTTGATTGTTTTGTTTTTATTTAGATAAATTATGGTTTGATCATTATTCTTTCTTCAGATTTTAGCAATAAAAATAATAGGCAAATAAAATTATGTAACATAGCAATTGTTATTAAAACCATAAATAGAAAATAGGATTTAAATGATCAAGCATCAATAAATTGCCTAAAATATTTATTAAGCTCTTTTGAGGCTCGAATCTAATTGAAATTTTTCACCTGAACGAAAGACATAAGTGCATATTGTCTAAAATTATCACTTTTGCCAGTGACAAAATTTACATTGCTTCATAAACAATAAAAATACGCTTAGAACAATTGAAATCATATAAATAAATACTGTTTATTATTGAATAGTATTTGCTGTATAATTTTAGATTTTCAATAATTTTATGTTAAATGGCTTGTATAATATATATGATGCCAAATTTGCTAGCACGAATATTGATAGTAAAATGTCAGCAGTTGTTTTTTGAATACGAATTTTGATTTTTTTCCCCCTTGCATCTGTTTCTATTCCTTTATCTTTATAATATTATATATATCATTAATTATTTCTATTAATTATTCCCGAACTTTCTTTTATTTAATATTTTTATGCAAAAGAATCAAATTTATTTCCCCCACTTATTACTTTAGGGTATTAATTGATTTTGAAAAGAAGTATAGAAATTTTTATAAAATTATCCAAATAAATTAAATTTTTCATCATCAATATCACGACAGCCCAGAGTGGGCCACGCCTTTCCTTTGAAGAGATTTCCATGCATTCCTCTGGGTGACAAGGGTCCTCCAATTCTTAACCTTTAAGCAACATCTTTTCCAACTTCATCTATACATAGCGAGTCGTCCCCGTGGCTTTGCTAAAACGAGCCTTTTTACAGGGTTTAAATCATTCATTCTAAATGCATGAGCATAACCAATTTAATCTATTGATAATAAATTTTATAATATCTGATTCTTTACAGCATTTATAAAATTAAATTTTTAGCTTTTATTATTTTTATGAAATTATTGCATTACAGCAATCAAAATTTTTTAGGAAAAATGATACTCATTAAATTATAAAAACATTAATACTCATCAAAGAAGACTTATGTTATGATTTATTATGTACAAAAAAAATATATTATATCAAAACTGTAAATTAATCGTAAGGTACAAGCTAAACTTTTAAAATGTCCTCGTTTTATATGCATATTTTGTAATTATTATGTACATGAATTTTGCTATATTTTCAAGCCATACGAACAACAAAAAAGAAGATTTATTTCTAAGCATTATAATCAGTATTTATTTAAACTGATTCAGTTTTGAAAATAACTTGTGGTTAAAAAAAAAACGTTAAGATGAACTGCAAGAATGAACTGCTCTGAAAAGGTGAAATCGTAAGCAACTCTTCAAGGTCTGAACAGAGCAAATTTTTTTTCTAGAATTTGTGATGCGTCTGCTCTAAGATGTCATAAGATATTCCGAGGTTTGGTAGATGACGAGGCAAGGGAGAAAAAAATAGGGAAAAAAATTGGACGACTTGGTTCAAAGCCGAATATATTTTGTTAATCCATTCATGGATTTATACTTGATCATGAAGCAGGAAGTATGTGTGTCAAGGTCTTAGAACAAAATTGACAAGGTTACAGTTAATTTACATTTAAAGTGAAAGCATTTATTATAATTTTTTTTTGCATAAATATATCAATTTATTTGCCTTATCTATTTTAAATCTATTCTAATGATTAAAATGGATTTTACACATCGTATTATTTTCATCACAGCGATTATTTATTTTGTACTCTTTTATTTCGTAAAAAAATTTTCTCCTCAAAAAGAATCCCTTTTTTTTTATCTTTTTAAAAAATCGATGACATTAAATAATAAATCATCATCATTATCATCATTATTGGCGCAACAGCCTCATAATAGGCCACGGTTGCCTACTGGCAGAATGGGAGACAGAACTGGGAGACAGAAGATGTTTTCTTTTTATGGGGTAGGGTTGTCAGCCCTACGCCCAACGCTCTACAGTTCGGGATCTATGGTTTAAAGCGTATTCCAAAACACTACAAACAACCATAGCACCACTGGGACTCGAACCCTAAACCTGTGACACCGAGAGCCAATTAATAAATAAGCCTAATTAAAATAATTTTCGACACAATAAAATGTAAATTGTTTTTAATCAATTAATTTTAGTATTCATATATTGTAGGTTTTATTATTATATTATATTGTTTTTATTATTATTATTATTTTGCTCTGGTCGCTCTTTCAAATAACAATTTTCCATCAAATTTTTATTGGAAATTTACTGTCAATATGAAGAAAAACTTCATCAAAGCATTTTTGAAAGATTATTCTCAGTATTTAAAAATAATTAATTTCAACATTAAAAAAAACAAGAAATAGCTATAGGACAAGCAAAAAATTATATCAAGGTTAAATTTTACTTAACAGTATAAGGCAAACAAACAAATAGTATGGACAAAAATATTTTTAGGTTGTAAAACTATTTAAATTAATATCACATTTTAACTCTTATTTGATCATGCTGAATTGTATGAACAATTTGTAAACGCTTAATTTGATGAACAGTTTGTACACGCTTAATTTGATGAACAATTTGAATGTGTATAACATTTCCTCAATATGCATAAGCATAATTTTTCCACAATTTGCATATGCATAATTTTTTCCTCAATTTGCATTTGCATAATTTATTTTATAATTTGCATTTGCATATTTTATTTTATAATTTGCATATGCATAATGTTTCCACAATTTCCATATTCATAATTTATTGTAGAACTTGTAATATTCCTAATTATTTATTTTATTTTTGATTAAAACAGATTTTTTAAAAATATTAAATGGAAAAAAATATTATTAAAAGCTTATTGTTTCTGTATTATTTATATATTTTATAAAAGATTACTTGTTTTATGTATTAATTTACTACCTATAAATGCCTATTTTATTTACATAGAATATTTATTTAAGCAACTACCTCTTTGTGGAAAATCTATAAATTTATTTTTCTTGCAAATTTTTTTTTAATTATGATATAATTCTTTGCAATCACAAATTTAATCAACAAATTTAAATATTCCTTTAATATGTTATATCAACTAATCATTTCAATTTTTAAGAAAAAAAAATATATTTAGAGAAATTAATAGCATTATTTTTGTTTTAAGTTATATTTACAGACTTTCATTATCAAAAAATCAAAAAATTTCAGCATCAAAATTATCAAAATTTATTTCTCTTTCATCGACTTTCTTGTTAATATAAATATAGTTATTATTGAAGTAAATTTATCAATATCATTTGCAAGAATAGCTATAACAACAAAAGTTTGCCTTAACATTTATTTCAACTTGATCAGTCTAATGATTTAATTAATTTATGAAAGGATTTAAGACTTGCCACAACCTCATGTCGCACACGCATACAAATATTGAAAAGTATGTAACATGCATATATATTCCATTTTTATGTACATATAATGAAAAAATAATATGATATATTAAAAAAAATAAAGTATTGACGAACGATATTACATTCATTTATAACTGTTTTTTAGTTCGATTTTTTTGTCAAATCTGATGAGTCAGATTGTTTTAATTTATCAATTTATTTTATATTCATGTCTTATATTAATTCACAAATACCTGTTAATCTGAACAAACACGCGCTTTTTAATTTATTGTTTAGGAACAATTTTTTTAACAACATTTCAAAGTGGATCATGTTTTTACATAATTATCATACATAAGAATAATGAAATCCAAGCTAGCATACTATTGACAATGAATCTTCTTGCTTATCATAAAATAGAGAACATGGGATAAGATATATTTCTAAAATTGTTTAATTAAATGGAAGCGGGATCCTATTTCCTCTTTTAATCTTTCTACAAAATCTGAAAAACCTTTAATTTTTTTAAATTATTTATGTATTTATTTATTATTAGTATTATTATTAAAGTAAAAGAGACATAAGATGAGCCCGGCAGCAAGTAAAGATTAGAAGATCAGCGATTTCTGCATAAATATTAAAGTAAGAATTGTTGTATGAAAAATTGCCATTAAAGATATTTTAATGGCGATTCTTCATACAACGATTCTATACTTTCTATAATGTAAAAGCATCATAAATGTCATTATCAACTGTAAAGATTCCTCTTTAAAAACGATCTCAATTTTTTAATGAATTTAACGAGCTTATCTCTCTTATGTCTAATCGATTAATTAGACATAAGAGAGATAAGCTCGTTAAATTCATTAAAACTTATCAGAAAAAGGAATATTTCTTTCCTTCTTCAACGTCTTTAATAACAGTAAAGTTAACAATATTAAAGTTTCTGCTTTAAAGGCTATCTCAATTTGCTAATATTAAAATACCCATTGAAAAATAAGTATAACGATAATGTGTGGTTTACCATCTTTCTGGTCTTTCAAAAGTTTTGAGTTTTCAATAGGATAAACATTAAATTTTACTTATTTCTGTATAAAATGAATATTTGTACAGCTAATCTTTGCATGATGTAAATAAACCATCAACATCCTAGTAAAGCAGTAAAAAAAAGCAATACAAAAGCTTTGATTTAATACTTGCTTATATTTTTTTATCAATACAGAACTAATTAATAGTTTAACATCTTTCTGATTCATCTATTTTTATAATAATTTCATTTAAATAAGAATTTATGGAATTAATAGGAATACTTCGCTGAAATAGATGATGAATCTTCTTTATTGATGACATCATTGATATGCTCAATTTCATTAGTATTTCATTTTATTATTAATTTTTCAATTTCATTATTATTTCGTTTCATTATTCGTTATTCATTTTTCAATTTCATTTTATTATTATTATATTTCATTGAACATTTAAATGCTCAATCAACATCTTTACAATATAGCCGCAATATAATCAGATAATTATCTCTGATATTGACAACTTCAAAGCTTCAGTCTTTAAAATACCAGCTGTTTATTGATGTAATTAATAGTTCCTTAATGTGTCAAAATGTTAGATACTATTTTTTCACAATTTTTAACTCAGTAAGATTAGTTTTATAGTTAAAATAATTTGTCATAAGGATAATGAATATCATTACAGCTATCATCACTTAAATGTATCATCAACACCTCTACTGGCAATAAATGTCACAACATCAAATCTTCCGCCTTAAAAATTATCCCAACTTTCTAATGAGCGTAACCATAATTAATGACTTAACATCTCCAACACAGTTATTCAATTGTCTCCATGTCTTTTATTTCCGTCAAATTGTCAACATTATTCTTGTACTGGTGTAGATAAAAAATATTTTAGTCGACATAGAGGGATGATAAAACCTTGATCTTTCACTGATGGTCGCGGACAAAGGTTTAATTTCCCATCAATCCCCCCCCAACCCCCTCATTCATGTACGTCACGTCTGAAGTCACTTCCTGCCTTATTTTGTTTGTTTCCTTTTTGGCAAAGTAGAAGTGAATGTAGATATGGCACAAACAGTGCTTGTCTATTCTTCTGGCTTATCTGTTTCTCTGTTAGAAGCGGCATCCGTTCATTTTCTCTGCTAACTAACCTTAATTGTCAAATTGAGCTGGAATGGAATCTTCAAGTCTCACACACACTGGGCCACCCTTAATTTGTAAATAAGGTCCCCCATTGATACGGGAAAGAGTGGAGATAATGAGATAAGATGGCGATCTTAATTGCAAGGGATGTGTCATTTATGGGTGTGTCGCTGCTGAGAGGATGTTTGCAGGGAAGATAAGCGAGATTAGGGGATTTGCTATGTTAGCACATGGAATGCGCTTTAAATGATTTCTTTGAGTTGGTTTTCAAAGAAAGGCTTCTTGAACTTAATGTTCTGCATTCAAAAAAATATATATGCATTACTCAAAGTTTTTAATTTCTTGGGAAAAGAAAGAGCAAAGTATCATTTTATTTCAGTAAGCTAAAAAAATAATTTTCTCGTTATTATACAGACAGCATGTCATTACAGTTCATGAAATTGTATATCTTGCTTGACTATATTTTAATGTTTTTTTTTAAATGATGTCATTAATTTAGGAACTAAATTAAGTAAATCTTCCACTAAATTAAGAACATTCAAAACATTAAGAATTGCAGAAATAACTCTTGCACTACATTATATTGATACTTAAATCTTGCCCTACATTTATATTGGATCGTCTCTCATTTCATGATTACGTTCAATATTTATTTTAAAAAATAATAAAAATTATTTAAACATTGAATATTTAAAAATATATTGTTACAATTAAATTAAAAATTTTGCGAATAATCTAATCTATTTACTTAAAAACCACACTACTTGAACTTAAAAATAATTTTTTTTCTGAATAAATTTATTACTATATAAATTTACATATGGCATGTAAAGGAACAATATCCCTTGCTTATTCTTATATTGATACTTAAATCTTGCCCTTTATTTATATTGGATTGTCTCTCATTTCAAATTATAAAAATGAAAATAGAATCATGACGTATAAAATTAATGTTACTTTTATTATATAATAATTATGCAAAGCAATGCCATCATATATTCTATGATTAGTATATTATATGTAAATAGATCAAAAGTTAATTAGACATTCATCTCAATACAATGTTCATACTATGAAGTCGCTTATTGTGGAAGATATTTTACAAGTAATGCATTTTTATCGGTATATGTACATTTATTTTTTACATTTAATATTTATTTTTTAAAAATAATAAGAACTATTTAAACATTTAATACTTTAAGAAAATATTATTAGAATTCAATAAAAAACTTTACGAATAATCTAGCCCGACTCGTGGTTCAGTGGCCACGTGCGCTGCTGGTGAGCATTAGGCTTTCTTGTAGACACTGTTTCAAAAGACTAGAAGACTCGATGACGTTTGTGTTGTTCAACATCTTGCCTGATTATTCAGACTGTTTAGTGGGATTTTTCCGGGTTTTCTACCATACGTTATGCAAATGTAGTTCCCCCTAAAAATTCTCCCGGAAGGCACTGCCCTCCTGCTTCAGCGACACGGAGCCAAGTCAGACCTCTACCCACGGGTACTCCATCACAACAGAAGCTGCCCCCTTTCCCCTATCCATGAGTTGTCCATGTTGTCTGTTGTGGGATGGGATGTCCATCATTGATGGGATGTCAGTCCTACATTGCGGGACACGGTGGATTAGACACAGCAAGACGAATAATTTAATATATTTACTTAAAAACAACGTTATTTGAACTTCGAAATAATTTTTTTTTTTGTAAATAAATTGCTTATTGTATTAATTTGCATATAGCATATAAAGCTTTTGTTAGTTACGTTATTTATATTTCACCAGAAATTTTTTTGGGGATACTTTTATTATTTAATACATACGTTAAAACATATGTGCTTACTTCGAAAAACCGTATACCAGAATAATTTTTATTCATTTAAGAACTCTTGAATTTCCAATTGCATTTTGAAAACATCTTTTTTTTTCTGCGTGTTGACAATAAATAATAACAACTTCCTAAATTATTGCACGACGTAGAAACTTTACGACGTACCACAAACTTTTTATAATAACATTTTTAAATTTATTCTTACAGTAATATGACTATCGATTTATTTCAAGTCCATTTTCAAATAAGAAATTTCTCAGTTGTAAGTCTATATTTATTTTTTTTTAATTTTCTGTGAAACAAAATGGATTTTTAATTGGAAAGTAATTAAAAATGAGAATTTCCACAAAATTTATTTTATGGCATAAAAATCTTTTAAATTATTTTTCGCCCAAATGGAATAGAAAGTCCTTATATGCTTATCAGTTGAAAAAGGTTCCTCAAAGATTTACATAAAATAAATAAAACTTAGGAGAGATAGGATACTTCGAATGCATGGTTTGTTTCTTAATACAAAGAGACTTTATTCTCTTGATTAGGATAAACTCTCACTTTTTTTGTCATCACAACAGCAACACAAAAACAGGAAATGGCAAGTTTCCTGTGTTGCCATGATAATTAAAATTGGTAAAAGATATTTTTTTAACAATGTGAAGGTGGCATCATACAAATACAATGCTTCTTGTTAGAAAATCGCGAGTTATTACATAATTTAATGTTTTTGTTTATATGTTTTAGTTGGATGCTAAAAAAGTGTGCATGCATTTGATTAATAACAAACCAAGTCATAATTTATATAAAAATAAAAAGAAATACAATAATTATTTTTTTTAAGTTTGTTTAATAATATTCCAATTAAATTTCGGGTAAAATTTCTGACTTGGATATTAATTTATATGTATTTAATCTCTTCATTTTTCATATTTAAAAGTTGTACAAATAAATAGAAAATAAAATAAATATTTTGTACTTTTGACTATATTATATGGGTGATAACTATGCTAATGAAAGCTCTGTTATTTGAAATATTGCTTGTTTTGAATATTAAAAATTCAACTGTTTAAAAAAATTAATAATTATTTTTTGGAGCAAATTCAAGTTCATACAACGCCATGTTATTAAAAAAGAAGCCCTGAAATGAAAATTATAGTTCTTGAATATAATATATTGAAAGAAACCTTAAAACTAGAAGGTCAATCAATAGGTATTTATTTCAATTATAAATCTATTGTATTAATTTTCGCTGCTAGTTGATTTTAACAAGCACTATGCCCCTGTAGAAGGTTTTCTTCTTCATTGGCGCAACAGCCCCATGGTGTGCCAAGACATTCTTCCTACTGGCAGATTTCGAGACAGATTTTTTTTTTTTACGGTTTAGTTTATCGCTCTACTGTCATTTTTTGCACGCTTTGGGATAATTAGACCGAGACTTACAATTTAACGTGGATTCCGAACCACTAACAAATATTCATGCCACCTCCAGGATTTGAATCGGAACCTGTGGTACTCTTTTTACAGGTTTTCTAGGGTTTTCAGACTTGTGCCCAACGCTCTACAGTCATATTAGAGTGGCCTGAATTTCCGAGTGTCTAGCGCTCTGGCGCTCGGTGCCACAGGTTCCGATTTCGAGTCCCGACGTGTGATGGATGTTTGCAGGGGTTCAGAATCCCCTTTAAACTGTAGGTTCTTGTCTCATATGACTGTAGAGCTTCACAGAGCCCAATCAGATTGCTCACCCAGATAATTCCCAAACCTAAACTGCAACTCAGTTCTAGGCACAGTGATGTGGTGTTGTTTAGTAGTAGTAGTCACATTAGACTAGAACCTACGGTTTAAAATGGTTTCCGTGCCACTACACACAACTCTGTACCACCGGGAATCGTACCCGAAACCTGTAGCACCGAGCACTAGCCAGCCAACCATCAGACTCCTCAGAAGGTTTTATAGTCTTGATAAAAAATCAAATCTGTAAAAGTGATTTATGTACTACTGGTGTGGAACTATAGATTACATAAGCGCGCATTATAAATAATATACAATGAGAAAAAAAAAAACACAATAAGTGTAACATTGTTACACAGGACTATATACCATTATATTAGTATTAGTATTATATATTAATATTATTATTAGTTTAATAGTATATAGTCCTGTGTAAGAATAATAACAGACCATTAATTACATAATATAAAATTTTGGACCAAATTCGCATTAGATCTTTTGATATACTTTATTGCAAGCAGGAATTTTTTTTTCCAGTTCGACATTTTATTAAATTGTAAATTACTAAAAGAATAAAATTCACATAACTTGCTTCCCCCTTTTTATACGAGCGGCCTATGGTCAATTGGTCAGCGCCCTGTCATTTGATACCCCAGGCTTCAAGTTCGAATCCAGGCGGATGTTTGTGAGTGGTTCGGAATCTACGTTAAACTATAAGTCCCGGTCTAATTAGCCTCAAATGCGCAAAAAAAATGACTGTAGAGCGAAACACCAAAAGAACCCTTTATATGACATTCTTGCAACATGATTCTAGAATTATAATATGACACTCATATTCCGGTTCGAATAGAATCCACACCATTCCGGTTTGTTTTTAAAAAAAAGGTAAATGAATCGTATTATATAGCATTCCTATAACAATTTTTCTGAATTAAGGTAAATTTATTAGTGATGTTGTTTTCTTAAAGTAATAATGTAATTTTTTTTGTTAGTGGTTGTTTTAATGTAAACGGTTAAAGCTTAAAATATTTATATCTAAATTTACAAAATAAATGCAGCATCTTCTTCAACAATTGTGAATCGCATAAATATTTGTGATTTGAACTTAAATAAAGAAACTTTTAACAATAATGAATTGAGTTTTTCAGGAATGTCATTGAAAATCAATTTACTTTACTTCATACTTTCAGAAGCAGTTCTTATTCATGATAAAGTTTGCAGAAATCATAATTCTGCAATGGAACAATCTTATATGAAACAGAATTTAGATTCAGAATTCAATGTTAGACATACAAATGCAATGATAATGTCATCATGTTAAAAAATTATGTATGTTTTGTTTTTTAACCTATTGAAACCAATTTTTGGAAATTAAAAACAAAGAACACTAACTAATAGATGACAGCTACTCTTCTATATTTTTCGTAAAGAATCCTAGCATCCACAATAATGTAGCGCTTATTGCTACACCTACAACGCATCAACAAAATTTCTCTTAAATTGTTTTCGATGCTATGTCTACTTTCAGTAAAGAGTATGTTTAACTTCGAAGTTCTTTTAGTTTCCTCTTTGTTCTCTTTCAAAATGGAATGGTATCAGTTTTCCTTGAAACCTCATTTAAGTGATCAATCAAGTTTAATCTCTTTAGAATGCTTTTGGTAGACTTCCAATTACGCAACGACAACTGCATTAGTTATGAAGGCTAAACAAGAAAACAAGTTAAACTATTTCAGCGAATTACATTGATTAGAGCTTCACTTTCAAGTGTTACCTTTGTGGTTCAGTGTTACGAGCAATTTTAGATTTCAAAATTAACAAGTTTTCATTTCTTATTACGTTTTTTTTTATAATTTTTTTCATTAAAATTACTTTATATACGTAATCAAATTACGGTATATCAAATTAAAACCAGTTACTACAACTGTATGTACTGCTATAAGATTTAAAATTTTAATAATATAAGATTTTAAGATTATAAATGACAGTTCTTAAAAGGCCTTTTTAATTATCACTTCACCTTTCCGAAAAGAACGAAATGAAAATGAAATCTAACTACAAAAATATAAATACTAAACATATTCAGTACTGTATTTTTTTCTACATTTTTTTTTTTTTTTTTTACTATTTTCATTTTTAATTGTAAAGTTCAGTAATATTTTGTGTTAAAATATCAATAAATTATTTATGCTTTTCGTTCATCATTTTACATTTGAAATAAGGCTGGTGTAACCGTTATCTCTGAATGGCCGAGTTACATCGAGGTCGTATTTTATTTTTGCCAGTTTACTGTATATTATCATTCTATTATCCTATGTAGATCATAAAAATTGGGTTAATTTGTCCACATGTTTATGGACATGCTTACATAATCAATTCTATGTTCATATAATCAATAGCTGAAAATGCTAATGAAATTTTTTTAAATACTTATTTGAGAACGTGTATTTTCTTATTTTTAATATCAGCATAAAATAAGAGAATACATGTTCTCAAATAAGTATTTAAAAAAATTTCATTAGTATTTTCAGCTATTGATTATAGATTATATATTATGTGAAATATATTTATAAATATATATATATCGTCACGAAAAAACATCACATTACTTACAGAGTTTTCGTGAGCTATCGGAAAATAACTTGTTTTAATTTTTGTTAATCCTTCAACGTATTATTATTCATGAACATTTCAATTCCTTGAAAGGGTATTACTAGCTTTACATTATGTTCGCAGTTGTATATTATTTCTTCTATTTCTTCATTGGTGCATCAGCCCCATGGTGGATAAAGGCCGCCTGCCAACTGTCATATTCTATATTATTTGAGTCACAAAATTGAAAATTATTTTGTTTAATTTGATTAAAATAGAAGCATTCTAGAAAAATAACTATTTCTAAATGAAAAATAACGCATTTTAGATTTAAAAATATAAATTAAAATGAATCTTAATTAAGAATATAGATTAATTAAAAATACGAACATACACGAATTTATGTTTTTTAAAGAATAGACAATAAAGCACAACCAAGTTCTAGTAAATTAAATTAGAATTTGTGTCAATCAAATAACTAAAAATTATTATTATATATGATACTATTTTTTTCATGAATGTTTTGTTAGAATATCTATAACTAAAAATAATTTTATACATATTTTTAAAATTTTGTTTTTATATTTTTACTAATATTCTACAAACTAAGTACGAACGATAAGTATGAAATTTACATTACTATAACTTTGTAAAGGAAAAATAATTTTATATTAATTTTTATGCATCGTTTATTTATTTTTTAACTAATAATCCCAATATATACATTTTTTAAAAATTTGTTTATTAGTTGATAATAACTAAAACATCTTTTTTGCATTGTAAAATTTTAATTTGTAGTACGACAAATTGTTTTCACCTAAAACATTTTCTTTTTATAAAATACTTACTTTTTATTTCAAGTTTAATACTTGCAGTGTTGAACTAAAAAATATAGATTACTTGGATATAAATCTATATTAACATTTTGTGTTCAGTATCGTATTTCCTTTTTATAATCTTATCTTAAAAAATTCTTATCAGTTTGTAAGTCTTGTTCCAAACAATGACCAAATAAGCAATCATTTCTCCAAGCTTTTGTAAACTAAAGCTTTTAAAACATGTTTTTCTCATTTCTTATTCAAATAAATACTTAAAGGAAAGGAAGTATGAAAAATTCAATATTTAGAGAGCAAAGAAAGCTTTAAAATTTAGGTTTTATAATTTAATGAAGGTTAAATATAACAAATTTAAAAATATCTCTAAAAGTATATTATAAAAAATTATTTTAGGGGCTAACCTGAATTAAATACATTAAAAATCGTTTACTTCCGCATTAATTTTTTTATTTTTGGTTTTCTATGCTACACGTGCTGTTTGTAAAAAAACAAATGCTTACGTAGTAACAAATGGCGACAAGTTAAATATTTTGAAAGGAAAGGGCAAAATCCCTCAGTACAAACACATTTTGAGGAATTCTGTCTACTTCTTATTCAAATAAATAACAATACTTCGACAATTTCGGTAAATAAAAGTCTATTTTTAAAATTTTTAACTTTTAGCTATAAAGACATAATTTAAAAAAAATTTGCAATACATTTATGAAATACTAAAATTTAAATTCACAAACAAAATGATTTTAGATGAAAAAAAAAAAATAAGAAATACGTATTAAAAAATTTTTGTACTTTTACTTTGGTGTTTTCAAATACATTATAAAAGATTAATTTTTTTAAATCAATATTTTTTTAATGTGTAGTACAATCGTTAGAATATTAGAATCGTTTTATAAATAAAAAAAATATCTTTAATGAATTATTATAATCTATTTAATTAATCTTATCTAATTAATGTTATCTAATTTATCTTTAATGATTTAATGTAAATGCAATGTAGTAAAGAAAAGTAGTAGTGTTAAACTACTGCTTAACTAATAACAAAGTTAAGAATTCGTTTGGATATAGCAGTTGTGTTTTTAATTGCAACTTTACATTTTTACAGCTTAATAGTTGTGATATTAGAGAGTTTTTGCATACCATACGTTAGTTACCGTAGGACGTCCGTTAGCTTTTTCTCCCTATCGCGCATGCTCATAGGAAACTGAGCATGGTCGCTAGGGAGAAAAAGCTAACGGACGTCCTACGGTAACTAACGTACGGTATGCAAAAACTCTCTATTGTGAAGTGCTTTTTCTCTAAATTTGTTTATTTTTTATGGAAAATAAAATAGTAAGGATTGTCAAACTGATGTTCCAAATTTCTCATTTTAGTTCTTTTCTTCCAATTTTTGTATTTTCATAAAGAATTTTATCTCAATAGAGTTTTAAATTAAATTTCTTATTTCATTTGATTTACATTTCATTATTATTTCCCATACATTTTAAATATTTCTTTTATTCACAAATTTCTTTATCAAAGTATAAAATATTTTTGCATTTATTTATGTCATTTTAAAGTTGGAATGAGCAAAATTTGTACATATTTTAGTTAAACAAATTGAAGATTTACTTCTCCTTGAAATATTATATAGTAATGCATAAGTATATTAATTATGCTCTGATTAGAAATGGCCAATTAATTTGATGCGTGATATTACGATAATTTAATAAATACTTTAATATTTGGATAGAATTTTGTAGTAACAAAGAACAAAAATGAATTAAAGGATTTTTATTTATCGATTTATGGATATTACTTGCTTAAAATGTTTGAAGGCTATCATATAATATTTACAAAATTTACCTTACTGACTTTTTGTTAGTATATTTTAATTTTATAATATTATTTATTTAACGTTTTAACTATTGTAAAATATTTTATATTATTAATTTAAATTATCATTCTTTACATTTTGAGAAAAAATAACTAGATACTTATTTAACTTTTCCATATTCTTAGTACGCCAATTTTTTTGTTTAAATATTAATATTTTCACAAAAAATTTAATCTACAGATTTATAAGCAAATTGCAATTTTAAGATGTTTATCAAGTATTTAAAAAAAATTTCCTGTCACATACGAAAGGGTATAACTAGCCTTTTAGAGAACAACTTTGTTTTCCTCTGAAAAGATGGAATTATGAATTTTGCACAAAAATGCAAAGAACTAGAAACAATTACAGCTAATTCATTTTAAAATTAAATATGTTTTTTTTTCAATCCAATAACATTGAATTCTGGTATATTTATCACGATAAACAATAGACTTTCATCTGGGGAACTTCCATCCATTCTAGACTGTAGAAAACCAGTAGAAAAAAATAGACTGTAAAAAAACTAGTAACACTCATGTGTAAAAGAAAAAAGAAAAGAGAAATAAACCGCACATAACTTCTTTAGGCTAATGATTTTTTAACAAAAATGTTTGTTTTCTCCTAGTTCACAATAAATAAGAAAACATTGAATAAAATAATTTTCTAATATTTAAGAGTTTTCTATTTTTCATTAAACTAGAACCGAATCATGTTGTATGTTTAAATTTTTCAATAAAATCAGAAAATCTTCCAAAAAGAAAATTTATGTCATATGACTTAAGATTATATGATATCATGTAACTTAAAAGTGCCATTGTCATGTGATGATACTAGTGGCGATTTGAGCATATCCGATTCGAAGTTTATATGTAGACCATTATTCTGCAGAATTTATTTTTAAAATTATGCAGCAATTTTAACATATATTGAATTCTTTTTCTAAATTTCATCAAAACAAAATATATTAGCTTACGAAAGCCAAAGCAACGCTGGTTCATATGATTAATTAACTGTAAATACAAGATAAATATTTATATATATAAATATTAATATGCAACAAGATAAATATTTATAAATCACTATATATAATTAATCAATGTATATTTGATGCTAGATCTACTGTATATTACATATGGCTAGATTGCATAATATATAATATTCTTTATACATTGTACAATCTGCCATATATAATCATCCCAACCAATTACGTCATGGTAATTTAAGCGCAAATGGCGTGGAATCTGCTCTTTATTACTCATATTTGGCTGACTGATGATACACGGATCAGATCTGTTGGACGTGCCTTGCGAAGAGTCCACTTTCCTGCATCTTGGCTGATCCATCCTTGACTGCAGGCTGGAGTGGTCTGAGAAACAGGATGAGCCCTCTCTTCTCATCCACGTCCGACAGGAAGCTGGAGCAGCCCTGGCTTCCTCCCCCGCCATCCAGGCATCCTGTCCCACTTGACATGTGCTGCTGCGGCTTTTCCCTTTCTCTCTTTTTTATTTTAATTCTTTGACTGACCCCGGTTGCCTCTGCTTATTATAATCAGATTGGTGCACCACTAGCGCTACATCAGCAGTAGGGCTGCTTCTTTTTTTCCTCAGGAAGGAATGCGGAAATGAAATTTTTATGCACTTGGATTGTGTCTTGTTGCTCCAAGAGGATTAAGAGAATTATCATTCATTGAAGATGGCGACGATGTTCTTCAAGAGAAGGATTTGACGAGTTCCCTCTTCGACAGAGCTTTATAATCCCCAAATAATTTTTGGTTATATTGTATTTAGAAAAAAATTACTTTCAAACGAATTAAAATAAACTAAGTTAAAGCTGTCCATTAAGAAAATCCATTGTGCTGATGATGCTACTTTATTTCACTCAAACACGATCACAATTATAATGTAATCATTTAGTAATTGTAATCATCAGTAGTACTAGTTTAGTCATTGTAATCATTTAGTAAAAAATATAAGTTGTAAATGTATTAATCTTCAGTAGTAGAGCAATTATTCGTAGGATTGCCAGTATTAACATCATTCACTGAAGTACTTGATTAAATGAAAATCACGGGGGTTGGCCAGCTAAGTGGAAAACCGTAATTCGAAAAAAATTAACAAAATCTTTTTTCCTCCTAAATGGCAACTTAAAATTTAGATATTAGTACAAATTCGTGTTAAAGATCTTAGAGTTAATTAATTTTAAGTTTTGCCATTGAAAAGAAATCTTACTGAGATTTTGTTTTTGGATAACAAAGCAGTTAAATATGAGGTTATAAAATTTAACTCTCATATTATATTTGGTGGAACTTTTTAAATATTTTTGTTTTTCTTTTTTGCATCGAATGAACACCTATCATCCCTTTTATACCATTTACAGTATTCGACATTCTTGTCCAATCTTTTTACTTTTGAAAGGATTTCAAATTGAAACTTTAGATAGAATTATTTTGTGTATTACTTAAGTTTAATTAATTTTGTTTTTATAATTGCAACAGTTTGTGTTACTGATCTTCAGAAAGTTTCTAACAATATCGAGGAATACGACATTGGCTGTAGTCGCCTAGCAACTTCATCGAGTTCAATACCCTCAGAGAGATATATCTAGGGGGAGTAAGATATTGACTTACTAGAAGTCGACTCCAAAGTATCGTTCGAATAGATTATATGGGAATAAAAAGAACCCCAATTATTGGTTTACCATTAATCCACTGTTGCATATCGTGCCTCATACCCATTGACTATGGGGAAATCATCGTACCCAAAGATATCATGAATGATAATGTGATTGTAAAAGGACCCCCGCTCCCATGATTACAATCGATTTCATCAAATCCTTTCATCCGTTACTGGGGTCTGATGATTAGGCACGTAAAAAACTGGAGATTATGGAATGAAGGTATGAATTTCATTCTGAATTGCCTTGCATGGGAGGTATATCCCTTATCAAAGTGCGATTAAAAGGATTGTAGAATTTATACAGTTTATTTAGGAAAGGAAAAAAAATATTCAGAGGATAAATTAAAAGTTTTCACTTAAATTTCAACTTGTATTCACAATTTGGATTTGAAAGGATTTTTTTTAATTACTCAATCTTTATATGACTCAACAACAGAATAGTTTGTACGTAATTGCAATTTGATGTAATTTAATTGTAAGTGCAATTCTATATTTTTAATAATGTATTGAACAATCTACCATCACAGCAAATAAATGGAATTACTATCTTCACTGACTGTCTGCCTTACAGGCTCTTAATAAATGTTTCTCAAATATGATATTGAACGTTGCATCTCTTTTAAAACAAATTCATTGCTTGCACAGAATGTGTATCCTGCAATGCATCCTTGCTCATGTGGATTTGGAATTTAATGAAATCGCAGACTCTTTGGCGAAGAATGCTAGAAGTCTAGATCTGGATCCTTCCTACTTCCCTTGCAGATGCAAATGCCTTGGAAAAATCTAAACTTATAAATCCTTCTAAGATCAAAACTAAATACCAAATTAGAGAATTATATTTCGACAGAAAAACATCTACTACTCTCACAACATTAAGGAGCACCATAAAAATATGAAAATTTCTGCTGAGGACGTTAAAGAATACAAAAAATGTGAAAACTGCCCTGATGTCGAGCTTACTCCTCATCTTGTCTCTGATTGCCCAGCTTTGTTGCAGCCATGCATTGGCTGGCTATCCCTCGGAAGAGGATTTATACTCCGAGCTGGCAATCAACATAGCCAATATTATTCGGGAGAACCGCGATATTTGATTCCCTTGTAGTCTTCAGGGATAAGACAACCACAATAACAGTACCAATATCCATAATGCAAATATTTCATATTCATAATATCATGATTTCCCTTATCACAATCGAACATGAGTTTCTGTTTTTCATCTTTAAAAGAAAATGTCTGTCTAATAGTGGCTAAAAAATGGCCATGGTACATTATTCTACAATATTTATTTAATGCCCAATATGCGAATTTATGAAGAAATAGTCTGATGTAATTCCAGCTTCTATTATTACCGTTATCATAGGCTTTTTATGAAGGAAATATACATTATAAAATATTAAATAGTAACTTGAGTACAATTTAAGAAGCCTGAAGCTTATGGGCAATCTCAAAATCTGATGCCATTTCCGCTGCTATTTTTTCTATTATCATTATCATTATTCCAAGACGTTATATAAGCAAGTTTACAAGTCATTCCACTCCTAGTTTAAAAATCAATTATTGTCACAAATGAGTAAACAACAGAAACAATTCTATAAATGGGTTTTTTGAAGAGTAATATATAAAGTTAAAAATAATTAAATTTTTTTGCTGCGTAATTTTTTTAAAAAAATTGGGTAATTTGATATAAAGAAGCCAAATAACGAACATAAATCTCAAAAGCGCCAAAGCCAGACAAGTGTAATTAAATTATTGATTCACATTTGAACGAATATGAATAAATCAATCTCATTAAGAGACTACACTTAAATTTTGTCATTTTTATCAGAAAATTAGGCAAACATATCCTTTAGTACTAAAACATTAGTTCTTTTTCAATTTTTGTAGAAAATTATCCATTTTCCCGCTTCATATTTAAAAAGAAAGTGAAATTAATGCATTCATAAGATGCAGCTTCCTGTTTCCTGTTCCGTGTCCAAGAAAGCTAAATGTAGTTAAGACGTCACAAAAGAAGGAACATTTGTGTTATGACAGAATGTCTGACTGCTATGATTGTCAATCTTGGTAGTCAAAATTACATTATTTTATAAGTTGCTCCGATTAATTTAAATAATGTGTCGTTTGATACTTTTATTTGAAAGAGTATAAAATATGTTTTTTAATTGCGTCGAGGACTGGGTACGACCATGTCCCATGCTCTTTCTTTTTCCAATGCTAGTCGTATATAAAAGGTAAATTTTTAATAAAAAAATATCCAAACTTAAGAATGATATGAGGGACGTAAGTAGTTTTAAAAGAAGTCCTAAAAGAGGGTTCTATTTTTCGAAATTTATTTGTTTGAAGAGTGAAATGTATCCTATTGGTGCCATAGAAAAAGTGTGTTTAAAAGAAGGCTGAGGCCATTTGCAACTACGATTTCATATATGTAACAAATTCAACGTTATACAGGATGCATCATGGGTATTTGTTTTTCCTCACATTTTACAGGTGTAATTTGGAACGATACTCAAGGTTGCTCTCTGAGGGATTCACATCCTCCACCACTTTTCACCTCGAGAAAACGAGAGAAATTTCTGGCCTATTGATATACACTGCGGGAAAAAAGTAGAAGGACATTAGATTATTTTTGATAAATGAATAATGACGCATTTTTTAAACAATTAATTTATTCACAACGTTTTTACATGCTGATACCTGTATCTAGACAAAGCAAAAAAGTACACAATTAAAAAAAAAGTATACTTAATAAAAAAATTGGTTTTGACGATCTCATGATCAGTGAAAAAAATAGAAGGACACTTCTAAAAAAGAGGTGTACTATATAAATTAATATGGAATTCTTTTCCCGTGGGCTCGAATTACTTCGAAGATCCTATTTGGCATCGAACTGTATAAAGATTGAATTCATGTTTGGCAGAAATTGCGCCATACAAAGTTTAATGATTTCTGCAGCTCAGCTACAGATTCAAACTGCTTTCCACCCTCGTAAACACGACGTACAATCATTGCCCATATGTTCTCTACAATGTTGAGATCAGGACTTTTAGCAGGCCAATGTAAAAGTCGAACATTGTTTGCTGCAAACCAATCTTTAACACCATTTGCAATGTGAATTGATGCTCCATCTTGCTGAAAAATCCAGTCATCTCCTCTTAACTCAGTGCCATATGGGAGAAGATCTGGGTTTAGAGTCTGGATGTAGTCTATATGGTTCTGTCTACCATTTAGAAAGACTAAACTTGTCCTGCCTCCATAGCCAACTGCTAACCATACCATTAAACCACCTCCTCCCATCTGTCGAGTAGAATAAGTTTCTTCTTCAATACCAAGACAGTGCCAATAGTACTGATAACCATCTGGACCATCCAAATTGAATTTTTTCTCATCGGAAAATATAACTGAGGTCCATTCTGAGCTCCAGGACATGTGGTCTTTAGCCCACTGCAGTCGGTTCTTCATGTGTCCTTCATTTCACTTCGGATGGTGCGTCCGTTTTTTTAAGACGAACTTTTTTGAGCTTTTTATGTAGTTATAGACAGTTCTTTTGATTACATGTGTAATTCTTGATTGAAATTGCGCATTGCCGACACTTCCACCAGTCTTTTTGAGTTCACGAATGATTTTTCGTTGATCACGTTGGGTGAGTTTTTTTGGTCTTCCTGTGTTCTTTTTTCTTCTGTCACTTTCAGGGTTTCTTATGAAGTTCAAAACAGTATTACTACTGATTCGTAGCTACCGTGCAATCTCTCTCACACCTTTGCCTTAATTTTATAGGCAACTATTTGGCCCATCTGAAACTTACTTAAGGGTATTCCTCTGGGCATCCTAAAACCAACAAAAACTATGAATTTCTAGCTAAATATTGTATTCTTGTTAAAAAGGAATTAAAAGAGAAAAAACACTTACCAATAAACTTTCCAACAGCTTCTAAATAGATTTTTTGGACGTGTCCTTCTACTTTTTTCACACACCCAAAGTTATTAAGTATTGCATTCCTAAGTTAAAATAGTGCTAAGTAAAAAAATCTCATTTAACTTTCACTTAACGTAAATTAAAACTCTAACAAAACGACTCTCTATAAAAATAGGTCAAAAGCAGTAAAATAAAAGCATATTGTACAAAAAAAATGACTGTCCTTCTACTTTTTTCACACAGTGTATCGTGTCAATATCTGTCACGGAGGACAGTTATAAGAGCGCAGTTAGCGTGAATGAGGGCTTTGGTTCAAATTTGCAGGTTGTGCCCATTTCAGTTACAATTTTGAGAAACGAATAGACTCGAGGGCGATTGTGACGATGTTATGAAAAAAAAATCTAAAAAAAAAACATTTCGCAATGATAGCCAGATTCCCTGGTGGGAGATTCCAGGTTTACATCCTTGTAAATGGAAGGGTACCACATGTACCACAAGAATGCATCCCAGAAGGCAATATTCTACCCTCATCACCCTCGATGGATTGTTCGAGGCATGAGGCCCGTCGATGTTCAACAAAATAAATACATAAAATAAAAATTTCTCGACATAGATGTAGAAGCATTTGTTTCAAAATCATTTCGAAATCTCTAAGTATTATCCGTCAGTGCATAAAAAAATGGTGGATATAATTTTTAGAACTGTTACAGGAAACAAAAAACAAAATGAAATAATAGAGTATTTTGAATTCAATTGCTATTATATGAACACTTCTAAATTCAAGATGAGTTTTCGAAGCAATCATTTTGAAATATTTCTATATTTAGCTTTAAAAATAATATGTTGCCAAATAAAATACAGTGAAATCCCGCTCAACGAAGGGGATACGCTCCAATAAGTTCCTGCGCTTACGAAAGAACGTTTTAAGTATCTTAACACCTAAGTAATGGGGATAAGTGAAACAGTACAAAAAAAGAAAAATTTATCTTTTTTTTTCTATTTTGCAATATTTATTGTTAAATACTTTTTATTACTCTAGTTATACACTTTTATTGCTAATATCGAATTTTAATCTGCCAGTCGGCAGACACTATGGAGCTGTTGACTAAATGATGAAGAATATCAAATTTTATTCATAAAAGATTCAGGAAAATAAAAAAAAAGTTCGAATAAAGAAGTTATGCATGTGATCAGAAAGATTCGAATTCATTTGACATTTTTTTTATTAAGATGCTATTTAACGTGGTTTTTTTTCTTGTGTTAACTATTTGTCGATAGAAAGACATCGCATCAATTACCGTTCATATTACTTTTGAACTTCTATAAAAATTTAAATCATTTTGTATTAATCGATCCACAATTTCTGTTATAGTAGCTAAACATTTTTTTAGAAAGTCCGTTGAAAGACCCTTTTGCTCCTCATCTTCAGAAAGCTAATTTCGTCATCCTCGAGCATTTGTTGTTCTACTAATTCCTTAAGATTGTCGTTGTAAAGACTTTCACCAATTATAAATCCCATATCCTGCGCCTTCATATTATCCAACCCTATTTCATTAGTTAGCTTGACAATTTCATCGACAATGTATTCTTTTCTGGCAACATCAATGCTTAGTTCCAATCACATATTTCTCCATATTCTTTTGAAAGATTTATCGATCACCTCATTCCAAAAAAATGATGTTGTCTTCAGCATCTATGGTATTGTAGTTTTACTAAAAATATCTAATGAATTGTTTATCTTCCTCATAGGTTTTACCACTAAGTTGTCGGAATGTCTAATCGGAATCAGTTGTCAGTTGTCGAAATGCTCAATTTGAATCAGTAGTCAGTTGTCGGAATGTCCTATCTGAACTAGTAGTCAGTTGTTGGAATGTCCAATCTGAACCAGTAGTCAGTTGTCGGAATGTCCAATATGAATCAATAATCAGTCGTCAGAATGTCCAATATGAATCAGTAGTCAGTTGTTGGAATGTCCAATGTGAATCAGTAGTCAATTATCGGAATGTCCAATCCGAATCAGCATTCAGTTGTCGGAAGATAATAACTTTTAAAGTTCTAGTATTGCAATACCAATATCCTTTTCTAGGCGCATAATAATATTGTCATCTTAGAATAGATGGATTTAAAGATAATTTATTAGAAAACATAATCATTAGTTAAAAAACTTCTCAACATAAAAAGAAAGCCAACATTTTTTTAAAATATTTTTTGTACCAATATATCTATTTTTTAAAATTCTTACCAATATTTTTCAATCATTTAGTGTCACCTTTACGTTTAAAACTAATGAAACACAATGCTAATAAAATATGCAAAAAGGACCATCAAGTAAGATGTCGTAACTTCGAGGAAAAGGAAATTAGGAAAAGAAGTATTTCTAACGCAATATCCGCTTGTAAAAAATTATTCGTGTCATATGATTTTCTTTGTGGTTTATTTATCAACAGTCGGACAAACCGCAGGACAGCAGCTGTGTTTGCTGACAACTTTGATTGTTAAAACAAAATGTCATCAGATATAAATTGTTATGAATGAAGTTATGGTTTCTGACAAAAATATTGCATGTTCAACTTTTTGTTTTTCGTTTACTTTTGACGACTCTATAGTAATTTGACTTCTAACTTTATAGAAAGAAAGCATAGAGGATGAAATGCTAAAAATTTTTTAAACCAGGATATTCAATGTTGTTTGGATTGAATAATTCTTAAAAAGATATTGCTTATATAGATGTAAAATAAAATCTCAAAAGAACTTGTGAAAAGGGGTATCATTTCAGAATGACACCAATTTTTTTTCCGCCACTCTTAACTTCTGTTTCTAAACTAAACCAGAGCCAACTGGCTTTTTACCAGCTCGGAAAAGGTGAGATTGCAAAGCAAAAGCAATCACCATCTGCACTGTTTAATTTTTTTTCGAAATGTTTACATATATTGTTATATTTTACGGATTTATTTATTTTCTTCATTTTTTTACGGATTTACGGAGAAATGCCTTTTAAAAAAAAAAAAAAAAAAAAAATTTGAATTTTGTTTTGAAAAATTTTTTAAAATTATTTTGCTTTTAAAAGAAGCGGTCATATTTCACTTTTTGCTAGATTTTTGAATATCTGTGTTCTTACCTTCAAATTTTTCTGACATCCAAATGTAGGATATATTTAAAATAGAAGTAAAAAAAATCATAGGATGAAAAGTTAAGATCGGGAAAAGATGAAAGATAAGATATAAGATCGTTGATTTAGATAATTTAGAGACGAAATGAAGACGGATTGCTAATTTCTAAGATTGATGCGTTTTAAATGATTGATGGTTTTTTAAAATTTTAAATGTATTTACAAACACTTTCACAAATGGTTTTAAAATAAAAATTTCTAATAATTTAATGAAAAGAGAAGTTTTAAAATTTTTTAATCACTAATGTTTCGATTTATTTATCTCAACACTAATGGATTGTACAACATGAATTCAAACTTCGAATACTCTTTGAAGGCTGTTGTAAATTAGATTTCTTTTCGTCATTCGCAAAAGCCCCGTGTGGGTCAAGGTCGTTTGCATACTGGCAAGACAAGACATGCTTTCTTATTACAGGGTAGGGCCGACAGGCCTACGCCCAATGCTCTAAAGTCATATTAGACCGGGACCTACGATTTAAAGTGAATTCCGAACCACTACAAATATCCATGGCACCGCCAAGACTTGAACCTGAAACCTATGGCACCGAGAGCCAGAGAGTTATTCACTCGGCCATGTAAATTAGATTTATATTCTTTAAATCAGGAATATCAAATTCGATTGCTCAATACTGATACAATGCCACTCAACATAACATTGTAAATATTCTTAAATTCATGAATTTTTTTTATACATTCATTTAATATATTTTTTAACTCTAATAAATAAATAAATAATGAAGTTTTTATTTTATCTAAGTATAAAACTACATTTCTGATTTTTTACGTTATATTTCTCATTACACGTTTTCTCCTACATAATGAGTTAAAATAATTCTACTCGAAAAGAAATCAAAGAATCTTATGCTACAACATCATTTGGTTATTTTTCATAGTGGATAATTTAGATTGAACATTTTTACATACTTACTAACTTTATAATTTTCGTTAAACTAATAACATTTTATACATGTCTCAAAATATTCTTTTCCTGGTTCTTCCAAATGCAACCCTAGGAAGCTAAAAGATCGGACATCTATGCACTACATCTAAAAAAAAAAAGGGATATTTTTGAATTTGTGATATATTGCTTGTTGTACATCTATTATATATAATTCCCGTGTCACGATGTTTGTTCGGGATGAACTCCGAAACTAACAATCCGATTTTAACCTTTTTTTTTTAATGTGTGTTTTGTTCCAACTTGAAAGATAGGATAGTTTTTATTCAGATTTTATTTTATTTAAATGCAAAATCGACGATTTTCATATTTCGTCATTTGGCGTCAAATGATGAATTTCGCGCCAAATCGACGATTTTCAGTATTTCGTCATCTATTATATATAATTCCCGTGTCACGATGTTTGTCTGGGATTAACTCCGAAACTAACAATTCCGATTTTAACTTTTTTTTAAATGTGTGTGTTGTTCCAACTTGAGAGTTAGGATAGTTTTTATTCAGATTTTTTATTTTTATTTAAATGCAAAATCGACGATTTTCATATTTCGTCATTTGGCGCCATTGACGTCATTTGGCGCAACTAAAATTTGCGATTTCTCATCCAATGGACGTAATTTTGAAAGTACATTCAAAATATAAGGTCAGGTGTACCATTAGATGCCAATACCTAACGAAGAGCCAAAATTTCTTCAAATTAATTTTAAGGGCAGTTCTGAAGAACGTGTGAAAACTCGATGTCAGTATAATTTTATCGAACAAGCAGTACAAAGAGCTATTTCAGAATTGTTGGAAAACCTTTTAGAAAATCATAACAACTTATTAAATTATTTAACGAATTAATTTATTTATTTTGACGAAAGACAGATTAACAAGAAATATTGTTCATCGCTTAATTCTTAGATAAATGAAAGTAATGATTATTAAAAATTAAATTTGGTAAAAAAATTATAAAACAGTGTTAAAAATCAACATTATCTATCTCATTCATTAAATTAATAAAAAATTAAACATTTTCTATTCGTTGAAGCTTTATTTGATCTTTTCATCATTCTTTACCAATCACTACCTTAACAATACCAATTATAGTATCTAATGATTGAACGAAATAAAAGAAAGCCACAGCAAAGCGTGGCCGAGTCCGCTAGTATTATATATTTTTTGAAATGTTAGTATGAAAAAATTAATAATGTAGTGAGCAGGTTGGGTAATCAGATTGTAACAGGGTGTGTTTGGGTTGAGATACTTGAGGCACAGGTTGGAGAACTCACAAGTTTGTTGACACACACACAAACTCCATACATATACAATTAGAGATATACAGTTGTTGTCTCTTATTCCCAAATGGTAGACATCTAGAACAAGCCTACGAACCCGTATGAACTCATGGTTGAAGGGAAAGTGAGCAGCTTCTGTTGTGATGGAGTACCCGTAAGTAGAAGGCTCTGGGACACTCTGCAGTCATATGAGACCGGAACATACTGCTTAAAGTAGATTCAGAACCACTACAAACAAACGGGAACCTGTGGCACCGAGCGCCAGAATGCTAGACATTCGGCCATTCAGTGCCAGACAGTCATTGGGCATGTATGTAATATATTTAAAGACATATAACTGTAGATTCGTGGAAGGATTCCACTTCTAAGCAGTAACCTCGATAACCTCAGATACGCGCAGAATGCGCGAAATATACTTTCTCTCCGAGTGAAAATCTGTAGACCTACTTACCCCTTCTCCTCAACGCCACAGGGGGCGCTCCTGCCAGTACGTAAGGGAAGTATTATTACAAAAATTTAAATGTGCTTTTTCTAAATTCTAACATGGGATTAAAATTTACACATGCAATATTTAAATAATAAAAATTTCTTTAGATCAGGTAATAAATTTTGTTTTTATATTGAACTCACAATCTTGGCTACTCGCTTCCTAATTACTGAATAATAGATGAGGAAATATAACATTATCCTTCGGCTGAAAAGGTCATTGAAGTAATTGATAATTATTAACCATCCTTTTCTTCAAAGAATATGTGACCAAAATTACAAATAGTTTTGTAGGTCAATTAGAGTTTTATTCATCACTTGGTCTAAAGTCAAGGAATAAAACTAATGTGTGACCATACTAGTAATTATAGGTTAAAATAAAATTTAATGGCCAGCAGCGACCTAATAATTGATCCCTCTCTTGCTTAAGAATGTTTCGTCACATTACCAAGAAATCTGTAACATAGAGAGGCTTGGTTTTCCTCTTTATGTCTTTACAGGAAAGAAATAAAATGACTCTGCAGTTTTAGTGTCGATTTCAATTACTTGACAACTGTTGAGAAATTTTTGGCAAGGTATAAGATACTTTTTCTTCTCACTAAATTTATTTAAAAAAAAAAAACAGGTTTTTAGACGAGAGGTTCTTTAAAAATGTTTTTCTGCTGTAAATTTCTGTCTTCCTTCGTTTATATCATTGTCTTTTATAGCTTGGAGGAAAAGACGTCTTCGGCATTTAAGTTACATATTTTTGGTCACTGTTTTCTAATTTTTGGTCCTTGTGTTAATGGCAGGTTTTAAAATTCAGTTCAGTTAATTTGTCATGTCACAAATGCCTTTAAAGTTATTTGACATTAAAACCTTGTGTTCTATGAATATTACCTGATGGGTAAAAATAATTAATACATATAATTTCAAGGTTGGTTTGGTTTGTCGCTCTACTGTAATTTTTTTTTCACACTTTAGGCTAATTAGACCGGGACTTACAGTTTAAATGGATTCGGGACCACCAACAAACATCTACCGAAAATAACAATCCCTGATTCGTACCTGAATTAGGGATTGTAGTTTTCGTCACACTTTCTGTATCCATTGAGAAAAGCAATATGAAATATCAGTTGTTCTGACTAAAGATGGATATACATCGGATACTAAAATCTCACGGCATGGCAATCAATGAGAAAGTAGAGAGGACAAATCAGGCTTATGACTAACTGGAATTGGATGGAAATTTATCGTAAAGTATCTTAAAATTAAGATCTTGTGAATTTGTTGTCCTGCCCATGGTCTATAAATAATTTTACTTGTCTTCTTAAGTCTTTTTTAGTATTATTGAAATAGATGTCTTTGACTTATATTTTGATGCTTTTATTATTAGCAAAAGTTAGACTTCTAATAGTTCCATTATCAACGTTTACGATAGATGTGATCGATTAATTATTTTGTTAAAATAATAAAAATATTTCATTCAATACTGATCACACATTAATATAATTACTATAGTAATATAAAATGGAGTAAATTAAAAAGAAAAAGTTGTTTCGAACTGTAATAAAAAAAAATGCGTAAGTGATCTAAAACTTCTGATCAGTATTCTTGCATAATCAGACTTTTATTAAAGATTAACAGGATTTCATTTTTTCAATGCATAATTCAAATAATTATCTTTATTATTTAATTCAGTATAACATCTTTTAAAATTATATTTTATCAAACGAATCATTTTTAATATCTGCTAAATCAATTTAAAAATATTCAAACATTAAAAAAAAACGAGTTAACGTGAACGTTAAAATGTTAAACGTTAATTCATTTAAATACGTCACAAGCATATAAAGAAAAACTGTTTGTGAAATATTACACTAGTATAATTTCTAACAAATCAACATTAATTATATATATATATATATAGATAGATAGATAGATAAATAGATAGATAGATAGATAGATAGATGAAATAGTTTTTTTGTTTTAAATTATATCTTCAACTCTAAGGCCAAGTGCGGAGATTGAAATTGATATCGATTGATATAAATCAAATAATAATAATAATCGATATGAATTTGTAACAATTGATATAAATTTATATCGATTTATTCATTTTTTATGAATGTAGGATCAATTTAATGAAATAAAGTGCAGTAATATATTATTAAATAGCAATATTTGAAATTAAATCACTACAAAGATTAAAATCTTTCAAAAGATCTACATAAATCATTGTAAAATGGACGTCTCATGGAGAAATATTTAAATCGGATGAATGTTTGGGAAATTTGCAATACAGAAGAAAAAGGAGGACATATTTATTTTTGCTAGTTTTATTTTTAAAAAGTCTAATGGATATCCAAAGGAATTTTTTCCTTTAAAAAAAAAAGGAAAATATCTTCCTAACTAATTTAGTACACAGTTAAGGACTTCTTGTCGTTTTGTAAATAGATTTGACCTTCACAAAGTAACAAATGAGTGATATCCCCCATCACCATGTGACCTTCACGTTTATGCAGACATCTGCCACATTTTTGCCCGCTAACTGCTGTTGAAACACTAGAAAATTAATAACGTAATTTCAAAGCGTGTCTTCAAGGCATATTGATAAGAATCGTAAATTATCACAGTAAGGTCAAATCATAAAAATCTTATCCTAATGTTTAATGTAAAAAATGCGAATCACGTGAGATCGAATCGAGCATTCGAAATCTTTCTCATGCTTTATTTTTTTCTTCATTCACTTACGTAGGTTTTTATCTTTCACGACTCACTTCTTTTATTTTTGTGTAGATAAATGCAGTTTATGTTCTAGAAGTGAATGCATCTGTGAAAACAAACTTATTTTTGCTTTTAAAATGGAAAAGTATGTAAAGAGATTATTTAACTTTATTCAAGTAACAGATGTGTTTTAATTATTTCTGTTTATTTTCTGATAATGTGAGAAGCTGACAATGTGTTTTTCTTGTTAAAATGTAATAATGTGTTTCTTTTTATTCGTATAAAGGAATCGTTATGTATATATCAATTAAAAGTAATTTACACATAAAGATAAACATACAATTTAAGTGTTTTATTTTTTTTACCAGACATGTCTTATTTTAAATTAAGTAATTTAATGATAACTTTTAAGACAGTTGCATAACATATCGTTGTTGTTGTTTCTTATCCCACTTAGACATCCCACTAGACATCACTTAGTAGTATCCAACTAGGTAGACCACTTGGTTGTAAGACCGCGAACCCGTAATCAACAATATACTATATATATATATATATAGATAGATATAAATATAGATTAGATAGTTAGATAGAGATATTGATAGATAGATAGGTAAAATAGTTGACGGGAAAAAGGGGCAGATTCTGTTGTGAGGGAGCACCCGTAGGTAGAAGCCTGATTTTTCTCCGTGACGCTCTATAGTCATATGAGACAGGGACCTATGGCTTAAAGTGGATTCCGAACCACGACAAACATCCATGACACCTCTGGGATTCGAACTCGAAATATGGAACACCGAGTGCTAAACACTCGTCCATTCAGGCCTCATTGCATAACATAGCTACTACTAATAAAATATTTAAAAATATTGACTGCCCGACTCGTAGCTCAGTGGCAACGCGCTCCTCTGGTGAGAATTAATGCGGAGGTTCAATCTGCTGGCGGCTTTGTTGTAGACACTGTTTCAGAAAGCGAAGAGACTCGATGGCATTTGTGATGTTCAGCATCTTCTCTCGTTAGTCGGACTACCTGTCGGGTTTTCAAATGCGGGGTAGTTCCCTCTAAAAGTTCCTTCAAGGAAGGAACTGCCCTCTTTCTTTAGCGTTATGGATCCAAATCAGATTTCCACTGACGGGTGCTCCATCAAAACAGAAGCTGCCCCCCCATTTCTCTCCTTCCTTGAGACCACACGGGTTCTTAGACTTGGTCTAGATGTTGCTGTTTACCAAATGGGAAAAGAAACAATAACATCCTTAAACGGAATGTCCAATTTTAAGAAAATAAAACTAATTCTTGAAAGTGGACATTTATTTTTTTAATACGCTTTTATTAGCTTCACCTGTATGTTTGTATGTATGTATGTATGTTTGTATGTTTGTATGTTTGTATGTAACTCACTTTTTGGGACTGATGGCGCTATCTACTGGCGAGTCAGTCAACTGATCCGCGATCGAATTGCGCTCTTCCTATTGGCCGAAAATTTCGGTGGCTAAAAAGAGGCGGATCTCAAAGGCATAGGAGAGCGATCATGTCGAATTGCACTCTTCCTATTGGTCGAAAATTTCGGTGGCTAAAAAGAGGCGGATCTCAAAGGCATAGGAGTGCGATCATGTCGAATTGCGTTCTTCCTATTGGCCGAAAATTTCGGTGGGTAAAAAGTATGTAAACTTTTGATTTTGAGTAGATGTGCGCTTCGACCTGCACTCGACCTGCATTCAATCTAAGTAAAGCCAAGTGGAAAACAAAGTAAAAACAATTATACTTTAAAAAAACTAAAAAAATATGCTTTTAGAGTTAATCAGACTAAAAGTAAAAAATAAATTAATAGTTTAAAATACTAAAAAATACGCTTTTAGAGTTAGTCAAACTAAAAAGTAAAAAATAATTGTTAACATAAGAATAAAATGACTGACGAGAAAATGAATGTCACTGTTCTAAAAGCGTGGGGTGCTTTGTATGACATTTTTAAACTAACTCTGCATTTCGGAATGAAACTAGTGAGAAATTATAACGATTGATATCGAGCACCCCACGATTTTAGAACAGTGACATTCATTTTCTCGTCAGTCATTTTATTCTTATGTTAACAATTATTTTTTACTTTTTAGTTTGATTAACTCTAAAAGCGTATTTTTTAGTTTTTTTAAACTATTAATTTATTATTACATAAAACGTAAAAAAAAAAAAAAAAAAAAAAAGAAGCAAATTCTTATATCACTTTTTAAACTTTGCTTATCTAATTCTTGCCAAACAAGCAGAAAAACTTTGTTTAAGAAGTTCTTTTAGTTAAAGTGTGAAAGGCCCAATAAACTGGAACCACTTTGAAAACTATTTCTGCTCACTACGATGCCGTCGACAAAGTGGGATAAGGGGAAAAAAATTATCTGTGCTTTAAATCTGTGTAAATAAATAAGAGTAGGAGATAAACAGTTTTCATATTTTCGTGCAAATATTTTGGATGGAAGCACCACGAAAAAAGTGGCTTTTTTTATAGAAATTAAATAGTAAACCTCATAAACTGTTAATGAAATGACAAAACTTAAGGCTGTAGGATCTCTCAATAATTAGCAACTGCATATTTAATATTCAAAACAATAGCAGTTGAAACTTCCCTTGGCGAAAGTGCATGCTTGTATACGTGTATATAAGGAATAATAAAGTTTCCTTATCTTATCCCAGGCATCACTTAATTGTTGTTCTAGATCCACGATATTTCGAGGTTGCAGAATCATCCAACCAATCAGGTGCCATACATGGTGAATTGTTGAAAGGTTCAGTAATCTTTCTGGCGAAGGAAGGATATGAAAAGCATGGAGACAGTTCAGAAACATACGAGTCGTATGGAATTAGTATTATCTTGTTGGAAATATCCCCTGGATAATTTGTCAACCACAATGATGAAAACGATAGTAGAACACCTTCAACATACCGCAGTAAATACCGCATCGTAAATTTAAAATTGTATATATAATGGCTAGGAGCGCCTTTTTGCTGTAAGCCATCTGCTCCAAGACTGAAATGGTATTCATCGTGTGATTTCAGTCTACTGGAAGTATGGTGATGGACTGCAACATCATTCCGGACCACTCTATTGATGTTGTTAATTTTAGAATTTAAAGAGCTCTATTTATTTTTTCAATAAATACAAGAGTTAAAAAGCAGATACAACAGTATCTTAAACAAAAAAAATATTCTAAGAGATAAAAATTAACAAAAAATGCATATAACGAAAATATTTTAAGGAGTTGAACATGATAAGATTAATGAATTTCTTTTAAAAATGTGAGACTAAAAGACTAGGTTTGTCAAATAAAGGGGTCTGATGGCCGAATGACTAGCGCTCTGGCTCTAGGTGCCACTGGTTTCGTATTCGAGTCCCAGAGGTACTGTGGATGTCTGTAGTGATTCGGAATCCACTTTAGGATAGGTCCCGGTTTAATATGATTGTTGGGAGTAGGGCTGACAATCTTACCCCTTAAAAAGAAAACATCTCCTGTTTCGAATTCTGCCCATAGGCAGAAGTCCTTGTCTCATCATGAGGCTGTTGCGGCATTGAGAAGAAGCTTCAAATAAGAGTGCCTATAATAACAGACTAAATAATGTGTTTTCCTTAGTACTCTATACTTTCAACATATTTTTCTTTTATCATTGTATTCTTTTTTTACTCTAATGTAGTTCCAAAAATAGATTTTTTGTTAGAACTCTAACATTTGATAATCTTGTTTCTAAATCCCGATAAATGTCATGACCAATGTCTTTAAATCATTTCAATCTTTCCGTCATTAATGACTTCCTTTTATTTATCTATTTCATTTTTTACAGAATTTCTGCTTATTACAAAAACAAGTTTGCTTTGGTTTGTCGCTCTATTGTCAGTTCATGCACACTTTGGGTTAATTTGACTGGCACCTACAGTTTAACGTGGATTCCGAACTCCTCTTAAGCATCCGTACCACCGCCAGGATTCGAACCTGAAGCCTGTGGTGCCAATAGCTAAAGCGTGAGCCAATTGGCCATCAGACCGCCAATAAAAACAAGATTTTTTAACTCCTTATTTAGTCACATTGTCATCTATTTGTCCAGTAATTTCAGCGTATAAAAGGCCGAAATCATATAAATAGCTACAATATTTTTTTAAGAACATAGATGTTTCACTTGTCTTTTTACATTGCTACCTTTTAGTAATAATTTAAATTTTAGCAAACTTAAAAAAAAAAAAGCCTATATGAACCATTTTTACTTTTTTTTTGCATCCAAAAAATGTCCTTCTTATGTAGAACAAATGAAACGTAACATGTATAACGCAATTATAAATTATGGTTACAACACAAATGATGAACAAATTACTTTTGATGGGTTCCCAGAGCAGACAACAATTTATTTATTAAGCTTGATAATTCATTTTATTGTTTAACTTCATTTGATCGTGCATTGGATTTTTGAGATTAAGCACAAGATTATTTTTTTGTATATTTCCATTCTGTTAGTTTAGTTGAAAGTTCTTAAAAATGATCCATAAATAAATATTTATAAGATATGCAATGTTTATTTATTATTAAAATAAACATCAAAATTATCAAAATTTTAAATAGCATTTCCAGTTTATCAATACTGTTTGTTTATTATTTTAGTAATGTAATCTATGTAGTTTTGTTCTGGCTTATCTTTTAGTGCAATTTTTCTGTTCTCTCGCTGATCTCAATAAAAGCTTTTTTTCTTAGTGTTTGCATATTAACTCTAAAAGTGCTGAGATATACAAACTGTTATAAAAATGTCTGTATGATCTACTACTATTTATATTCTTTGACTGATGAATATGTTACATTTGGATTTATATTCTCACTTAAAACGAACCCGACTTAGTGGCAACGCGAGCCGCAATGTTTCAAAAAACGAGGAAACTCGGTGGCTTTTGTGAAGGTCAGCATTTTTCCACTTTATTGGGACTACTTGGTGGGAGTCTTCCGGGTTTTCTCGCATACGATACTCAAATGCGAGATATTTCCCCCCTGAAAGTCCTACCCGGAAGGCTCTATCATCCTTCTTCAGCGTCACGGAGCCAAGTCAAACTGCTACCTACAGGTGCCGCATCACAACAAAAGCTCCCCCCTCTTTCCCTCCTTCCATGTGAGGCCACACGGGTTCGTGGACTTGGTCTAGATGTTGCTGTCGTCCAAGTGGGATAAGAAACAACAATATTGGATCATTTAGAGCAATCTAGAGTTACCAGGTGTTTGATTTTCGAACTTGGAGATCTCTGATCGAAACCCGACAAGCCGGTCTATCTAAACTTTGTCGAATAAACAGTTCCAGTGTCTATGCAAAAGGTAATAAATTTGAAAGCTGGAAAACCTTTCCAGTACTTTCTGAAATAAGATTATGTAGGCCTTTCAAATACCGTCTCTAGAATGTTAATCTGAAATTGTGATAAACTTTCCCCTAACACCCCCTTTCCCGCCTTCCATGAGACCACGCGGGTTCTTGGACTTGGTCTAGATGTTGTGGTCTACCAAGTGGGATAAGAAACAATTATCATGAATAAAAGTTATTATATAAAACGCAAAAAAAAAAAAAAGCGAATTTTTGTAACACTTTTCAAACATTGCTTATCTGATTCTTGCCAAACAAGCAGAAAGACTTTGTTTAAGAAGTTCTCTTAGTTAAACACGTGTGAAAGGTGCAACAAACTGAAACCACTTTCAAAACTATTTCTGCTCACTATTTCTTGTCATCTTCCCAAATAAATAGCACTTTCTTGGCAGGAAGAAGTTGGGCCGTATATTTTAGGTCTCACATACGCGTAACTCACATCTCACATAAAAATTCGAATAAATCTGTCTTAAATGATTAAAATTCTAAAATAGCTACATTTTGCTCTGCTTTTTTCCCGCCAACAATAGACATTTTTTGGAGGCGCTCCTCTTTTACTTAGTAACATTTTATTTGTTAAAAACAAGGTCACTTAGCCTCTACAGTTAAGAATCATATTCTTAATTATATATTCGGCATAATTTAATAAACTTGCACACCTATCCAGTTGAATTGATGTTTCGTATAATGCACCCATTTCCATTAATTTTAACCGATTTAAGATGAAAGTTTTTTTTTTTTCATAAATTTTAAAAATAAAGGAATGTTGAACACATTGAAAGTTGAATTATTGAAAAAAAAAGGAATTATTCACCTCTATCTAATATTGGTCTTTACAAGATTTACTAAATCCATTACTTCCATAACATTTCCAATTTTAAATGGAAAGCTTAATTACAATGTATATTAAATAGTCGTGTAGAATCTTTTAGAAGTTAAATAAAAGACAATGTGAATATGTTGCAAACACTGAAGGTGTCAGGTTGTAAAAAAACATGTGCTTTGTATAAATTTAAAAATAATTTATAGTTTCGTTTATTTTTTTTACAAAAAATTTGCTTTAAGTTTAAATTTGTCTTGCGTTAATTTTTTTTAAGTCTCTTATTTTACTAATTCTTATTTTCACTTCTTTTTTTTTCTTCTTCATTGGTACAACAGCCCCATAGTGGGCCCAATGCCATCTGCCTACTGGCAGATTTCGAGGCAGGTGATGTTTTCTTTTTACGGGGTAAGATTAGATCTACAGGCGTATTAGATCAACGGTTTAAAGCGGATTCTGAACCACTGCAAACATCCATGGCACCACCGGCACTGGATTCCGAAACTTGTGGCACCGAGTGCCAAAATGCTAGTCACTCAGCCAAGTAAATTAGATTTACGTACTCTAAATAGAGAACTAAGGAAATACATTATTTTGTCTGGTATGATAAACTCTCTTATTTGAAACTTCTTCTCCCATGGTGGGTCAAAGCCTTCTGTCTATTGGCAGATTACTAAACATAAGATGTTGGGTTTTTTTTTACGGGGTAGGGTTGTCAACCCTACTCCCAACAGTCACATTAAACCGAGACTTACAATTTAAAGTTGACTCCGAACCATTACAAATATCCATGGTGCTGTCGGAACTCGAACACGAAAATTGTCTCACCGAGCGGCTTGTTTTTATTACTAGAAAAAATATATATGATATCATATTTGTAAAGCGGGGCCTGAATGGCCGAGTGACTAGCGCTCTGGCGCTCGGTACCACAGGTTTCGGGTTCGAGTCCCGGCGGTGCCATGGCTGTTTGTAGTGGTTCGGAATCCACTTTAAACTATTGGCGCCGGTCTAATATGATCGTAGAACGTTGCGGGGGCATTGTTACTCCACGTCCGTGGCTTATCTTCAAGTTACACGCGCCCACTGGATAATGCAAAATGAGTAACGTCTGTGCAGAGCTTGCCTTAAGGCATCCAAGACCTAAGTGTCTAAGTGTTTGCCAGCTGCGTTAGGAAAAAATAATAATATTTGTAAAGCACATATAGTAGAGTTCCAAGATACTGGCATTCCCCCCCCATCCTTTATAATTTTCATAATAATTAATAGATCTTCACAAAAGTGATATCTTTCGTAGTAACTCAAAGGAAACTAAACTGTTACATGTGTTGCAAAGTAATTATTTAGCAGCTAACTTGGAATTTTTCATTATGGAATACGAGTTTTTTTAGCGCAAAAGAATTCAAAGTGTCATCAATTTTTGATTACAAAACTCTAATTTGTACCAGAGGTACAGAAAAAGGTACAGTATCCAAAGTTACACTTGTTTCATTCATTAAATGAATACTTCATTATGCCCTACTCGTGGCTCAGTGATAACATGCTTCGCTGTAGAGCATTAGGGACGAGGTTCATTCCGCTGGCGGCTTTGTTGTAAACGCTGTTTCAAACAAAGAGGAGACTCGATGACGTTTGGGATGTCCGGGAATTTCCGGGTTTTCTGCCATACGATACGCAAATGCAGGATATTCCCCCTGAAAATCCTCCCGGAAGGCACTGCACTCCTTCTTCAGCGTCACGGAGCCAAGTTGGACTTCAACCTACGGGTGCACCATCACAACAGAAGCTTTCAATCCTTCCATGGGACCACAGTTCTTGGATTTGGTTTAGATATTTTGCTGTCTACTAAGTGGGATAAGAAACAACACATTTTGCTATCGTTTTCTTGTTATGAATATTTAGAGAAACACATGTTATATTTAAATGATTTTATTAAAAAAATCATTAGTAGATGAAAAAAAGAACGATTAAAATTGTTTATATATATATTAATAATTACAAATTTTTAATTAATTTATCTCAATTATTTAGAGTTAATATAATTTTTAATGACAACCGCTTAAAATGGAATGAAAGCTAAATGGTTAAAATTCATTGTGAAACCATGAACAATGGCAAGTAGAAATAAATAATGAAAATGACTACTGGTTTCTTATTACGCCAGCATACATTTGTGAACAAAGCACCATTGATTAAAGGACATTGATGTTAATAAATGAAAGCCCTTTAAATAATAAATAAAATTAAGCGTTGATGTAATCAAATATAGGTCACAGTAAGAAAACAGGTGTCCTTTTATATATATATAGGTTATTTACATTGTCAAAATTTGTCGCAACTATAAGAGTTGAAATATATTAGCTCTTATAAAGACAAATCTTAATTTTTAGATCACAAATTTGTCTTAAATTAATTGGACTTGAAATGAAAAGGTTAAAAGATTGAAAATTAAAAAATTATTTACTATTTGAAACGTATTTATAATTTACAATGAATATATCAATTAATACAATTCAAAACCGAAATTATTAAAAAAAAAATTATCATGCAAGAAATTGTACAGAAAACTGTATAAATTTTAATATGGATGTTTATTAAAACGAATTATTCCTATAGGCTTATTTAAATTTCTTTCAAGGGCATTTTGTACATAATATTTATTTAAATTTCTTTCAAGGGCATTTTTTACATAATATTTATTTAAATTTCTTTCACGAATTATTCCTATTGGCTTATTTAAATTTCTTTCAAGGGCATTTTTATTTAAAATATTCCTATTGGCTTTTTTAAATTTCTTTCAAGGGCATTTTTTACATAAATTTATTTTATTCCTATTGGCTTATTTAAATTTCTTTCAAGGGCATTTTTTACATAATATTTATTTAAATTTCTTTCACGAATTATTCCTATTGGCTTATTTAAATTTCTTTCAAGGGCATTTTTTACATAATAATATTTATTTAAATTTCTTTCAAGGGCATTTTTTACATAATATTTATTTAAATTTCTTTCACGAATTATTCCTATTGGCTTCTTTAAATTTTTTCAAGGGCATTTTTACATAATATTTTTAAAATTTCTTTCACGAATTATTCCTATTGGCTTATTTAAATTTCTTTCAAGGGCATTTTGTACATAATATTTTTTTAATTTCTTTCACGAATTATTCCTATTGGCTTGTTTAAATTTCTTTCAAGGGCATTTTTTACATAATATTTTTTTGAAAATGAGATTTTTCATTTAAACATTTTGTACATAATATTTTTTAAAATTTCTTTCATGAATTATTCCTATTGGCTTATTTAAATTTCTTTCAAGGGCATTTTTTACATAATATTTATTTAACTTTCTTTCAAGGGCATTTTTTACATAATATTTATTTAAATTTCTTTCACGTGCTAATAATTATATAATTAATAAATTAAATAATATAAAATTATTATAAAGATCATCTGGTGAACGTAAAGAGAATTTTATTTCAAAGTGAAAATGAGATTTTTCATGAACAGAAATTCATTTGGAATCCAATAGTTCTTTATTTTATTAAGATTGTTGTCATGATCTTACACTTAAATTCTAAATATTATGGGTAACCTGTATATCTGCGCAACCGACTATCTTCAATAATTTTTTTTTTTTTTTTTTTTTTTTTCAAATAAGGAACATTGAAATAAAATTTTCAAATATTTGTTATTTTTTTTAATTCATATATTCATATTCATTCGTTTCAATGTTTATTTTAAATTTCTTTTTTCTTTTTCTTCGTTTTCTTTTCTTTATTTATTTTTTGAGATAAAAAAATTATTTGTAAGGGAGTAGACGCAAAAATTAAATATTTGAAGACCACTATCCTAACGAATCATTTATATGCGAGATAAAATGAAGGCCATAAAAGGGTTTCTAATGAAGGTTTGCAAAGGTTAGCAGGGATGCTTATTCTCCTGAGACCCTACGTCCATTCTATTCGACGCTATTATTCTGCATATGGAATGTGATCCCAGTTACAAATAAATATTTAATACATTGCGAAACACTTGTGAGCAATTTATTTGAATATCATGACAGTTTCATTGATGCTAATTAAGCTTATGTTGCTAATTTGCTAATATTGCTTATTATGCTTTATCGATGCTTATTATATTGCAAAGAAAATATTTCAGAATATTAAACTAATTAGTTGATAAAAATGCATAAGTTACTACAAATATTTCGTATTAATAATTATTAAATTTATATTTAAACCTGAATATCTTAATATACATATTTATAATATATATATGTTACGGTGTTATATATAAGTTTATGTATATATTAGTTTGATGAATGGGTGATTCTTCATAATCACCGGATTTATCACATTTATAGTAATATATATATATATAAACTCATGTTTATGAAAATTGCAACACCATGAAGGAATCGTCATAATTGAATGAAATTTAATACACAGTTGAGTGGTAATGGTACAAATAAATGATTAAATATTCAAAGCAAACAAACAATAACAAGAGATCGGAATCAGTATTTTGTGTAGCCACCACGCGCCGCAATAAGTGCTGCTACACGACGTGGCATGGAGTCAAACAAATTTTGAATGTCTGCCTGAGGAAGAGCATTCCATATTGTTTGTATGCGCACTCAAAGTTCGTCTGCAGAAGCAATAGGGGAATACGCAGGCCAAGGAAGAAGCTGTACCTGCCACGTTGCAAAGAAGGATTGAACAGTCCTAGCAATATGAGGATGGGCGATATAGCAATATGAGCAATATGAGGATAGCAATATGAGGTTGAAGTACAGCGCCTGGCAAGCTTTGAAGGAAGGAAACAGCTTGGGGCTGTAGAACTTCACTGATGTACCGGTTGCTGTTCAGATTGCCCACAATTCTTAGCAACTGAGATCGTCCATGATATGCTATGGCACTCCAGACCATAACTCCGGATGTTCGTCCACTGTGGCGTTCGATAATGCACTCCGGAAGGTGGCGTTCACCGGCATAGCGTCTGACACGAATGCGGCCATGATGGTACCACAAATTAAAGCGGGATTCGTCAAAAAACACCACATGCTGCCAATCAGCACGCCAGTCTCTATACTGAGCGGCTCATTGTAGCCGCAGGCGGCGATGGTTTAGCGTGAAAGGGATCCTGTATAAAAAAGTCCTTGCGCACATTCCACGCTGCAGCAGACGTCTACGAATTGATGAAGCACACAATGAAACACCTGTAACTATTGACCACTGTGCTGCCAATTGTCTAGAGGAAGCTGTACGGTCCGTCTGCGCCATGCGGACCAGATATCTATCATCGCGAGCTGACGTCCCATTTCGGGGTCCACTCCCGGATTTCCGAGTTGTCCGACACTCGCCCGTCTACTGCTTTTAAAGACGCATCCCTGTGCCGATGATTCTCCCCCGTTCAAACTCTGTAAGTTGTTCAAATCTCGCTCTCTTTCCTCGAAGAGGCATAAGTAACGATTGAGCTAACGTTTACCACTAGCAGATAACCACCGATAACCATACACGCTTCGCTACAGCCGTCTATTTATTCTGATCCATCCGCCGTTTAGAGGGCGCTGCTCAGCTCAGCATACGCATGCGCTACGGATTTGAAATTCTAATCATTTGCATATCATGCGCTAATTTGCATTTCCTGAAAATTTCAGCTCACACGCGTAAGTCCTTCATGGTGTTGCAATTTTCACAAACATGAGTATATATATATGTGTGTGTGTGTGTTTTACTGTATATATAAGCCTGACTCGTGGCCGCTAGTGAACGTTAGGGCGCAGGTTCAATCCACTGACGGATTTGTTAACACTGCTTCAAAAAACGAGGTGACTCGTTAGCATTTGTGACGTTCATCATCTTACCTCGTTAACGCACCTGGTGGAAGTTTTTCGGGTTTTCCTCCATACAAATGAGGGATACAACATCATCATAAATAACAAATATATATATATATGTATATACATTAATAGTTAAGAATTTTATGAAGACAATTTATAATAATGAAAAGTCACTTGACAAGAAATGAGCTCGTTAAAATATTTTATTAGATGCTGATTAGCGAAATTTAACTGCTTGAATAGATAAAGCCTCATGTTTTTTTGAAAGTTTTGATTGTGGTTAGAGGGAAAAGAGAACAAAGACATAAGGATGTGAGAGGCAGAATTTCAATGCGAATAGGATGGGATTTCATCAGCGATCATATTGCGCAATGGACATTTACTATCAATAGAAATTACTTTGTCAAAGGTTTCATATAAATCCTGTAAAACGGTTTTAAATATGTTAGAATAAACTAACGTGGCATGATATTTTTTAAAATGTTACATGATTTGAAATTTTTATTGGGATGAGAAATGTTGCATTAATTGAGTAAATTAGTTAATAGACACAACCCCATGATGGGCAAAGTCCGTCTGCCTATTGACAGATTACGAGACAAGAAATGTTTTTCGTTTTACGGGATAGAGTTGTCAATCCTAGGCTCTACAGTCATATTAGACGGGGACCTAAGGTTTAAAGTGGATTCCGAACCACTACAAACATCCATGGCAAGGGAATCAAACCTGAACCATATGGCCACACGGCCATCAAGCCCCCTATATATATATAGAGATATATATAACCAATTATGGCGAATAATAACATAAAAATCTTAATAAGAAGAAGAATAATGATTATAATGTAGCTCTTTCAGTACTTTATACAAAGTGTTAATAATATGACACAGGATAAAAAAAAAAAGAAGAAAAAAATCATATAAAATTTTAAAGTTAAATTTTCCCTTTAAAAACATAAAAAAAAAAATATATATATATTTCCAAAAATCGTAAAATTAAAGGAATTTAATTCTATTACAGCTTAGTTACATGATGTTTGTATTTTGATGAGGCAGAAGCTATTCTTTTAGATTTCAACCATTTTCTTTTGCCTAAGTGTTATTAAAAAAAAATTTTAACAGGGATTTTGGATTTTCAATTTAATTACTGTTTATTTACATTTTATTGGTAGTGCTATAAAAACGATGTTTCTCGATTATTTATATATATAATCGAGATATTCGAAAATTATATATATATATATATATATATATATTTTCTTCTAATGCAGCTGGCAAATAGACCGGGATCTTCGCCATAAGGGCTGCACCGATGTTACTCACTTTGCATTACCCAGGGGGCGCGTGTAACTTGATGGCAAGCTACGGACGCGGAGTAACAATGCCCCCGCAGCGTTTTACGATCCTGTTAGGACCGGGACCTAGGGCTTAAAGTGGATTCCGAACCACTACAAACAACCATGGCAATGCCGGGATTTGAACCCGATAACCGATATATATATATACACACTCATGTCCATAAATTAAGGATCATTCAGAATCACACAGAAATTGAACTCTAAAATAGAAATTTCACCTGTAGAATTATCACACACATTTTGAAGAAGAATATGCAAATTACAGGAAACCACCAGATGGCGCAGATAGTACGTCACAATGACGAGAGTGTAAGAGAGGGGTATATAAGGAATGGTGGCAAAGAAGGAAAATTGTTCACAAGCGCTTTAAAAGCCTTTCAGTGCAATAACCGCATAGTTATGGCACAAAGGAAGCATTTGGATGATTTTTTACGTGGAAGAATTATCAGACGACTGGAATGTGGACGTACCCAGCTGGAAGTATCCTAGGAACTTGGAATCGCCCAGAGCGTCATCTCCAGGCTTTGGAAACGATTCCAAGATGATGGTAATGTGAGTAGATGTTACAGCACAGGTCGCCCCCGAGTTACAACGCCGAAAGTGGACCGGTATTTGGCAGTTACTGCCAAAAGAAACAGACGGAGCACAGCATCAGACCTGTCTCGTCAGCTCTCTTCAGCTACCCGTACGACAGTTGCAAGGCAGACCGTGTACAGACGCTTAGGGCACATTGGTCTATATGCTCGTAGGCCTGTCAGATGTGTTCCGCAACTCACTGCAGCCTGCGATTAACCTGGAGTAGAGAGCATGCACTGTGGACACCGCAACAGTGGTCTTGTGTGATGTTTTCCGACGAGTCCAGGTTTAGTTTGCAGTCTGATTCTCGCCGAACGTTCATATGGAGAGCGCCAGGTACCCGTTACCACCAAGAGAACACCACTGAACGACACCGTTACGGTGGTGCAGGATGGCTGGTTTGGGGAGGAATTATTCTTTTTCCCAGAACTGACCTGCATGTTCAGAGTTGAAGATAACACGATGAGTAACGATGACAGGCCACATCTATCGGGATGTTATTCTGGAACAACATGTACGTTTTGTTTCGGGGCGCCATGGGTGCTGAATTTCTGTTTATGGATGACAACGCCCGTCCTCACCGTGTAAACATTGTAGACGAATGCCTTCAATTGGAGGATATCACCCGTATGGATTGGCCAGCATACTCACGGGACTTGAATTCAATAGAGCATATGTGGGATGTGCTTGGCCGACGAATTGTAGCCCGTCAACCCCCTCCCACCTGTCAACCGGAACTTCGGAGGGCATTGCTTAATGAGTGGTGTAATATTCCCCAAGATCAGATTGATAATTTGATACTCAGCATGCCTAGGCGTTGTAAGGCCTGTATTGCATCGTCCGGGAGACATACTCCATATTAACCATCATACTAACCATGTTATACTGTTTTTTGAAAATAGGTTTCTTTTTGAAATTTGCTCCAGGGAGTAAAAATCGCAATTTTTATTAATTATGTCAAACATATAGCATCTTTTTTGCTCTTTACCTTTTGTTTAATAAATAGACTTTACAAATACACTGAAGTGACAAAAGTCATGGGATACCTCTTAATATCGTGTCGGCCGGCGAAGTGCAGCAATTCGACGTGGCATGGACTCAACAAGTCGTTGGAAGTCTTCTACAGGAATATTGAGCCATGCTGTCTCGATAGACGTCCATAATTGTGAAAGCGCTGATGGTGCAGGATTTTGGGCACGAACAGACCTCTCGATGATGTCCCATAAATGCTCGATGGGATTCATGTCGGGCGATCTAGGTGGCCAGATCATTTGTTGGAATTGTCCAGAATGTTCTTCTAACCAATCGCGAACAGTTGTGGCCCGGTCACATGGCGCATTGTCATCCATAAAAATCCCATCGTTGTCTGGGTACATGAAGTCCATGAATGGCTGCAAGTGATCTCCAAGTAGCTGAACATAAGCATTTCCAGTCAATGTTCGGTCCAGTCGCACCAGAGGACCAAGTCCATGCCATGAAAAAACAGCCCACACCATTACGGAGCCACCACCAGCTTGAACAGTGCCTTGCTGACAGTTTGGGTCCATGGCTTCGTGGGGTCTGCGCCCCACTCGAACCCTACCATGAGCTCTTACCAACTGAAATCGTGACTCATCGGACCAGGCCACGGTTTTCCATTCATCTAGGGACCAACCGATATGCTCACGTGCCCACGAGTCGCTGCAAGCGATGTCGTTCTGTCAGTAAAGGCACTCGAGTCGGTCTACTGCTGGAATAGCCCAAGAAAGCCAAATTTCTCCGCACAGTTCTAACAAACAAGTCCCTTGTACGTCCCACATTGATTTCTGCGGTTATTTGACGCAGTGTTGCTTGTCTGTTAGAATTTACGACTCTTTGCAGACGTCGCCGGTCTCGGTCGTTAAGTGCAGGTGGTCGACCACTGCGCTGTCCATGGTGGGATGTTATGCCTGAAATTTCATACTCTCGGCACACTCTTGACACAGTGGATCTGGGAATGTTGAATTCCCTAACGATTTCCGAAATGGCATGACCCATGCGTCTAGCTCCAACTAACATTCCGCGTTCAAAGTCTGTTAATTCCCGTCGTGCGGTCATCATCACGTCAAAACCTCTTCACATGAATAACTTGAACAGAAATGAAAGCTCTGCGAAAGCACTGCGCATTTATACCTGTTCTACGCGATGCTACTGCCATCTGAAAATTTGCATATTGCTATCCCCTGACTTTTGTCACTTCAGTGTAAGTCCAATTTGTTTTGCTTCTGTCTCTTTCTTTGCCTGAACTTCATTATCCTTAATTTATGGACATGAGTGTATATATATATATATATTTCGAATAGTGTTGTGAAAGTATAAGCTTTATGTCGATATGTAATGAGAATATTTTTCTAAAAATTCTGCAAATTTTAAAATGGCTCTCTTTATATTTTTCTGAATAAATTTATCAAACTAAAGTATATAATTATTTATCGAACACTGGTAATTTTGGATTCCAATATGAAGTAAAATGAGGGAAATATAATATATTTCTTTATTTAAGTATATAAGTACTTTCAGGTAATAACGTTTATTTGATATAAATATTTCCGAATACCTAACTCTGAATACCTAATACTTAAAAATAAAATTAAAATAATTCAAAAGATTTTTTTTTGTAAACTTTTATAATTGTTTCTCTTTTTTTCAACAAATCCGACACAGTTTTTTAAGAATTCGTTTCGATAAATAAATTTTTACTTATAAAAAAATAAGGCATCTGCTTTAAAAAAAGCACCTTAAAAAACTACTAAACATGAATAATTCGGAGAAAAAAAACCGCACTTTAAATCCAAACAATTTATTAAAAAAAAAAAAAAAAAAAAAAAATCGAGAGCTTCATAGAAGAATGTGGCAGGTGATTTAGACCAAGGTCAAGTGGGAGATCTGTTAAATATTTTTTTTTTTTTTCTTTGTCGGCTGATGCTGCAGAAATAGTGAAAATGCGCGTTAATACGCCATTTGGCATCACATCAAAACAGTTGGCGACATTTCAAAACAACTGTTTCTGCAATATAGTGGTTTCTTTTTTCTGCAATTCTCAACTTGTTGAGATACCTTCTTATTAAACCGTGACGGGTTTCCGTAAACTTGAGTGATGTGGATGGAGATGGATATAAAAATGTTGCGGAAAATGATAACGGTAGCTCCTTCACGCACAATTTGAATTTTGTTAAAAAAATATTTGTAAATTGCTGTTTTTATGTTATTTTAAATGCATAAAATAATTATTCAGTTACTTATATACATAGTTTTTATACATATATATATAAATAAATAACTGCATTTATTATATTTCTTATAAATTAAATTATTAAACCTTTCAAAATAAAAAAATGAATTAATGTTTTTATTTCAAATTAATTGATTACCCGATTTTGCCCGGGTATTTAATTTCTCTACAAAGGCAAAGGCAGTGTGGTTATGAAGTGCCGGGGACAGGAATCCCCGCATCTGCTTTTGCATAATTATGTGAAATAAAATAATTAACTTTAAGACAGATAAACATAAGAGAGAAATTAAATGTACAAGAATATTAAGTGTAAAGAGTGAAAGAGTTTAAGTTTAAGTTTAAAGAGTAGGAGTAAGTAAAGAGTAAGAGTTTAAGTTTAAGTTGAAAAATCATTCTCTCTACATTTTGTTAGATAGGAAAATGAATAAAAGGAGAATGAATGTAGTTTAAAAGTAAAATAATTTTATTGAGAGGAATTTAAAAATATACGAACAGTATACAAAAGACTCTACTAGACATTCCCTCAATTTAAAGCTGGAAAGAAAGACCTACTACCGCATAATTATAAACCAGTTATCTAAGAATTATTTATTTAGGAAGACAAAATACCTGTCACTGGTTTAATTTCCTAAAAGAAAAACCTTATTATCTTACTGACCCCGTATTGATGATCTTTCAACTATTTCATTTTATTAAATTAGCTGATTTAGCTGAATTAGCTACAAAAATAAAACATTTTCAATTTTCATTTATTTAATTAATGTATTCGTGAATATATCTTTCATCTTAAATTTATAACACAGTTTATTTTTTGTATTTCTATTAAATCCTTTTTAATAAACAGTCTCATTAAAAAAAAATAGTTCACGAGAATTTTTTTCCGATTTCCAGAATTTTTTTTCCGATTTTTATCTATTTCGACATTAGTTTTCATTAATTTTAATAGGAAAAAATAAGTTGAAAATTGCAAAAGAATCAAGAGAAAATCTCGACTGTATATGCAAAACACAGACAATTAAGAATTATGATATGACAAATTGTAAGGAAAATTATTGTTAATAAATATTAAAAAATAAAAAAAAATTTAGAAAAATAAAAATAATCCTAAATAACAGAACATTTGAAAGAAGTAAAAAATATATTTAAAAATATTACAATCACATAAACTTCAAAAACTGAATATTTGAAACAATTAATTGCAATTAAATGAAATTTTTGAAAATGTACTTTTAGTTAAAGAAAAATTGTAATTCAAACCACCAGATGGCTTCCAATGGCAAAAAAAAATTATTTTTGTTTAATTAAAAAGGAAATATTTAGAATATGTTTGCTTTTTTTTGGCTAGACAATCGCATAAACAACAAAAGTTAAGAATATTAATTAAGAGAAATAAAATTAGAATTGCTGTGAAAAAATTTTTAACTACTATTTTTATAAGTAATATAATTTACATTATCCATTTGACTTCTTTTTTATGATATAAAGCTATTATACTTAAGTATCGTTAAATCATTATGTTAAATTAAACAATGTTGAAAAGGATATAGCATTACTGCGCAATTTTCAAGAGGCTAATTATTACAATATCATACTCTAAGTTAAATTTAAATAGACCTTTAGAAAAAACCTATTTTTTGTAGGCTATTAATATCTGAATACTTTTTAACTACTGAATTTACATTATCTATGGCTTCTTTTTATAATATCAAGTCACTATTAAGTATCCTTAAACCATTGTGATAAATTAAGCGATGTTGAAAAGGGTATATCATTAATACGCATTTTTAAGAGCTTAATTATTGCAAAACTATGCTCTACTTTAAATTTAAATAAAATTTTCAAATTATTAATTAAAGAATGAAACATGTAAATGGAATGTAATATTTGAATTCTTTTGTTGAAAGTAATAATTTTTTTCATTAATATTAAACCGTTTGTACACTGTACTAAACAGAAGATTTTAAGTATTGCTACATTTTTGTGATTAATTAGCAATGTTGGAGAGGATGTTGCTATAATACGATCTGTCGCATTTTGAAGATGTTAACTATCACAAAAACGTATTCTATGTTAAATTTAAGTAAAAACTTTTAATATTTGTATGCTCAAAATCTTTTCATGACTATTCATATCTGATGCATTCGCAATTCAGTTAATTAAAGAGCGTAGCATATGTTAACAACCTATTTAATATTTACCATCAATGAATAACCTTTTTAATGATTGCAAATAGTTAAATGCTCTTTACGAGAAATAAAATAGCAAAAATAATATTTTTCGGTTTATTGCAGATACCCTCATCATGTAAATAAATCTAATCAATTAAATTTCGATAACTTCCACTTAACTCTAATTGGAAGATGATATGCGTTGAAAACTTTAACCGCTTTTCATACGACGCTATATTTTATAGGTATAATTAGATGTTGATATTCATTTTTTTTTTATCATTTTAATGTTTCATTCATCTTCTTAATCACGGAAGTAAATGTTATCATCATTTGCATATTTAGTTTTTTAAAAGTTCTTGTAACCTAGATTAGCACGCGCGCAATCTTCTGCGAAATAAAGTTTCAAATTACAGGACTTTGCCGCTTGCGAATTCTATTTATAACTATTATTCATAAGAGTGACTGCTTAATTGTTTTTTTTTAATATAAATATTTCTATGATGGTGACACTTTAATTAAACATGATTTCGAAAGCAGTGATTCATTCAATTTAAAATGACACATTTTTTTTATTTGCCGTAAACTTAGCCATTCTGTTAATTATGCGTATATCTCTGATGTAAACTTTATCCATTATTAGAAAGATATGAAAATGATTTTTTGTTCATTTCTAAAAGACGAATAAGAATTTTAGTGTTTATTTTTATGATTATGTACCACTCTTAGCCTAATGGAAACTTATAAGTGGATAAGAATTTAATTCCATTGACGGCGTGTATACAGTCATAAGATTTAAAAACCAGTGTATTCAGTGGCGATTGTAACATTGTCTTGCATAGACAGATAGACTTGATTGTATGAGTTGGATTGCATCAATAATTGGACAAATATGATTTTTTATTTTACGAAATGTAAAATTGAGATCCTAAATTTTTTTAAAAGCATAGTTATCTACCCCGTCTTTCTCGGGAATATCATTGTTCTACCCCATCTTTCTCGCGAATATCGTTACTCGCGAATAATATACCTCATCTTTCTAGGGAATATCATTGCCTTACCCCATCTTCAACGGGAATATCATTGCCCTTCATCATCTTTCTGGAGAATATCATTACTTTACCTCATCTTTCTCAGAAATATCACTGCCCTACGCCATCTTTCTGGAGAATATCATTGCCCTACCGAAAGAATATGTAATATTCCTCATACCTACATTAGGAAAATTAACTCATTATTGTTGTACATTAGTCTTACTCATATCAAGTGGTCAACAGAATTAGAAAATTGATTAGCCAACATGAATAAACATTAGTAAAAAAAACCTGAAAAGCCTCTTGCTTAGTTTCTTTATAGTTTTCTTTCTTTTCTGTTTATTGTTTTTTTCTGTTTTGTTTTTTTCATAAAATGACGTTTATGAATAAAATGGAAGTAATCGTTATGTATACCTCTTTGACTATTAAATATAATTATTTAAAATAAAATTTAAAGATATAAAAAAAGAAATAATTCGAGATGAAATAATAAAAGTATCATTCTTTAAACTTTGACTAAAAGTTGAATATGATAAATTTGTATTGTATGTTAAACCTAAAAAATAATTTTCAATAATTTTATTCTAAATTTTTTTCTCACTCTTCGGATTAATCATTTTAATCATTATACATATTTGCATTTAGTCTTAAAAAAACCAAACATTCAATGTGACCAAATTTATGAAAACCTGTTTGGAAACTATGTTTTGAAGATTTAATTGAATATAACGTCATTATTTAAAACTAAATCTTGATCGATACATTTTTGAATAAGTTGATGAATGAAACATTAAAATGATAAAAAATATATGTATATCAACGTCTAATTCATCTAGATATCACTAGAAATAGAACTTTATGCTAAATGCGATTTTATCTAACACAGCTTATTTTTATAACAGAAAAACTTTTATAAAAACTCGAAGTAATCATCATTGTCTTGTAAAAGAAGAGGTGATTAGTTAGTAGATGATGATGTAGTTGTGATTAGTTAGTAGGTGATTAGAAGTTATTCAATAGGAAAACTGATTAATAGTCTTTCAGATTTTTTGAAGAACACATAATACATTCAATAATATCTCTCGAAGAATATAATATTTTTTGCTATCTAAAATTTGAAGTAAAGTTCCTTTAACATGCCAAGTTAAACTTTATTTTGTATTCTTGAAAAGTCTAATAAAATTTAAATTATCTTTGTACAAAGAAATACTTCATTGTTTCAGTATATATTAATATACAATCAATTTATGCTTGTTTACATAATAATAATATAACATAACTTGTAAAAAAAAGCGGATTTTATTAATTTTTATTTATTTATTATTATATTATTATTATTTTTTTTTTTAAGATTTTGGGAAGTTACAGATTTTTTTTGCACATCTTATCTGTATCTACAAAAATTTTTAAACTAAAAAAAAATTTCTTCAGCGTTATGAATTTCCAATGTACATTCAGTAAATAAAAAAAAAAAAGAAACCAAAATTCGCAACCTTCTCTTCGGAACCATTTCATAATAAGAGGAATTATTACCCTTCTAAATCGCTCTCTTTGTCAAACGTTCTTTCAAAGGCTACCCGCACGATTTCTAATGTTGATATAATGAGGAGGAATTATCTTCCATCAAGATCCATCCCCCATCTGCACACATTTTCTTATGGTGTTCTTAAATTTCAGCATCTAAATCTTGACTCACGCTTAGGCCTGTGTGGAAAGCTGCCAGACGACTTTTTTTTTCTATTCTATTCTTTTTTTTTTTTTTTTTTTTTTTTTCTTATTTAAAGTCGTTTTCCGGCGTCTTTTCTGTATTTGCAATGCCTAGTAAGAGAAGAAGAATAAAAAAAAAGAAGATAAAAAAGAAATGTTCTCGGATTCGGTGCGCATGCGTGCTCATTGAAGTAGGAAAGCACGTGCTACACTTCCATTTTCGTCTGCACACACAACCAAGCCGGTTGCAAAGTGGAGTGCACGTGGTCTGGCAACAAGCGCGCGCTTTTTATAAAAAAAAAAAAAAATAAATAAAAGAAATTATTGGCGACATTTCGATATTTTGTTTTTGTTTTTTTCTGGTTTTGCTAATAGTATCCAGTGACATATAGAAAAATTATTATTTTTTTTTTTTGAATTGTTATTGGAAGAATGGATTAAGTTTATCCATTACAAGGATTTATTTTGAATAAAATATTTATCAGGTAAGTTAAATTGTTTACTTTAAAATATAAATTGCATGATTAGTTAAAAAAAAAAATTTTTTTACGGAAATAATAATGTTAATATAAATTTCGCAGAAAACTGTAAAAAGTTTTAGGAGCTTACAATCTATTCTTTATTTTATCTGAGAAATATTGATATAAAAAATATCCTTAAATGTTTTAACTATAATGTCTTTAATCTGCATGTTATTGCAATGTTTTAGTTATCGATAATAATTAAATTTGCATGTTTAAATTATATATTATTAATATAGACAATATATTAAAATATGAAAAATGATGAAGATTCTTATAGAATTAAAGACAGAAAATGAAAGTAGTTGGAATTAGAAAGAAAAATGCATTTTAATTCTAATACATGAACCTACCATGAATCTACCTTTAGAATTTATGTGTTATTTGCCCTAGCATTATGTTTATGGTACATAAATTTTAAAGGCAACATGTATTAGAATTAAAATGCATTTTTCTTTCTAATTTATTATATTATGCAATATTATTTCAATTATATTATTCAATAGCATATTATAATACATATAGCGCATTATATTACATATAGCACGTTATATTACATATAATGTGCTATTGAATTTATAGCAAAGTATATTTTTTATTTTTCAAATATATCTTCTGATGTTTTAAAATTTTCCATTTAAATTACTTTTAATCTTTAATTTATATTATCTTTTAAATTCTAATACAATATATGTTTCAATAAATAAAAAAGACTACTCAGAATTATCAGTTTGAGTAATCATTGCATGTTGTATTTTAGGGCATTTAATGCTGTAAAATACTGGCCATTTGCAACTGTTTTATTTTTAAAGAAAATTAATTGAAATTAATTATAGCTTTATGATTTAAAATAGTTGCTTGCGAAATTTCTTGAATAAACAATTTGGTTGTATTCATTCTTTGTTTTTATTTGCAGTATATTTGCAAATCTTTATTTAAACGATATTCTTTTGCAAAATAAAAATAAAAAATGTTTTTTTTAATTTTTTTAATGTGAAATTACATTACCTCCTATTTCTTTAAGAATTGTTTAACTACATTATAATTTTATCATATTCATTGTAGACTGTACTATTCTATCACATAAATTCTTGCAAATTAATTCTTCTTTCAACTTAACGTTTTGAAATAGAAAATAAATTATAGAATGTTATTTCAAAAGTGGTCACATGAAAAATCTACTTTTTGATTAATTTTCCACACACGTGGTATGAAATGTAAACTAAATAGACACGATTAAGCAAAATGTCCTTGAAAATAAAAGCTCCAAGGTTGAATATTTATCACTCCCAACACCCCTGACCCAAAACTAGATTATTTAACCTAATGTGGCAGTTAAAAATCGTAATTGAACTGTTCAACCATCACTTAAAAAAAAAGACAACGTTCTTTCTACTGCTAGAAGTTATTAAAAAAATTATCATAAAAAAAATTAAAACACTCTCATAGTTCAAACCATCTTCGCATTAAAGCTTTTTCTTAGTGTGCAATGATGTAGGACGTTAGTTATGGTCGTTTCTGATTTATCTAGACTTGAACTCAAGGTTTTACTGTTGTCTCCTCATCTTTTTTTTTTCTTAATTATTTTTTATTATTATTTATTTTATTTTTTATTTTTTTTTCCAAACTGAAAAATGGTTCATTGGAGTCGATTCAATTGGTGCAGAAAGAGAAAGTATAAGGAAGAGTGAGTTGAGTTGAGTTGAGTTGTTGCGGTCATTATCGCATCTTTTCATATGCGCAGACGATTTCCCTTTGTTTGCGAGTAAACAGAGAAGAAAAAAGAACGGAATATTAAGGTGTTCTACTCCGATTAACTTCCGTATTTTTTTTCCATGTTTTAGTTTTACCTATCAGTGCTATTTTGAGATTTGCCTTCTTTTCTTTTTCTTTCTTTCTTTTTTTTTTTTTTTTTTTTTTTTTTTTTTTCTTCTTCAAGTGGGATTGAGAATTTAGGGGTTTATTTATGTCATTGTTTATGCGTTTGTGTGGTTTTTTTTCTTTTTTCGAGAGGTAAACAAAAATAGAATTAACATTTTTAACTCTGGCAACTAAAATAGCAACGACTGACACACATTTGTAGAATTCTACAAACTCGGGAGCAAGGAATCGGGAGAATAAAAATCCGACAACTCGACTCTTTTATATGAATCGTTTTTATTTTTCCAAAATTCTAAGGATGAATGTTAAAATTAAATGTTAAATATCAATTTAATTGTAACTTTTAATAATATAACCACAAAGCTATGTAGCAGCTTACCAAGTAAATGTAACGAGCCTTACTCAGCACTGAGGCTTATAAAAGATTATCTTGGATCTACAATAAAAAAGACCGATTAGAAGCTATTTTATTCTATTAAAAACAAAGAATAAATGTATTACAAAAATAGCATGTTTGTGATTAAAATTCACAATTTTCTCTTAAGCTTTTTTATAATACATTGGTACCAGTTAATTTATCATTATTATTTTTTATCTTCTGAATCAAATTCTAACTCGCAGACACAAATTAAATTAAATTCTAATACAAGGACCAGTTATTTGATACAAGTAGTTGTATACATTTAATTTTATCCCTTATCTAATGAGTTTATTTTTCCTTCTGTTTCGTCAGCAACTTCTGTCTGTCTGTCTGAATCACAGTACAGGATGCATTTCATGAATTAGAAAATTCATGCAAATAAAGCATATATCAATAAAGTATAAGCCAATAAACAGTGAATTTCATTATAAATTAGCATTGGTTACTAATCAGAGGTAAATGTTAACTTCTAAAGGTAAACGTTCATTATTTAATTATTGCATTTTACAGGGTATCTTGGCTACATAGCCATACTTAATTAATGCATGCCAAGGATCTTTTTCGTAATAATTAAATGATTGTTTTATAATAATTTACAAGAACTTACTTGTAAACTTACTTAACTTACAGTGTAAAATCTATTTCAAGTGATGCCTGTAAATCAAAATAGCTCGTGGGCAGTGCCCTAAGTGTCAAATAATGAATAGATTAATTTTTCTTAGAAGTTATAATGTATGAAGGATTTTAAATAACATTTTACTGTATGAATCTTTTATTGCATCAGTACTGTTAATAGAGAGTTTTTGCATACCGTATTTTGGACGTCCATTAGCTTTTTCTCCCTAGCGCGCATGCTCATAGGAAACATTATTACAGATATGCATGCGCAATTTCCTATGAGCATGCGCGCTAGGGAGAAAAAGCTGACGGAAGTCCAAAATACGGTATGCAAAAACTCTCTAATAATTCGAACAGCGGTTTTTAACCGTTTTGTTTCACAGGCACCATTTTCCTATGAAAAAAGGCCACAAATCTTCTTTTCACAATAATATTTTAATTCGCTCAAATTAAAATTGAAGTAAGTTATTCTATTAAAATATATTATTATATAATTATATATTATTATATAATTATATATTACATTAAGATGCAGTAATAATATATGTTTTTCTTTGGCGTTATAAATAATAATAAGATTGGCATTATAAGGTACAGCATAATTCAGATTTAATTTTAATAATGAAGCGAATGCTGTTGTGATAGAAAACAATGTTTTTTTTTCCTATTGGTAATGCATATACAACCAACACTGTTATAATTTATTGCACAGATTCGTATGTATTTTATTACTATAAATAATAATAATAAGATACATTATAAAGTAGAGGATAATTCAGATTTAATTTTAATAATGAAGCGAATACTATTGTAAAATAAAACAATGTTTTTTTTCTATTGGTAATACAAACCAACCAAAATTTTTATAATTTATTGCATATAGTCGTAAGATAAATTCTAGATTAAGAAGTAGTTGAAAATAAAAATAATGATTTTTTTTAATTCAACCAACTTTTCGTTGTCTATCCATAAATTAGAGATTTTAAGTATTGTAATTATTTTTTAAGTATTTTTTTCTGATGAATTATCTTGAAAAATTTTGTTCTATGTTTTTTTTCCAAAACTTCTCGTTCGTTTTGTCAAGAACATCTTATTAAAATTGTATTCATTTTTAAAAAAAAATTCTTAATAGAAAGCATGTCGATATTAATTGATGAACTATTATTATGAAATTTTAAAAATATTTCACACATTTTTAATGCAATGCCATTTTGTAAGAAAAAAAACCCGGCGTTATTTAATAAACAGCTTTTGGGAGAAGAAGTGTCTATCTTGCTATAAATTTTATTCAATCTACTTAATCTTGAAATGCTTTTCAGGAACTTGAAGGAGAATTTTTCATGGTTGAAACTAATAAAAAAACCAATAATTCCAGGGCATTAGAATTTAATATTGCCGTTTCGTCGTTAATCGAAGAAGAAAATATTGCTTAAGCTATAATTGGAGATATTATTGATTTCGTTCTATTGGTAGCTTAAAAGAATTCGCAAAGTTATGGAATGTAATTTCAATGGGCGATTTTAAAGTAGAAATATTAGAGCAATAAAATCGGAATTGATCTAACAATACTATCTTCAGAACCATTTGTCTTTGATTTTATTAAGGTAAAAGTTAATTTTTCTTTACTAAAATGAAAATTGATTTTGTTTTTAATATAAAATGCTATATTAGAAAAAAAATCGAAAATGAAAAATGAAAAATTATATTTGTGATAAGTATTATTTCCACAATCGAAAGTTTTACTTATTAATTAGCACACTTGTGAAACATGTAATTAGTAACATTTAAATCTTCTATTTTAAACAATCAATATTGATTCTATTTTATTCAATAGGACTTAAGGTAAATTTAGTAATAAACCTAAATAGTGTGATTTCTAATAGGAATTAGATATAATGTTTAATTTCAACAGTTCTTAAAAATTTTTAGAATTTTTAGAATCAGCATCTTTTAAATTTGTCTACACCACTTAAGCAAGTTGCCTATTTTATAGATTCGCAGTCTGTGGCCTGATGGTCAGTTGGCTAGCGTTCTGGCAATTTTACTTATTAGCCGCAGATTTCTGGTCCCAGAAGTCTAATAATCAATTCAGATATTTTTTGAAGTTTAATTTATTTGCATACAGTTAGTATTTACAAATAATATATATACAGGATAGAGATATATGCAGAGTTAATCTTAATACTCCGGTAGTAACAGATCTTCTGAAAGGTAACAGTTGTTAACCGATTTTTAACAGTTGTTAAACCGATTTTTATAACACTAGCAGCGTCACACAGTGTCGCGTTGTAAAGCTTACAAATTCCAACAGGTACCACAGGCTTCAAGTTCGAAGCTTGACGGTGGCATGGATGTCTGTGAGTATTCGGAATCCACGTTAAACTGTAGGTACCGGTCTAATTAACCTAAACTGTGTACAAAATGATAGTAGAGCGACAAACCAAACCACTCTAGTATTAAAAAATAGTTTCATACAATAAAATCAAATTTCATTTGCTGAAAATTTTAGCTTCATGGTCTTTCCATTTTAAAATTTCGTGTGTATGGTATTGTTGACTTTAACTGTTTTCAAATAGGAAAAAACATATTTGTTTTCCTATAGATAGAAGACGACAATAGAACATAACCTTTTTCGGAAAGGGATTGCAGTGAGCCAGAGTTTTCGAGAGTATTACTACGTATTCTAATTATCATACACAACAGGTTTCCTCATTACATGTGCCATGTTTTCAAATGCATGGTTAAGCCTTAAAAATTTATGGGCGATAAATATGGTCGAAAAACTGGATACGCTGGCCTTGAGTTTGTCTATAATCGGCAGTGTTTGTAATTGGGAAAGAAAAATGAATACGTTATTGTTTTTATTTCTTCCGCTTTGTTTTTTGTTCCCTAGAAGGTACGGTTCGTTCGTTGTTTTTCTAGAAATATACATCTTATCATACATCCATTTTTATTTAAAAAATAATATGAATGCATTTTGTGAAATATTTTCTGATTTTGATAAAAGTTTAAAGCACAGAACAAGATCCAGTATTAATATAAAAGTTTAATACAAAAATTTATATTATTTTGTTCAATATTTCAACTTTATTACAGGCTAAAAGACCAGAAGCTTTACCAATGGCTTGCTAACCTAGATGAAGGATACCTATCTATTTAATTCTTTTATTTATATTATATAAAATGCTAAAAGCATGTTTTATTTTAAAGTTGTGTACACCAAAGTAGTTGGGGTTGTTGCTAGATAATGGTAATATTGAAATGCAGTATCTTGTTTAGATAAACATATTTTTGTGAATTAACTTTTTTAGACATGAAATAATAAAACACCGTTCCAATACTACAATATCTAACAAATACTATAACACTTATTAAATTAAATTACTGTTGCTTTACTTTTTTACTATATTAATTGGTGTATTTTAATTGCAAAACTATATATATATATATATATATATGTGTGTGTGTGTGTTTTGGTAATACTACATATATTACCAAAATAATTTTTAATTTTTTAGAGTGTATTATTTATAAAGCAATCATATTAACGCAGAATAAATTATCATATGTGAAAATACAATTTAATTTTAGTGTTGAGGAATTTATTATCAAAGAGTTTTACAACTTTTTTTCAGTTAGAATAATTTTAATTAATAATCATAAACATATATAGAAGCAAAACCTGAAGTGATTAAAAAAAGCTATAATGATTATAAACGATAGATTATTTTTTTTTTCGAGTAACATTTCAAGTCCCCCTCCTAAAAAAAAAAATTCTCGTTGCATCCCTAAATAATACACTAGGATACATGGTGTTATAAAGGCCGTGGACTACAAATACTTACTGTAATTAACTGCGAGTTGCAATATTGTTGCACGATTGCCACTAGTGTAATATTTAGAGTTGCAACGAGGAATATTTTTTTGAGGGGGGGATCATATTAAAACCTTTTTTTTTCTTTTTCAATTCCTTCTATTAGCTCATACTCTCCCTATATATATCTTGTTCAAATTTTCAGTCGTTAATAAAATACTTTTTATTCATTCACTCACGTCCAAATACTTTTTTTTGAACTTGTAATGGATGACACTGGATGTTAATACAGTTTTTTCAAATATTAATTCAGTAATTAAATTTAATTAATTAATTTTAGTATTTTTTTAGATTTAAGTTGCATGTATCTGCCAATAGATGGCACCAGATGTAAGAGGAAAATTTCAATTTTATTTATAAAGGACTTTCTGCAATATAGTGAAAAAAAAAAATAGGAATTGACTTTAATTTTTTTTTTTTATATTACTTGTTGTTTTTTTTTTTACTTCCAATGCGGTGGAATTATTCAGCAATGCTTCATCAATTGGAAAATGTTACTCGAAAAAAAATAATCTATCGTTGAAATGAGTCAATCTAAATTCAAATAATCTTTGAATGACAAATCAAGTTATTATAAAATTCAAAATGTTGTTTCCCATGCAGGTTTTTATTTTCTTTTGACTCTTAAGAAAACTTTTTTTTTGTCATAGTTTTGTCTCAAATAGAAATATAGTAGTTTAAAGTGAAATTGACATGCATATATTTAAAAAGGATACATATTTATAATAAATCTGAAATCTTTCTGAGCACTTTGTAAAAATAAAATAATTCAGGAAAATATTTATTTTTGATTTCTTTTATTTATTTATTGATTGATTTCGTAAATTTAATGGATTTTAAAATGGCTTAAATCAGCATTTAATTTAAAACGTCAGAATTAATGAACAATAAAATCCAGAAAGGAAAAAAACTAAACAAATTTTTATCATAAAGCAAAAAATGTACTTTAAAAATATAGACTTTTTTTTAAAAAATGTAATTTTTAAAGTGATATTTTATGTGAGTGTGTAAAAATATAATGCATTGTGATGTGTTCATAGTGTTTATAGTGTTTATTTTTTATTTGTATTTTATATATTTACAAATATTTTGATAAATATTAAATAAAGTTTCTTTAATTTTATTTTTGGAAAATTTATAAATATGTATTAATAGAAAAATTAAATAGACACTTAGAAATATATTCAGAATGCAGAAACTTTTTGTATAAAATTATTATTAATACATACATAATCTTTTAATTCTTATCATAATTATTTTAGAACTTGAAGAGCACTTGTTTTAAAAATTTATTTTTAAATGACTTTTTAGTGTCTTTATCATTTAACTATTTTAGAGCTCCAGAATCAATGTAATTTATTTATTCATTTTAGAAAAATACCAACCAAACATGCTAGAAAAAATTATGTCCATTACCAGAACTGTGTCAAATCCCTGATGTCAGATAAGACAATAAATTATTTCAAAATTATTATTTAAATGATTTTAGTTAAATTAGTTAGGAAAAATATGGTGGTTCATAAATTTTCTATTCATTCTTCTAGAATTAGAAATTTACGAAAATGAAATATTTCTAAATATCTATTGCATTTTCATAATGGTGGTTGTCGATAAATCACATTACCCAGTGAAGTGAGCGTCATAAAGCAACTTCTAGATGAATAATAATGATTTGTTGAACCACCTGCATCATATCATGCAAGTTGCTATAGATTTATTTTCTTTATTTCTTGCTTTGGTATTCAGCTGTTTATGTTACACTCTCTTAAAAAATAACCTCATATTATGCTTCCTGTAGTTTATGTTTAATGAAAAAGCTGTAACTTTATCATAAATTTATATTTGTTTATTAATTAGAGAAATCATCAGAACATTATTAATATCAAAATATATCAATTAATATAACCTTTTTATTAGCATACTGAAATCTTTGTTCACCATTGCTGCAGAAAAGGCTTTTAAACAAGAAAAATGAGAAAAAGCTAGTGTATTAGCAAATGTCAATTTAAAAAATTTTTATTTGAAGTATGAAATTTACAAATTATATGCGATTATTTCATAATTTTAAATATTTATCTAAAAAAATTATATTTAACTATTATGAACTGTTCCACTTTTTAGATATTTATTTAAACTGTAATGTGGGTTCTACAATGTTTTATAGAGAATTAAGACTATTTGATGTCAAGAACATTCTTTTAAATTACTTTTAAAGAAGTCATTTATTTCTTAACAATATATAACAAGCTTTAAATTTTAATATAGCTTATATATTTTTATATATATATTTTAATATATAGCTTATTATAATTAGTCAATATATAATAAGCTTTTTAATTTTTAAAATTTAATGTAGATTTATTTTTCAGCATTACTTTAAGTTAAAAGATAAACGAATCTTCTTAATAATTTCCTTTTTCCTTTTTTTTTTATTTTAAAAGCAAATTTTATTTTAACCAATAACAATGATTTAACCAAATCCCTGTATAAATCCCTGTAACAATATCAGGTATTTAACAATACAGGTATAATATATCACAAACTCCAAGTCCCTGTATAATATCACAATAACAATAGCAGGTATTTAACTCCAAGTTCTTGTATAATATCACAATAACAATCACACAATAATCCAAGTTCTTGTATAATAACACAATAACAATAGAATTTAATTAAAAATCCCTGTATAATATCACGATAACAATAGCAGGTATTTAACTCCAAATTTTTGTTAAAATCATATGTATATAACAATTGTTTTAAATCTTGTAATGCTTAAAAAACAAAAATTATTGTTGAAAAACATACAAGTAAAGTGTAAAATGAGAGAGGACTTATTGGCGATAATATGTGCTGTTTGAACAATGGGTGTCTTTAAAGTTCAAGGTTTCTTTCTAAGGTTTTTGACGTTGTTTGTTTCCCATATGTTTCGTCATGACCATGAGCAACTGCACTCTTATACCCTTACCATTTAAACGTAAGCTACAGTTTCGACCATAAATTTACTACTTTCGCATTCACAGAAATTCTCCATTCAGAAATTTCAATTGGAGTTTTTGATGTCACATTACTTGCTCGTGTATTGCTGTTTGAAAATTGCTGGTGACTCATTAGGATGTGAAATAGTTTCTAGTTGTGAGTTGCAGCCATTGTAAAGGAAATTAAATAAGGATGCAAGATTTTATTGCATTTATGTTTGCTGTTTCTAGATTTGCAGATGGAGATCTCATTGCATAATTGGAGATATACAAGAATATTTAAAATGATTATATGAAAAATTTAAAATATCATATTATTCTTAATAATTACAATTATGGGAGTGAAATAGTATGGTGATATTCCATAATCAGTAAAACTTATAAATAGGTGTGAAGCATGCCATTGACAAAGCAAATTTAAATTACCAATCGAATCCTTAATAAAAAATTAACTTATTCATTTACCTTATTTCGTTCATGTGGCTCCCAGTACTATTACTTTCTGTGTGCAACTATTTTATCTTTCTTTTTTGTATAATGTTTATAATCATTTACTTTTCAAATAACATGTGTATTCACGGATATTATAACTCATTCAAAATTGTTTAGCATTACTTCAGGTGCCTAAGATTCATATTAATTATTATTATCGTATTTTAAAATTTTCTGTGAAGTTGTTATATTTACTTCTACAATTTACCACGTTTGATTTCACAGATATTCTCCATTCAGAAATTTTAATTGGAGTTTTGACGTCACATTACATGCTCATGTATTGCTGTTTGAAAATTGCTGGTGGCTCATTAGGATGTGAACATGTTTTACTTATGAATTTCAGCCATTGTAAAGGAAATTAAATAAGGATGCAAATTTTTAATATATTAATTTAGATTTTTTGTGTGCATCGGCGTATGCACAAACGTATGTATACCTCGAATAAACCATAAATGGGAAGGTATTGTCCTTCTGGAAAGATTGTCAAGGATAATTTCCCAACATTTGCTTGTCGTATGAAAGGAAAATCGAAGTTTCCCACCAAGCTTCAGCCTAACTATCTATGTAGTGCACACTCTGTCACAATCGCCATCGAGTTTCATTGTTTCTGAAAGCAGAAATGACTTCAACAAATTTGAATATGAGGCCACTTCTGCACGTTACAGATGGGTCCTCACCTTCATCCCCTATTAGGAATGTTGATTCAATTAACATCGATATTCTTTAAGGAATCCTTGAAAATCTATATCTTGCTTCCCATTAAAAGAAATAATTCAATATTAGTATACGTTTTCTTATTTTAGAGTCTAATAGTGGAGTTTTTAATCTATCAGAAAGCTCAACTCGTGGCCGTATGTAACTCGAGGCCGTTCGCATCAAGCATGCATGAAGATTCGGGTTCGAATCAGCTGACGTCCGTTGCAGTCAGAAGCGAGAAACCCCAAAGGCAATTGTTAAATCTCCAAAGAAAATTAATAAATCGACAGTAAAATTGCCTTGTGAGAGTTTTCTCGATTCCTAGTATACAACATGCAAATAACGGCTATTTACTCTTACAAATACTCCTGGAAGGCAACACTCTCTCTTTATTATCTATCGGTGGGCTGTCGTAGTATACAAAAATGGAGCGAGAGACGTACCGATATATCACAAAAATTGTTAGAAATAAATAATAGTTGAACATTTTTTAAACTTTTGAAGACGTCCAATATTTGTAATTCGCCTATTTATTAAAAGTAGACATCGAAAGATTATTTATATTTTAGCCGTCACAGTGCGTTGATTTAATGATTTGTGGTTAGATTTCCCATTTTAAAAACTGAAATTATAATTTTGAGTTAATGATGATAATTCACTTGCAGCAGCTTTATTGCAGATGGCTAATGAGACGCTGACATTACACTCCATCGACTTTTGAATAACTTAATTAGCACTTTGAATTTATTCATCAAGCACTTGGAGACATTGATAACTAAATCTTGTAAGATTGTTGCTTTCTAATCTAGTACCAAAAATACAATATTAAAATAGTGCCAGTGGCAAAAGTTTTGTTTTGTCTTTAACTTTGAATCTGAGTACTGTCGGATAGATCAAAGTGAAACAAAAGTCGGTTGACGTCAAAGAGGTAATGCACATAACAAATAGGTTTCTGGATTAGTGGTATTATATAGCTGTTTAGAATACAAAGAAAGATAAAAAGTTCACTATACTTTTATGTCTGTTATTATTGGCGTTTACTCTTCTAAGTGACGTTTGGATTTCACCCAAGATATTTTTCAGTTAGAATTTCTTTCTTTCTTTCTTTTTTTTTTTTTTTTTCTCTCGTGCGATGTGAGAGTTCCGTAAACGGAAGCAGATGAGGAATGCAGGCCGGCTGAAGCCTGTCTTGGTGCACAGAGGACCAATTTAACTCTCTGTACAACAGCTGACAACACAGACGATATGCATCACGAAAAACACTCATTTGTTTCATCAAGTGTTATTTTTTTCCTCTTGCTTTTTTTGCCATATGATCCAGCTGAATAAATTTTAAAACCCATGTTAAAGTGATTGTTGGTATTGTATAAATATTTACGATAACATTCCTGACACCTGTATCGCATTTTTTGTGCATATAAAATAATGAGTCTTTTGTGTTGAAGAATGAGTCATGAAACAACAACCATGGAATGAGGGGTTTAAAAGAAAAAAGAATTTAGTTTCGATTTGTAGAATTAATTTTATATAATGTACTTTATACTTAGAATAAATGAACCATAAACTTTTCTTGTGCAACTTTTTTTAATTAGAAATGTTAAGGTTATTTCTTCATTTGAAGAGATTGAACTGTTCATTACTGATGTACGTTCTTGATGTGTTGGTAGAAGATAAAATATAGATTTCATTTTCTATTGTTCGAGCGTTGTTGTTGTTGTCGTATCCCCTGAAGAGTACAAGAGAATCAAATATCCTGGTGCTTCGAATAATATTGGCTATGTTGATTGCCAGCTGGAAGTATAAATCCTCTTCAGAAGGGATGGTCCAGACAATGCATGGCGGCTGCAACATCTGGGCAATCAAAGACACGATGAGGAGTAACCAGGACATCAGGGCAGTTGCCACATTTTTGATATTTTTTTAACGCCATCAGCAGAAATTTTCATATTTTTGTGGTGCTTTATCCTTAATCTTGTGCGAGTAGTAGCAGTTTTTCTGTCGACATTCAGTTCTGTAATTTTGTATTTAGTTTTGATCTTAGAAGGAATTATAAGATTAGATTTTGCGAAGGCATTTTCATCTAGAAGGAAGTAGGAATGGCAGTCTGATACAGATTTCTGGCATTTTTAATCTGAAATTTCATTAAATTCCAAATTCACATAATCAATAGTTGTTATTTTATTGCATAAAGGTTAGTTTGGGCCAAGTTACGTCCAAAAACAAGACAATAGATAGTAAATAATAGAAAAAAAAAAGCATACTGTTGGCAAAAATGACGCATTCAAATGGTGCATATTGAATGTTTTTCAATATGCGCCATTTTTTTAGTATTTTTTTTATTTATGAGATTTTTGCAATTTTTCGATTAATAAATTATTAATATTTTTATTATTATTATTTAGATTTTAAAGTTTTTTTTTTCTTATCTGTTATTTTTTAAGTACCTCCCATAAATGGCTTTTGTTTCCACAGATTTAAAACAGTGAATGTGCGGATGAACAACATCACCTCCTCTTTCGAACACATATTCACTAATTAAATCTAAACAAGAGCATTGTTTTTTTTATTCAATCCCAATAAAAATATTTACAATATCAATTCTATAAATTTTCAAAATTCTACAAGTAGATGTTTCTAATCTCAAAAACGAGATCTAAACAAGAGCATTGTTTTTCTATTCAACCCCAATAAAATAGTTGCTATATCAATTCTATTAATTTTCAAAATTCTACAAATAGGTGTTTCTAATCTCAAAAACGAGATCTAAACAAGAGCATCGTTTTTCTATTCAACCCCAATGAGATATTTGCTATATCAATTCTATTAATTTTACAAATGAGTGTTTCTAATCTAAAAACGAGATCTAAACAATATGATTGCTTTTCTATTCAATCACTATAAAATATTTACTATAACAATTCTATTAATTTCCAAAATTCTAGAAATGGGTGTTTCTAATCTCAAAAAACGAGTCCCACCAAAGGTGATGACTCACCGAATGACTCACAATCTTTGGCCATTGTGTTTCCGTCATGTGGGACAACGACACAAACGACGCTTGTCAAGATAGCAAACACAAGATCGAATATCTGGAAGGGAACGCCTTTTTTCCCACATCGATTGAAGCTCATCAATTCTCATCCACCGAGACGTACCCTCCCTTAAAATATACACGAGGGGGTGTGAAATGGTCACCGAGGGGGCCCCTTTTAGGGTACAGAAAAGGGTGTGCACGTGTTGCGAGTAAGTTTGCATGTGACATACGACAGCTAGGATGACTCTTCCGTGCTATTTTCTTAGTGGTATGGAGGAAAATAATTGTTATTGCACTTTTCCCTTCCCTGTGTTTATTATTAGCGCATAAATCCTCTTCCATTAATGTTTTGCCTCAATTATTACAGAAGTTAGGAGCTCCTGTATATATATTGCCCATGTCTGAAGTAATTTAAGAACATGCATTACTTTTTATGTGTTTTTTTAATTAATAATTAAAATTTAAATTTAAATGCTATTTAATTTTTCTTAAAAACTCCTCAAATTAATTTTTATTTTAGCAGCAAAAATGCCTATCGCAGTTTTTTTTTATTTACAAATATATTTTGACTACAATAGGATCTGGAAAAAAAAAATAAATTAAGCAAACACACTATAGTGTTTGTTATATAGTGATAGTTACGAGAGTGATAGATCCCACTATAGTGATAGTTACGAGATATACATCCGTATTACTCGATATGATATTTATCTTTGTACAAGGTGAATATTATCTTACGAAAAGTAATGCAGTTAAAAAGTTTAAAAAAAAAAAATTTCTCCTTACATTTTCAGCATAATTTTCATGAACAAGACAATTTTTTGAGATTATATTAATGTAAGGGAAAGATCAATTCTGTACGTTAACGTTATGCCCTAAATAATGTGCATGTGTGCGTGCATGTGATGTGTGTATATATATATACACTCAAGAGCCAAAACATTATGACCACCCCTACATTTTGCAATGAACTCGCCTGGATGACGTGGAAGGCACGTGATCAGGTGGAAGTGGTATTTAACTGGTATTAAGTGGTGGTATTAATCCCTGCCAAGGCGGGTTGAAGCTGTGTTGTGCGCCAAAGGTGGGCCAACTCGTTATTGACGGGTGGTCATAATGTTTTGGCTCTTGAGTGTATATATAGGGGTAGATAATACATTCATGGGTGATTTTCAATTGTAATTGTATTGCATGTTTGTATGGGATGAAACTTGGAAAACTAAGATTCAAGACTAAGAGTAAGATTAAGAGTCACTCTAGATTCCCCGTCAGTTTCACCATGAAGTCTTGTCGTTTTTCAAAGCAGTGTTTGCAGCGCATACCGTAAGAGGGAGGTGAGTAACGTATAATCAAGAGTTCTACTGCGCGCATTGCTATTACGCCATAAAAGGGTGTATATTTAAGTTTTAAATGAATTACAAAAATGTAAATGATTCTACAAGTAATTAACCAGTAAACGCCCTATTTAACTTTGCAGTGATTGAAAAATATGCGTTTTTTTTAAGATAAAATTTTCATATTCAAGGCCAGGAAAAAAATTCTACTATAGATATGTACTTTAAAAAAATTATTTGAAAGGCAAAAGTAACTGTGGGGGAGCTGTTTGAGAATTCAAGTTGGTCATCCGCAATCTCGTGTAACAGTATTTCGCAAAACTGCAACATCTCATGCGATCTCAATCACATTCAAGGTGATTGTATTCAAGTAGGAAACAGCTTGTGTTTCTTCGCATGTTTATTCATTATAACAACGGACGTGTCGCTACGCTCTGTTGCATTATTTTAATAACATTTGCACATCATTATGTAACTCATTATGTTTCTAATCCGGAAGGAAAATAAATGTACAAGAAAAAAACATTTTTTTTTTTGTCGGTAGCATGTAGAAACTACGAAAATTTTATTTTACAGTTCAGCTAAATTCATACGAACTCTATACATATTATCACAAATATCGGAACTTATGTATTTTTTCTATACATCGGTGGGCCTGTTGTGTATGCGGTAATTATCCTTGCAAATTGTTACGAAAGACACTATCCTCCTTTCGTCGACGTACTGGTGTACATAATAAATCTTGCTATAATAAATTTCGTATAGGAGAAAACCCAGAAAACTTGGACCAAGCAGTCAGACCGTCGTTACAAGTCACTTAAACGGACTATATTAATCGCCATCGAGTCTTCCCGCTTTTGACAGCAAACCAATGTATTTTTTCTGTATATCGGTGGGCCTCGCGTTCTGCTAAATATGAGGCAACTATTCATGTAGGTTTTTACGAAATGCACTATCCTCCTTTCGTCACATTACTGGCGTACATAATAAATCTTGCTATAATAAATGTCTTATAGGAGAAAACCTAGAAACCTCCGACCACTCAGCCTGACCATCGTTGTGCTCAAAAGCACTAAGTAAATTACCATCGAATCTTCTTGCTTATTAAAGTAACTAACCTATTTTGCGAATATTTTGATAATTATCGATTGTAAAATTATTGCTATACCTGTGATAAAAGAAAAATTACTACTGTATCGGTGATAAATTCGAAATTAAAAAGTTAATTGTAATTAGCTAAAGTATAGAAATTCAACGTAAGTTTAGTGATAAGAATTTTATAAAAAGGTGGCATTATAATTTTAAAATTAAAAAAAAACCAGCAATTAAAATAAATTTATAATAAAAAAGAATTTAATAATCATAAAAATCATAATCAATCATGAAAATTTATGTTATTATACTACATAATATGCTTTGAAATTAAAAAAAAAATAGTAATATTACTTGCAAATTAAATCCATCATGATGTATTTTTTTTATCTACATACCACATGCCTGAAAATAATTTTCTGATAGAAATAATAAAAGCAAATATTTCTTGCAGATGTAAATAACAGCATTCTCCTTCAAATCTTTAAATATGTTGTTTTAGTGAAAATAAATCCTATTTTCATTTTTGTAGAAGTTTTAAAAACAAATTTTTAAAAAAGCTAATTAAAAAAAAAACGAAAAAGTAAATGCATTTATTAATAAATGAACATTTATTTATACACCACAGTTGTAAATTCAGTTTTAACATTTAAATTTTAGTTGATTTAAAGTATAGAAAAATTGATTTATTAATAAATAAAAATCATTTGTATAACACTGAGGTTTAAATTTTAAAAGTATTTTCCACAGAAAAAAAAAATGCGAGTTTATACGGTTTTATTAGAAAAAATAGATTTAAAACCTCAAATGTTAAAAAATTTAAATGTTTGCTTTAGCTACACCAAAATTTCATATATTTAAAACACAATTACATAATGCAACTTACTTACTAAAATTTTAAATTTATTGTATTTTTTCGAATGCATCAAACAAAAAATGCTAAAATTGCTAACTAACTAAAATTGCATGACATATTTCTAAGTCTGTTTCAATAAATTACTTGCATATCTTTCAACCTTGCAGTCGGTTTAAATGGAAGAGCTGTATTGTTCTTTACTCATCCTTAAGATGCAACGTGTTTTGCTAAGTGTCAGGAAAGAGAACAAAGATTTTATTTTTATCTTTGAAAGACTGAAAGGGTGATAAAATAACAGAACGAATAGAGCTTTGCATTTGTCCTGGCTTTAATTAAAATAGACACTATCTTTTTTTTGAAGCACTACAAGTTACTTTTTTTTACTTAAGTTTGTGTTAGTGCAGTTTGTTTTAGTTAGAACACGTCCATTGTTAAAATCTTTTTTAAACTTTTACTAGAGTGTTGCTTTAAAAAAAAGGATTTGCATATGTTGTAATAAAAAAAAGTCCTTTAATTATGTATATTTTTAATATCTTATTTTGAAGAATAATATTTTCCAATATTTTTTTTTCTTTTTAATGCAGTTAGCAAACACTTAGACAGCTTGGTCTTGGATGCCTTAAGGCAAGCGCTGTACAGACGTTACTCACTTTGCATTAGGGGACACGTGTAACTTGAAGATAAGCCACGGATGTGGAGTAACAATGCCCCCGCAACGCTCTACGATCCTATTAGACCGGGACCTACGGTTTAAAGTGGATTTCGAACCACTACAGCCAACCATGGTACCGAGCGCCAGAGCGCTAGCCACTCGACCACTTCAGGCCCATGTTTTTCAATCTTTATAAAAATATTACTATTTTGAACAACGTTTTTACCAAAAAATCTTTTTTAATATTTTTCAATATTGTTGCCAAAAATCCAAATTTCATACAAACTATTAATCAAAATTTAGAATATTAAACAGAAAGTAAAATAAAAAGAACTTATTTTTGTGAGGAAATAATTTAACTAACTTATAAAATCTCTGTTCCAATTAAAAACGTTTTAGGAAAACAAATACGTTGTTTTATAAAAAACAACGTATTGCCTAAACAATTCGTTAATTATAACGAATTTTTTAAATATTATTAATATTAATTTTTTAAATATTATTAATATTAATTTTTTAAATATTATTAATATTAATTTTTTAATTATTATTTATTAATTTTATTTTTAATTATTATTTATTAATTTTATTATTAATTATTATTAATATTAATTTTTTACGTTATTATTTATTAATTTTATTATTAATTATTATTATTATATAATTCTTTTTAATCATTTTATGTGGGATTTTTTTTCAATAAATCACAACATTAGTAATAATTTAATTAAATTCTTAAAAAAAATATGCTTAAAAAAATTTAACGTGATTTTTTTTTACCAAGTGTTTCACATAAAGTACAAAAACATTACTCTAAAATATTAAATAACCGGATCGAATTTCTTTCAGATTAGACAAAACTCATAAAATAAGAGAGACCACCGCTCTAGTGCCACATAAAAAAAACCATATCATTACTGTGGTATTTCTTTGCCAACAAAAAAGGATGTTTTGTATTCCATTTGTAATAAGAGTCCGTTGACAAATGCTCGTCTTTCCCAAGGCCCGTGGGAAAAGAGGCGGACGACAATTCCTTCCCCGTGTTCCTCAATGGACGCCATTCTTAAACTGCGAACACTCCATTAAAAGATAAATATCCTTTTCCCACTCAAAATGGGGGAAATTGTCGTCACGTTGCGTGGGTGAGTGACAGTTTAACACCAGTAAGAGTGGAAGTTGTGCAGCGGATGCGTTATCTTCAGCAAGTAGAGCTTCTTCTTCCTCAAGTGTGCTCTTCCCCGGGCTTCTGTTTATTTCCTCTTCTAGTGGGAAATGGACTTCTCGCGTCCTTTTCATCCTAGTCAAGTGGTTAAAAAAAGTGTGAACTCGTGTTTGTTCAGTGTTGGGTTTTTGACCACCTGCCATTGAATTATGTGGGAGTCAGCATTAACATAATAAAGAATAATTCCAACTTGACAGATATAAATAAATTTAGCTTGATTTATATAACGGAAATAATATTTCAATGTCTTTATTCATTTTAAAAGACCAATTATATATGCATATTGTCTTTATTCCTTACTAAATTCAATTTGCAGTATGTCGTCATTTCTTTGTGTATAACATTTTTAGTAAGCACTTTTTTTTAAATATTGAAAAACTTATGTTTATTTATTAATTTTTTTTTGGAAAATAGTTTAAATTTTAACATTGTTTAATGGTATGTAAAATAAGGCAATCATCAATGTCAACTTTAGAGGGAAAAATTAATTATTATGATTATTATGTTTTATTATTCCACATTAAACTGTAGGTCTCGGTCTAATTAGCCCAAAGTATGTACAAAATGACCGTAGAGCGACAAACCAAACCAAATTAAATAAAACCATTTTTTCATGCATTCTTTCGTTACTAATAACCTACAAGTAAAGTTTCTAGTCGTATATCTAAGAAATTTAGAAATTGTGCTTTTTTAAAGAAGATCCTAAGCCTTTAAAGTATCAATAATCGAAAAAAAAAACCCCTTAATTTTAACGATACATTCAATAATATTTTGAGACATGAATTCTCAATAATAGATGTTTCACTTTAATAAAAAAAAAGTTTTGTTTATCTAATTTATAAAATGAGAAATTATTTTTAATATTTTTCTTTATATAAAATTTACTGGCAAAAGTGTGTAAAAGTGTACTTTTTAGTATCCCCTGAAATATTTTTTTTTGGAGGGGGACAGTATTTATAAAATATTATAAATGCATATATAATATACATAGATTGCTGCAGGCTTCGATTTAAAAATAGCTATTTTTAAAAATGAAAACCTTGACCTCAATGTCATTTTTCTGTCTCTTAGTCATCTACCATAATATTCAACGAAAGTAAATAAATAAGACCAAAATGCTGTTTAAAAACTGATATCACTTCACCCTTTGAGCCTAATTGAAATTCTATCTTTCCTTATCCGGCTCATAACGACTGTTTATTTACATTAGATAAAATTGGTTTCAACTTAGTTTACAAACACTATGAATTTTGCATTTTCGTCACCTTTTGAGATCAGGATTGCGTTGGGATTTTCCCTGCATCGTACTTTTTTTTTTCTATTCCATCTATTAGCTCGCACTCTCCCTATATATATCTTGTTCAAATTTTCAATCGTTCATAAAATACTTTTTATCCATCCACTCAAGTTCAAATACATTTTTTTTTGAACTTGTAGTGCTTGACACTGGATGTTGATACAGTTTTTTCAAATATTAATTCAGTAATTAAATTTAATTAATTAATTTTAGTTTTAAATTGCATATATCTACCAATAGATGGCGCCAGATAAACTTAAAAAAATGAATGAAAATTATTTATAAAGGACTATCTGCAATATAGTGAAAAAAAAAGTAGGAATTGACTTTAAAAAAATTGTTTTTATATTACTTGTTACTAGCATTAAGACGTTTCTGAATCGATTAATCAAATATTCTTAATAATCGATAGAAATCGATTCGCTTATTATTCAGAACATATTTTAATCGAAATATCTCTTAATATTTAGAAGACTGCAAACATCAGAAATTTAAATTTTGTATTTGCCGCCGTAGGTAATCAAGTTTGTGGGGTTCAGGTTGGGCAACTGAATTATAAGTGGGTGTAGTTGGGTTTGAGATACTTGAGGCATAGATTGGAGAATACACACTCACAAACACCACACACATACAGTATTTAACACATTTAAACACATATAATTATAGATTTGTGGAAAGATTACACAAGGCGAAAATAAAGATACTCAGGTATGCACTGGATGCACAGAATATACTTCCTCTCCAGGTGAGAGCCTGTACGCCAACTATTACGCTGAATTGGGTTAAATATATTTCCTCTCGGGATGAGAGACTATAAACTTAATGTTTCTCAGCAGGAGATCAATTTGCGCTGTACTTTATCTCGAGTCTCGAGGCCTACAGACCATTTCTCCTGAACGCCGCAGGGAGCGCTCTTGCCAGAGGAAACATGGTTACAAGTTATAATTATTTTATTAAAATAATTTTTGCTCATGTCCCGTGCAAATTTCATGATTTGAAAATTTTTGATTTTGGGTCTAATTTATCAAATTACATTAATAAAAACTAAAAAAAAAAAAAAAAAGTATTAATTTGCTTAAATCTCTTAATATATTTGCCATTTTGTTCAGTTTCAACTAGATTTTTTTTTTTGCGTATGTCAGTAAAATTTGATTCTTTTCAAATCAAATATTTGAAAGTTTAAAAAAAAAAAAATCTAGCTTAGAATAGCAGCAGCAATACTCTCTACTAGCATATTTTTTTTCTTATCCAACTTGGTCGACAGCAACATCTAGACCAAGTCCATGAATTCGTGTTTTCATGGAAAGAGGGGGGTAGCTTTTGTTGTGATGGAGCACCAGTAGAAAGAAGTTAGACTTGGTTCCACGTTGCTGAGAAAGCATGGCAGTGCCTTTCGGGAGGACTTTCAAGGGAAACTATCCCGCATCTTCTTATCGTATAAAAGAAAATCCGAAAACTCCCACCAGGTAGTCCAACTAACGAGGCAAGATGCTGAACATCCTAAACGCCATCGAGTTTTCTCACTTTTTGATATAGTGTTTACAGCCACCAGTGGATTGAACCTCCGCCCTAATGCTCACTAGTGGCCTACGTTGCCACTGAGCCCCGAGTCGAGCCTGCATTCGTATGCAGTAGCAATATTCTTTTTTAATGCTAACTAAATATATCTTAAATTATTTCGATAAAACTCGTTGCGAATTTCTATTTAAATCATTATTTGCTAGGAAGTCATGCGAAAGATAATGATCTTGAATATTGTCCCTTATCTAATCGAGAAGTGCACCAACAATTCATTGTATTAATCCTTTTTATAAGCATTTTTTCTGTGTAAGGAAAACAAGTTTTTCTTAATAGTTATTGCGCATGCTTTCTATCCAACTTCCCGTTACAAATATGTATTTCCGTATTCTCTTATCTCTCAGAAATTCCAATAAAAGACTTCCTTCTTGCTGGACTTTGTTGAATATGGATACGCAGGAAAAAAAATTCAAAGAACAGCGGCACCATGTTTCATAACTTGGTCCGTTATCTGTCTATTTTTATTTCAAGTTCACTTATTGGTTAATATTGACCCTGAGAAAAGCGTGTTCCTGTTTTGCCTCTAAATAAACTTTTAGTAGGTCAAAAGTTAAACGTCTCTTGAATTTTCTTAGCTAAGCGTACTTATCAGTTTTAATTTTTAAAAAAAAATCTTGTTCAGTAGATCAAGAATTAATCAACTTTTTATTGAGTGGCATTTGACTACGAAATCATTCGTTACTTATACGATATAGTACAGCATATTCGAAGCAGATACATACACAAGTATAGCAGATTCGAAGCACATACATACACAAGTATAGCAGATTCGGAGCACATACATACACACGTATAGCATATTCGAAGCAGATACATGCACAAGTATAGCAGATTCGAAGCAGTAACATACACACGTATAGCAGAATCAAAGCAGATAAATATACAAATATAGCAGATTCAAAGCAGATACGTACAATATAGCAGGTTCGAAGTTATATCCTTATAGACAGCCTTCATCTATAAAATGAGGTGTGGTAATAATGTGTATTGGATAAACTTCAGGATTCCATAGATGTTGTTGTTGTCGTGTCCCCTGAAAAATACAAGAAAATCAAATATCGTGGTGTCCCCGAATGATATTAACTATGCTGATTGCCGGAGTAAAACTCCTCTTCCGAAGGATGGTCCAGACAATGCATGGCGGCTGCAACAGCTGGACAATCAAAGACATGATGAGGAGTCAGCTTGACATCAGGCAGTTTTTGATATTTTTTTAACGCCATCAGCAGAAATTTTCATATTTTTATGGTGCTTCGTCCTTAATCTTTTAAGAGTAGTAGACTTCCAGAGAGATCCAGAGTAGAGAGAGATCCAGACTTCTGGCATTCTTCGCCAAAGAATCTGCAAATCCTTTAAATTCCAAATCCGCGTAAGCCGGGATTCCTTGCAAGATAAACATTCTGTGCAATCAGTGGGTTTATTCTAAAAGAGATATAATGTTGAAGATCATACTTGAGAAACGTTTATTAAAAACCTGTAAGGTAGACCTTGAGTCAGTGAAGATAGTAATTCCATTCATTTGTTGTGATGGAGGTAGATTCAGATGGGTCTCAAGTGCCGTTTCAATGGCCAATTCCGTAGATACATATTGTATTAAAAAAAAACTCGCAAATAAATATGTATCTTTATAAAAGAATTTTTCTTAAAAAGAGAAATATCTTTTTAAAAGAGAAGGCAAATAAATATGTATGATCATTTTTAAGAAAAATCAAGGAAAAAAAATTTCTACTTGCGAAAGATATGATGAATTTAATACATTGTTTCAAAATGAGTTTCAGATTACTTTGATGTTTAACAAACATATTTTTCGTTTTATCACTTTTCTAATTAGTAATTATTAAAATTAGTTGTAACTAGTAAACAGAAACTATTTATTTTTAAAAACTTCATGAATCTGCAATTTTTAAATAATGAACATTTTAAATGCGCCGCAATTATGTGTAAAAGAAGTGGAGAAATTTCTTTATGGAGGGTGACTTAAATATACTTAAAACCTCTACACGATCGCTAAAATTGTCACCAAGAATTTCTATCAATTCACAGTCCATTATGTTTGGTGACAATATTATCTATCTTCTACTTCTTCATTGGCACAACAACCCCGTGGTGAGCCAAGGCCATATGAAGTAGATAATATATATAATATGAAGTAGATATATGGCCGTATGAAGTAGATATATAATGTATCTGCCTGCTGGCAGATTTATTATATATCTACTTTATACATTTCTAAGAATTAAAAGAAATTCATATTGAATTAGAGTTAATAAACAATTTCAACAGCTAATAAATGGTGTGTATGACTTATCAAAATCAAAACTACTAATTAATTGATGCAATGAAATTAAAAATTTGTTAATAGCATTGATGATGAGAGTGTTTTTTGGTTTGCAGGTCTTGGAACAGTGATTCAGCTCGAAGATGCCCGCAGAAGCGAAAGGCGATGGCAGCGCGAAGATCCCGATGATTGGCTCGGCCGTCACCAGGATAGCGGAAGCCCCCATGGGTTGCTGGCAGTCGGTGAGTCTCTCTGATTAGAATTTAGATTTCTCTGATTTATTAATAGCTTAAAAGGGCAAAGAATTTTAATGTATTTCATTCTGGAAACCATTCAATTTTATGAACCTATTATAGAGGAAAACTTCAGCTGAATCCATTGGAAAATGTACGCTGACCGTTTTGCCATCTTGTATAAGATATCACTTCGTGACTCTGTCCCGCAAGACAACATTTGATTTAATGTCAGAATTTTTTACATGTTATTTTAAATTTAAATAATTCAGAAGCCATAAGGGAATAACAATCTAGATTTGGTTTGTCGCTCTACAGCCACTTCTTGCACAATTTACGATAATTAGATAGCGACCTACAGTCTATTTTGGATTCTGAACCGCTAACTACCATCCCTGATATATCCGAAATAGCAGTAAAATCATTGTGATTAGTGAGATGAAGTGAAATCAGGTGATTTATCAAATTATCATCAATTAATTTATCATTAATCAATGGTTATCAATTCATCAATTGTTCAAAGTTTGTTTTTTTACTTCTATATACTTTAATTGCTCAATATCTTAAATAGAATGATCACCAATATGCGCTATTTTCTGAAATTAGTAGCTTTGAGTATAAAATAACCATTAAAAACTATTCATATAGCTTTTTAATGGTAATGAGAAATCACTGCAATCACCACGATTCGCTCTTTGTTTTTTAAACAATTTTGTGAGCGCCCTAAACTCATGTTGCATTAAATGTAAAAGAGAATTTGAAGTTTTCCATTAAATATTATAGCCCATTATCGAATATAAACTGTAGATATCTGTATTGTTTACAACTTTTACAGAACAGGTGGAAAATGTACGAATAGTTTTTATACATTTTCTAATTATCTCTTCTTTCTTGATGCTTTCATTGCTCCCTTGTTTTTATCGTCTGTCACCGTCTGGAACGTTTCACTGGCCCTCAGTTGAGAACCAGTGCTCTAAATCAGGAGTCTCCAAACCACGGCCAAATATACTACTACCAAATCCGGCCCGCCAGTATCATCAATCTGGCCCGCGACAGCGAAGAGCTTATTGTTGCTATAATAAGCTGGATAAAAAAAACCCAGAATGTTAATAACTCGGTTTTATTGACTTGCTGGTAAAACTTAATGACAAGCATAATACGCAGAAAATTTAACTTAAGCATAACAACTAACGAATAATTGAAATGAATCCCACTAACATTGTAAACTAGTGAACATCTCGCTAGATGTCGCCAAGTGTCACGCCGTATTGATACACACAATAGTAATTGTAGTAATTGAACCAGCGAATTTAGCAAGCTTATGCTCGCTCAGAGCGCATACTCTGCTGATTTGGCATGTTGGAAGCAACTTGGCTGCGCAAGCAAGAGCGCGTACTCTGCGACTAGTCTAAAAATTATAGATAATGGCAGAAAAATTAAAACGGTTCTGGCCCTTGGTACTTATTGCAGTAAATAGTATGACCCTAAGGCTGCAAAGTTTGGTGACCCCTGCTCTAAATCATTGCATGGCAGGGTGTTTTTCTCCTATTCCGTGTAAATTTTGTATTTTCTGCCCGTGATCTGTCAGTGTAACATAGTAGTAAAGCAGTTATATTTATCTCGTATGTGTTTTGGCTTCTGATCAATCTTCCGTACTGTACTTACCGTCTGGGTCGCGACACACTTATGCTTTTTACTCGTTCAAAAGCAACAAGTGTGTAGCTGAAATTAAAAAAAAAGGTTGCTGTAGTAGTGGTTACATAGTGGCAACATGAGCCTTAAACAGAAAATAATTAATGAAGATTATATTTTTGTGTCAAAAAAAACATGAATGACTTTATACTATCTTACTGATTCAAGTTAGAAATCATCTTTTTTTAATCTGAAGAAACTTCTTTTGTATTGTTTTTAACAGTGTCAAAAAAAATGTACATGCTATCACTTATTAAGGAAGATTTCCATAATTAAAAAAAAAAAAAAAACTATATTCTATATTCACATAAAGAACAACAAATTTTAAATAGGGACCAATTTAAATTTTATTTTCAAAAATTTCAAACTTTTCTGTGTCCTGATAAGATTACATCATTTGTTTTTATCCAAAAATATATAGAGCAGAGCATTAACATGTAGTACAAGAATCTGGTCTGATTAATTTTCTATTCTTACTAGTTCCAACCACTCAACCAAAATGTACCTAAACTTAAGCAATAATTATTCTTTTTTTTTTTTAATTTTATATTTATTACCTTATTAATAAGTCTTTTAATTTCTTCTCACTACAACACTTTTTATATTTTAAAAGCACTTAAATACAGTTTACCCATGAATTATATCCGCTTTTTTTTTGAAACACTCCTCAATAACCCACTGGTAGTTTTCTCTCTAGTAAATTTACAAGAAGACACAAATACCGCTGGTGGCATGTTTCTTCTTTTACAGTGGCGGAACAGCAACCACGGTGGGTCACGGCCTCCTGCCTACTGCCAGATTCCGAAACATGAAATCTTTTCTTTTTACGGGGTACAGTTGTCAACCCTTAGATCTACAGACATATTAGACCGGAACTTACGGTTTAAAGTGGATTCCGAACCACTACAAACATATAAGGTACCGTGGGGATTCGCACTGAGCACTAGAGCGCTAGTTACTCGGCCATCAGGTGCTAGAGGCATGCACTACTTTAAAAAACTGACTATTTTGATGGGGTGATTCATAGAATACTGCTAGGTTAGAGTTTTTCGGTTTTTCTCCAATATAGATGTGGCACATTTATAGATGGCCATCCTAGAAGGCGCTTTTTTGCTATTCTAGAAACGATTTTGATGCACCAAAATTGTGTTTACCATCATAAAAGTCTCAACAATTTAGTATCGGGATGAAAACTTATCATTTACTTTCCGTTTACTGATATTGACACTGGATGGAGGAAAATGGAAGCACACTTATTCTGTAAACATCATCATGAATAGTACGACAGCCCAGAGTGGGCCAAGGCTTTAGTTTGAAGAGATTTCCATGCATTCCTCTGGGCATGACAATGGTGAGAAGTCGATCTGGACAATAATCCTCCAATTCTTAGCATTTAGTACAGCAAAATCTTTTTTAATTGCTTTTATCCATTGCAACTTGGGTGGTCCTCTTCCTCTTTGTCAATTTGTCTTTGCCAAAACGTGACCTTTTACAGGGTTTAAATCATTTCTAAATACATGAGCAGCCCAGTTTAAACTGTTGATCTTAATAAATTTTATAATATCTGGGTCTTTATAGCATTTATATATTTCTGCGTTATACCGTCTTCAACAATAACTTTCCTTAACACCTCCAAGAACAGCCCTTAAAATTTTCCGTTCAAATATGCCCAAATGGGTCCAAGTTTCAGAGCCATAGTCCAAAATAGGTGTAATAAGGGTTTTATATAACAAGAATTTAGTTTTTCTGCCTATGAACTATGATATTCTTCAAATATAATATATAGAAAATAATGAAAGTGCGTTCTTTTAATTTCATCTTTCTGGTATGAAGTCCAGAATTAGTTAAGATGTTTCATAAATAAAGATCTTTATTTTCTTTCTGCTGTGTGTTTCAGTTCATGAACTGGATGAAGATGAACCTGCTGCTGGTGCTGACCATCATCGGCGTGCTGCTGGGCGTCCTGCTGGGCTTCCTGGCCAGGATGGGAGACTACAGCGAGGACGTGGTGCAGCTCGTCTCCTTCCCCGGAGACATCCTGATGCGCATGTTGAAAATGCTCATCCTCCCCCTCATCATCTCGTCCATGATTTCAGGTGAACGCCCACGCAATTGCTAGACAATTCAGTTAATTTTTTTTTTAAATCACATTTATAGCAACTACGTAATAATTTGCTACTAAAGTAATTTATTTATTCATTTAAAAATTGTCCTTTATTCTACAGAAATTTTCCAATTTTTTATTCTGCTTTATAACGTTTTAGGGTTTTCTTGAAAGACACATTGTTATCCTTATTATCACATATCTTACATCCAGTATTTTTAAAATTTGTAATATGCAGGTTGGGAAACCTTATTGAAACGGGGTGTGGTTGGGTTGAGACACTTACGGCACAGGTTGGATAACTCCTTTTTGCGTCGGTCAATTTTATTGACACACGCACAAACCCCGCACACATACAATTAGAGGCAAACAATATTTAAGACATATAATTATATATTCATGGAAGGATACCACTTCAAAGTCGAAAACCCGATACTCAGTTACGAGCAGGATGTGCGAAAGATACTTCCTCTCTATGTGAAAGTTTGTAAGCCAACTAATATGCAGGGGTGCGTTAAATATATTTCCTTTCGGGACAAGAAATTGTAGATCAACTAAACGATTCCTAGCGGCAGCACATATTGCGTTGAACTTCTCGAGATCGAGGGACCATTTCTCCTGAGGCCTTAAACATTTTCCTGAACGCCTTAGGGGGCGCTCTTGCCAGTGTGTAGGAGGCAGTATCATTATAAACTACATTTATTAATCTGTGATACCAATACAAAATACAAAAATAACCGCAGAAATCCAGAATATGATACATTTTTTTTCTTTCCGTTCACATGCATAATAGAAATAAAGCCAGAATTCCGTACCTGCGATTGACTAATTAATTGTTTAATTTAAATTAATTTATATCAGACTATTAATTTATAATCAGACTAATTAACTTTTAATCAGCGTAATTATTAGTTACACCAATGATTCCAACAGTCAGTTTAAACATTCATGTAATAATAATTTTAATGGTTATTGGCTAGAAAATAACAAAATTTTCCCCTTTTCATACCAAAATGGAAAAAAAAAATTGTTTATTTTTCATTCAAAGCTTTATTATTATTATTAAATTCATTTGATTCTAAATGACGTAGAATATAAATTTATATATTTGTTTTAATTAATGAAAATTAAAATATCAAATTTTTTTATAATTAATAATAAATTATTATAATAATGGCAAAAAATTAATATAACAATTAATATTTTGCAAAAAATAATGCTTTTAATAAAGATTACAGGAGGATTTTTTTAATTACATAAATTACTAATATAATAAATATTATGCAAAAAACAATGCTTTTAAAAAAGGGTACAAGAGGATTTGTTTTAGAAAACGATTTGTGTCACTTCCCCACTGAACACCAAGGTGCATTTTGAAGGCAAATCAGCTGTTTCATTACAGAATAATCTATATTATTTAGGATGTCCAGGAATTCAAATTAAGTTAAGGAATTTTGAGACATCCTATATTTATTTATTATGTTACTTGGAACTGGAAATCTATGCATAAAATTCTCAAAACATAATCAGGTGCATAAATAAGAATTCAATATGACAGCCTTTTATCTTTATTCCTAATAAAGATAACCTCCCCATTATACTCCTTCGATAAGTTTTCAGCTCTTCTATCTGAGGAAATGATTTTCCTTCAGGCATGAGTGTATAATTTATCTTTCGTGACATTTCTCGGCCAATAATTTTGAAGATTCTATACTTAATCAGCTCTTTAGACATCAGTGCATCTTTGGAGAAATTTTACAACATTTTTGATAAAGTGGACGAGGAAATTTTTATTCAATAGTATCTATTTTAAAGAACAGAATTATATATATATATATAAAGAAATTTATGAAGTCGATATTCAGTATTCTTTAATTAATAATTTATTAAACAATAAATTTTTTCACACAAAGGCATTAACATTAATTTGCGTGACATGTAAAGATAAAACTTCCACCAGATAATATGACATATGGTGATCATACATAATGCGAAATAAGCTGCATCAATCTCTACGAAATTGCCTTCTTTCCGAAAACCTCAACTGCAACGCCGTCCATCAACATATCCAAACCTTTACCCTTCTTAAAAATATAGCTGCTCACTTTATTACTAGATAATCACGTTAAATAAAACTTGATAATAGTTAAAGATTTTTAGATGATTATTATTATATTTAAGATAAATTTATATTTACGAAAATATACTTTTTCCTCTATCTGTGTATGTAGCAGTGGATTGCCTGTATGCTGTTTAAACAACTTCAATTTAAATCCATATCCTAATTAAATTCCTCTTAAGCAAAAACTATACCTTTTTTTGCCAGAATTTTTTATGCTAAATAGCTATTTTTTGCTATGCACAATAATTAACCCCAAAGTAATGAACTTTTTTTTTTTTTTTTTTTTCAAATATAATATTTTTCTAATGACGTTAAATTTCACTGAATAAATTCTTGATTATAATATCATGAAAGGACTTATTATAGCACATCGTTGCATTTTAAATGTTTTTTAATGATGACTAATTACATATATCACGGCGCTTTTGCTACATCGTATATGTAGCAGATTCGGCTTTACCTAGGATGTAGCAACAAGTATCTAAGGCAGGTTCCTTTTGGCAGGTCTGGCGCAGTTGGATCCCAAGTCCAGCGGTAAGATGGGCGCCCGCGCCCTCGTCTACTACTTCTCCACCACCATCCTGGCCGCCATCGTGGGCATCATCCTGGTGCTCATCATCCACCCCGGCGACCCCTCCATCAAGGAGGAGGTCGGCACCGGAACGGAAGAGAAGAAAGTGTCCACCCTAGACGCCTTCCTAGATCTCATTAGGTAAATGCATCTATCTCATTTGATGCAATCTCACACATCTCATTTGATCAATCTTATACATCTCATGCATCTATCTCATCTGATCGATCTTATACATTTCTTTCATCTATCTCATTTGATCGATCTTGTACATCTCAGACATCTATCTCATTTGATCCATCTTATACATCTCATTTGATCAATCTCATACATCTCATTTGACTAATCTCATACATCTCAGACATCTATCTCATTTGATCCATCTCATACATATTATTTGTTCAATCTCATGCATCTTATTTGATCAATCTCCATCTCATTTGATCAATCTCATGCATCTTATTTGATCAATCTCCATCTCATTTGATCTCATGCATCTTATTTGATCAATCTCCATCTCATTTGATCAATCTCATGCATCTTATTTGATCAATCTCCATCTCATTTGATCAATCTCATGCATCTTATTTGATCAATCTCCATCATTTGATCAATCTCATGCATCTTATTTGATCAATCTCCATCTCATTTGATCAATCTCATGTATCTTATTTGATCAATCTCATGCATCTTATTTGATCAATCTCATGCATCTTATTTGATCAATCTCATGCATCTTATTTGATCAATCTCATGCATCTTATTTGATCAATCTTACACATCTCATTTTATCCATTTGAAAGGAATTTTTGAAGCATTTGTCACATTAAGATTAAAACTGCTGGGAAAATAACAATTAGCTCTTTTGATTTAAATATCCATATCACACGGGTTTGTTTTTATGACATTCAATATGAAGCAAATCTATCTTATCACTCATGTTTGTACTCGTAACATACGGTCCTTTTGTCATTAAATGGGCATACTAATTATATACTTACTACTTTTCATTTAAATTAATTAAAAGTTTTTGACAAAAACAACAAGCTAACCATAATATTTTGTATGCTGTATGACAACAAAAGGTATCTGCTAATATGTCAAAAATATATATTTTTAATTTAGTGCATTTTAATGAATTACAATTACGTGTCAAAAAGTTTTTGGGAGTAAATCGTTTTAACTTGTTTAAATATAGTTTTAAAAATATTAGCCCATTAGTAAAGGTTGGTAGCTGAAGATTATTTGTATAGGTTAGTTTTCATCCATAAATCAAGTTTATTTTAGTGTAACATGTATAATCCGTGTTTTTCTCTTCAGGAATATGTTTCCCGAAAACTTACTGCAGGCGTGCTTCCAACAGGCAGAAACCAGCTACAAGAAAGAGAAACCGAAGATCATCAAAGTGTCGAATGACACGGAGTTCGGCACTATGATCAACGAGACGCAATACATAACCAAGAGGATTGTTACTTACAAGGATGGAACTAACGTTCTAGGTAAAGGATTGTGAAATAAATCGCAATTTTATATAGTCGTGCTTTTAAAAAGATTAAAAACATGAATCTTTAATAGAATTATTTCTTTTACATATAAATTCCCGAGCAATGCTCTCATCCTTAATTTTCCCCCTCTCTCTCTCTCCCTTTTTGGAAGAAATTTTATAAATTAACTAATTATGTAACAGGAGGACCTATTCCCCTGGGACTGCACAAATAAACTACCTTTGCCTCGTTGCCACATACGTCGCATCAGAATCGTACTCGTCATGTTATTCAGTTTTCGAGCAACCTGATAGCAAATTGGATAGCGCTCTGGTCGTTTGTACCAAAGGTTTCAGGTTCAAATCCTGGATGTGACATGTATCTTTGTTATTGGGTTTGAATCCACATTAAACTGTAGGTTCCGGTCTAATTAGCCTAAAATGAGCAGAAAATGACAGTGGAGCGGCAAACTATTCAGTTTTTGTGTTTAGCTAAATAGTCTTTTAAGAAGGGCCTGATGACCGAGTGAACAGCGCTTGACGCCACAGGTTTCGAGTTTGAGACTCGATGGTGCCATGGATGCTTCTAGTGGTTCGGAATCCGCTTTAAATCGTAGGTCTCGGTCTAATATGACTGTAAAGAGATCTAATATGACCTTAAAGCGTAGGGCTGACAATCCTACTGTCTAAAAAGAAAATATCTACCCCAAAAAAGAAAGTAGACAGATGGCCTTGGCCCACCATGGGCTGTTGCACCATTGAAGAAGAAAAAGAGAATTTTTTTAACAAATTAATTCACACACACAAATAAAAAAATTAACAACATTTTTGTAAAAAGTTTTAACTATAATGTAGCGGCCTGTTGGCCAATCGGTTAGGGCTCTGGCCAGTGGTATCCCAGGCTTCAGATTTGAATTCTGGCTGTGGCATGGTTGTGTGTTATTCGTTCCGAATTCACGTTAAACTGTTGGTCCCGGTCTAATTAGTCTAAAGTGTTCAAAAAATGGCCGTAGATCGACAAATCAAACCGAACTATAATATATATAGCTAAATATGAAACTTTATTACGAATAAGATGGTGCTTGGTCTTTAAAACTAATTTATTGTAGAGTATTTTCTTAATTATAAAATCTATAGGAATACATTGTAGGATTTTCTACAATTATCTAACCATGGTAGAGCAAAACTTCGTTGTAGAAATTATTGTAATACAAAGATTACCTGTATTGACTAACCAGTTGTTACTTTAACTACTGTGTGTTGATAATTGAAAATTACAATCGTAGTAATTTCATTAAAACTATGTATTTCAAAAGTGAAGAATAGTTGGTTTACTTAATGAGTAGTTAATTAATTTGTTTCTCTCCAGGTTTAATCGTATTCTGCATTGCTTTTGGTATCTTTGCTGGAAACATGGGCCCTGATGGACGAATCATGGTTCATTTCTTCGTCGTATTGAACGAAATTGTCATGCGCATTGTTTACCTCATCATGTGGTAAGGGGTTCTTTTTCTTCCTTGATCAATATGCATGCATATGTCCATTATAGATTCTATTATTTTATAAATGGTTTTTTTAAAATCAATGGTGGCAAACTAGTTCAATTGATCGCGAGCTCAATTTTAAATTTGCATTTCTTTTTTGTTCGGCTAAAGTTTGTATTATTATTAAAATCTTTTTATCGCATTGAAAATTATTTTTTAAATATTAATCTTCTCCTTTTAATATTAATATACATATCCTTTTTGCTCAGAGACTTAATTACATCCTCTTTGACTGCAATTAAAACGAAAGTCAATGTATCTAGCATCTGAATTGGTGGATTATAACCTCATTGCTCATGTAGGAAATCGATTGCGATGAAATTTTTTCAGTAAAACGATCTCAAGAAAAAAGAAGACTGCATTCGGCTTATATTACATTGTTTAACATTTTTTTTTATGCTAAAATAAATTTACGAAATTTAACTTGGAATTTCTGAATTTTTTATTTTTTTCCTCTTACAGTTAAGAACGTCTTATATAATTACCATTTTTAAATTTGTTTGATCACAAATTTTATAATAAAATTATATCAAATTATTGAATGATATTAGTTTTTATTCACATGCAATATGCTTATAACTCACTAGGCATCACATTTAGTCTTTACTTGCAATAAGCGCATGTATGGTTATATATCTATACAAACAAGTTTGCTTATTGATTGAGATGTCTTATTTATTTATTTATTTTTTTTTTTTGAATGTTGACAATTAAAAATAAATATTCTCCTGTCACAAGATGATCAAATAATAAAGGGTACACACATTTAAAATCCAAACAAATCAATTAAAGACAAACGAGATGGCAAGTTTGTTTAGATTCAAGTGTACCAGAGTGCTCCATTGCAGCCTTTCACAAAATTGTCTATGTCTAAGGATTCGTATAATTATATGAAACTTAATTTTGTCTATTGTTTTCAATTTTGTACAAAAAACGGTGTTGTTTCCTATATTCGGTGTTAAACGGCTAATACGGTGTTATTTCCTATGTAAATTATTTTTCAATATTTTAGAAAATAGCATTCAATTGCATTCAATAATGTGCACAATTAGGTATAGTGTAGCTACTACATTTTCTCTTTGTTTTCAAAAAGAAATGTTAAGCTTAAACGATATTTATTTCAAGGGCAATGGGATTTAATGAATAAGTTTAGATTTGGTGTGTATAAACATTTTGTTATAAATTCGTACAAATTTTTTTTGCTCTTACAATGCAGCTAACGTTTTCAATTCAAAAAGCTGTGCTGAATTATGCTTTATACTCGTTTCTTATGTCAAATCCAATATATAACAAATAATTGCAGAATATGCATCGAAACATTGTGTTTTAAATAATCTTTAAATTAATTCTTTTAATGAAAACTTCTTTATTTAAAAGAAATTGTATTATTTAGTAATATTATAAACTGCAGCTGCAATTGTAAATATGCATCTTCGTAGCTTATATTTTCATTTCAAAAGGTTGTGCAGAATTTTGCTTTATACTCATTTCTTATGTCAAATCCAATCTGCAACGAATAATTTCAGAATATACTAAGTTGTAAATAATCTTTAAATTGACTCTTTTAATAAAAACTTCCTTAACTAAAAAAAAAATTGTATTATTTGGCAATATTATAAACTGCAGCTGCAATTGTAAATATGCATGTTAATTCTGTTTAATGTTATTGGCCATTTCGATTGAAAGGTAATGGCATGTGTTTACTACTTATGCCCCCACACACAACTGGCCAGCATCAAAAACGTCTGCAAAATGTCAATTATGAGATGCAATTGAAAAGTGATATTTGAGGTCGACATCCCTTTTCACCGTGACCATCACCAATTAACGATGATTTCTCTCTTCCTCAGGTACTCTCCCTTCGGAATCATGTCCCTGATCGTGGGCAAGATCATGTCGATCGCCGATCTGGCCGTCACTGCCCAGCAGCTCGGGCTCTACATGATCACGGTGATCCTGGGTCTGCTGATCCACGGCGTGATCACGCTGCCGGGACTCTACTTCCTCATCACGCGAAAGAACCCCTGGACCTTCTTCCAGGGCATGATGCAGGCCTGGGTCACTGCCCTCGGAACGGCCTCCAGGTGAACCCCCGTTGCAATTCATTATACCTTTCTGCAGATATTGTTTATTATTAAACGTAATAAATCACACGATAAACGTTACCTCCAAGATGTTACACCTGATTAGTGCGAACATATTTTTTTCATTATTTATTCGATTTGTTCAGTTAAATATTAAATCAATTGATGATTGAGTCAATCAAGTTTTAATTTTATAAAATAATGATCGATAATTTATCGATGAAATAAGATCGATAATTGATATTAATTTAATCGATATGTAAGATCGATAATTAATTAATTATATTAAATAGATAATTAATACAAATTTATAAATAAAAATATGTGCCCGCTACAATATGCAAATTTCGAAACAGTATACACTTTAACAAAACCAACTGTCATATATAATGTTTTTATAAAGAGGGTGATATGAGAACCATTACGTTCATAAATAATTGTGAAAATATAGTCCAAATATGAATTCAAGCATCCATGCAAATACGATAAATAATAATCCAGACCATCATTTCAAAAGCGACCTGATAGTCAACTGGCTAGTTCTCTGGACTTTGGTTATGATGTGGCCTTTGGACCACAGGCTTCAGATTCGAATTCTGTCGTTACCATGGATGTTTATTGGTGATTCGGAATCTACATTTATTGGTGGTTCGTAAATTGTAGATCCCGGTCTAATTAGCCCAAAGTATGTAGGAAATGACCATAGAGCGTCAAGCCAAACAAAACTATTTTATTAGATGGAAATATTCTCCATAGATAAATTCCTGTAAGTTTAAACCTTTATCAACAGAATCGATCCCATCTTCCTCTAATTGGGAGAATATTGATTTTGAAGGAGCTGATATCATTATGTCTTTAAATGTATCCAAAGCTATATGTTACTATGATCTTTAATAATTATTGATTACATGTATCGTAAAATGTGTAACTAATTCTCTATGCATTATTGATTTTTATTTATTGAACCAAATAATTTTAGATTTATGAAACAGCTAACATTGAATAACATACGATGTAATAGGTCTTTGTAAGGGTTTTGTCAAAAGTAATTTTTGCATTAAATTATATTTTCTGTTTGCAGTGCCGCTACCCTGCCTATCACTTTCAAGTGTCTAGAGGAGAACAATCACGTGGATTGCAGGGTGACGCGGTTCGTGTTGCCAGTGGGCGCCACCGTCAACATGGACGGTACTGCCCTCTATGAAGCCGTAGCTGCACTCTTCATTGCCCAGATGAACGGAATCACTTTGTCGGCTGGAGAAGTTATTGCTGTCAGGTGAGAGAACACGTACCCGAGTAATACATCAGTAACATTCTTTTAAAAAAATTCTTATGTGTTCTGGTTTAAATGTATAAAAGTTTTCTTATTAATACCCTTTGGAACACTTATGCTGTATTTAAGAAAGACAGTTGCATTGCTATGTAATATTGTAAAGTAGAAAAGCTTATTAAATTCCTATTTAGAAAAATAGAATACATTACATAATGTCATTATTAAATTATACCAAATTCCTTATTCAATTATTTAAATTTGTCGGCAGGATTGTTCGTTAATCATCAAGTTCTGACTAAATTAGATTTTAATATTGGGAATGGGGTCTGTTTCTGAGTAACGTATTTTTAAGATACCAAAAACATTAAAATAAGTACAATAAAATTAAATATGCATTTACTATAACGGCTATAAAAGTACTCTATGCATTTGTAGGAGTAACCTTGAAGCACACATACAAAACAAACTATCTAAGCATTTTTTTTTGTTAGCCTATTAATTTTCAAAGTATGTCGACTCTAAGATTGCCATAATTAATATCGGTAAAGATATTAAACTCTCTGACGCTCGGTGCCACAGGTTTCGGGTTCCAGACCCGGCGGTTCCATGTAATAGTTCGAAATCTACTTTAAATCATAGTCCCAGTCTAATTTGACTGTAGAGAGTTGGGTGTACAGATTGTCTTGGGCCCACCATGGGGCTGTTGCTCCAATGAAGAAGAAGGTGAATTATATTAAATTAACATAAGAAGACACATTAAATGGAGTAAGCACTATAAACAATTAATAATTAGCATGTAATAAATCAAATTAATTAATAGTTTTTAACTGCAGATATTGACATAAATTATGATACTGTTTTCCTTTTGAAAGAAATCTTATAAGAATTTTGATTATGAAGGGACCTAGAGATTTTGTTTTAAATATTTGGAATACTCAAATAGATTTTCAAAAAATGAATTATCTCTAATAAAAAGACATTCTATGAATTTGTATTCATTATCTTTAGCTATTATAAAAACAGAAACAGCAAAAATAATTCCTTGTATATTTATCAATTTATATAGAGATATTATTTTTAAAAATAGAGGCAATCCATACATCTTCCCGATTAATCGATATATCAATAAACAATTAATATGTTAAAGCTAACCAGTTTACTTTCCGTTACAGTTTAACTGCCACTGCCGCCAGTATTGGTGCAGCCAGTGTTCCGAGTGCAGGTCTGGTGACTATGTTGCTGGTCCTAACGGCCGTCGGATTGCCCACACAGGACATTTCTATGATTGTCGCAGTGGATTGGCTTCTGTAAGTATTTTTTTTAATAATACTCTGCTAGTGCTTACATTTTCGGTTAATTTGAATACTCATCGTGTAAATCCAGATTAAAAAATGTTGAATTTGAAATGTTTTATAATTTGGTTTGGTTGATACCAATGCACATTTTCTTTCACAATATATGTATGAATTATATTTTAAATAAGATCTAAGATCTTACTCTTAATCATATTAATTTATAAAAATATCATTAAAAAAATACAGACTTAAAAAAATAAAATATCACCAAATCTGAGTTAATGTCATTTTCTTTCAATTTGGGTCTTTATAACAATTGATTTAATTTGAATTATACTTGACAGTGGCCTGATTGCCAGTTGACTAACGTTCTGGCCTTTGGTACCACAGGTTTTAGGTTCTAATCTTGGCTGTGGCAAGGGTGTTTGTGAGTGGTTCAGAATCCGTGTTAAACTGTAGGTCCCTTGTCTAATTAGCCTAAAGTGTGCACAAAATGACCGTAGAATGGCAAACCAAATTATATCATACACTTGATAGAAAATTGATGTATTAAAACTGAAAAACAAATATTAATAATATACTTAACATTAGAGATCATCAATTTGATTTATTTTGTTATCTGCAGTTAATACAGCGATAAAAATAGTATTATGTGTATAAGTGTCATGTAGGTCATTGTAAACTACATACCTCATTGATCTGTATGTTTTCAAAATTTTTGTCCTATATTAGATTGCAAACCTAGATTTTTTTTCTATTGAGTATCAATGGGCCTTGTGTCTCTCATGTGCATACCAGGGCAATGCCATTGGGCGACCTTTCCAACTATCCCGCATTTGCTTTATGTATTGGAAGAAAGCCTACAAAACTGCCATCAATCAGCCCTACTGTCTCAATCGCAACTGAAGCAATCACAATCGTTATTATGTCTCCTCGTCTCTTAAAGCAGTGTTAGCAACTGACTTTCCAGTAGATACGAACCTAAATACTCCTGAGTCGCTGAAACTTTTTGAATACTTTGAGTCATTACTTTTCATATCACTGAAATTAAAATTCATATAGTTTATATTATAATTTCCAAAAATCATTTTTTTTAATATTTCTTCTAAACGTTTTTATCAAAATCTTTCAATTATTATCAATTTATTTCAATTATTTTCTTTCAAATGTAGCCCCTTAAAATAATACTTGTTTCTCTCCTTCAGTGACCGAATCAGAACATCTGTCAATGTCTTGGGTGATGCGTTTGGCGCTGGTATCGTATACCATCTGTCCAAAAAGGAGCTTGACCAAATGGACGCCGAGTTGGCTGCCCGGGAAGAAGTCGAGATGCTGGACACCAGGAAGTTCTCAATTGGTGCACGCGGAAGCGTTGGAGACAAAGGGCATTCAAGCAATCAGAAAGGCGGTGAAGAAAGTCAAATTTAGAACACAAATACATGACCAATATACAAAGACTATAAAATTAAGAAATATATACGATCCAGAAGATCATACGACGATCTGATATTATATTATAGGAACAATGACGAAAGAAAAATTTTGCATAGCATTCAAATTGTGGAGAATGCAAGAGACGGCATAGAAGGATGTTTATAGCATTTGGATAAATACTACATCATTTAAAATGAACTGGCATTCACCATTTTATAATTCATTTAAAAATTTGAGGGAAAAATTTGTTTGCTTTTTTTTTTACATCGCCAAGCTACGAGACCATCAAATCTATATGTGTTTCATGCTGCCATCTAGTGGTGAAAATTGAAACCAAATGAATTGTTTCATATTTCTTAATACTGCCATAGATCGTAAAGTGAATTGCTATTGAATTTCGCAATATAGACAAATTATTTGTTTGCTTTTTTTTTTACATCGCCAATCTACGAGACATCAAATCTATATTTGTCTTATGCTGCCATCTAGTGGTGAAAAGTGAAACCAAATGAATTATTTCATATTTCTTGATACTGCCATAGTGAATTGTTATTGAATATCACAGTAAATATAGACAAATTATAATATGATTAGCGATAAATATTTTAAAGGTGTTATTTTTTTAAGATATAAGTAATGTTTTTGAAAAGTCGCTTGCTTTAATAATTTTAGCTAGTAATTATTTTTAAAATGTTTGTTTTATTGTACATTTTAAATTATACAATCTGAAATCTCAAAAGAAAATGAAACAATTTGTTTTGTTTTATCATGAACTGGTTTTTTTCTTCATGATGAAGTATACTATATAAGGCATTTGTTATTGAAACATTGTTAAAATCATTCTTCAATTTTCGTGACATAGTTATTCACTCGCTTTAAATGAATTCTCGTATCAAATAGTGATATTTTTTTCAAATAAAAAGCACTTATCACTATAAACCCAAACAGCCGGAAAAATAGTACAATTATTAGCTTTACTTCTATATGACTTTCACATATATCAAACAACAGCAGAAATGAAGAAATATCGACAGCGTTTTCTTCAAAATATATTCTGTCTTATTGTTTTCTTCTCAGATTAAAGTTAAGAACATTGTTTCGAGAAGAGATATGCTTAATAATTTTATTCCGTGTATTTTCATATGCGTACTTGGAAAGAATCTGTACATAAATTTAGCTTTAGAAATCATTGTAGCTTTAATTAAATGTATGATAACCTCTATCTTTCATTTGCTTTTTACTCAAAAGGACGTTTTGCTCTGAATTCTTATATTTCATTTGTTATATTATGTGTATTGTTTTGAAATTTAATAAAAATAGCTAACCAATTGTCTTTTTTATTTGTGTAAAATAGAAAATAAATAAACATTTTAATTATATAAACGATTAATATATTATATATATATATATATATGTGTGTGTGTGTGTGTGTGTGTGTGTGTGTGTGTACAAGGAAACAAAATAATATTAACCAGACATACATTTATAACAATACTGTAGTAAATCATGTATTTACTTTTAGTACTTTTTTCTTAAATGTTTTAATAATTCGATACTCATAAATACTAATTGAATTTTTTTTTAATTAACTATTTTTCAATGACTATTTGTGACTTACAAACACGCATTTAACCAAATTTTTAAAATCTTTTTTGGACATATTTAAATAATTTTTTTTTTAAATTTTCTAATGTTTTGATGTTAAACTGGATTGAATTAGTAAATACGTAAATGTATCTGATGTCTTATTCCCATTAATAAGATAAAAAAAAATGTTTCTATTGGAATATTTTATTATAAATTATTCAAACTGAAATAATTTAGTTAATGTCCTCAATTGGATTCATTTGTTGTGGTTACGAAGGGCGAGGTCAACATCAGTTCAAATTGTTTTTCGCCATTCGCTATATAAATATATTTATTATTATAAAATAATAAACCAAAAATAAGACATCCCTTAACGACAGTACATTGAATACTTTTTTTTTTTTGTTCAATTCGCCTTATGCAAAAAAATTTTTAACGCATTTTTCTCACGACCACCTTTTGCTGAGTTCATAACCACATTTGAATTGATAGAGGAATTATTCTGAAAAACTAAAAGGATAATAGTTTGAACAACATCCCATTAGATGTTGAAAATATGACATTTTCTGTTGAATACACGCGTTACTGTGTTTCCCCAAATTCCATACAACTTTTCTCAATATACGAGATTTTGTTGTTGTTATCGTGTCCATGGATTTAAAATATTATTATTAAAGTCAGATCAAGTCGAAAGTCTTCACGACAATGGCCGCTAGCAACGACGCCGCTTCACTATGTAGGACTCTTAAATTGGCCTCGATTGGCACCATACCCAATTGCAATACATGGGGAGTGAGTGCTGGGCACTGTAGAATGCACTTAGGTGTTTAGAAAGCGCTGGGGCAATTTTTGCAGGGGATGTATTCCCTGGTCTTGTCTGGGAGAATCTTCATCCCGCTGTAATGATTAGTTCTGAGTTTTTCAATTTTTACTTTGATTTCATTAATTGAGTGTGGATTGTACTTATAAACATGTGCTTTTATTTTAGTTGACCCCATAAAAATAAATCGGAAGACCTGGTGGACCAAAATCATTTCGAAATGAGGCGATTAGCAAAAGAGTCTGCAGTTAGAAAAAAGGCATTGTTCCATTAGAAGTATGGCAGATTGTTGAAATCAATCAAATGAAAACTCTTCTACTTCATTCATTACAATAAATAATTGTAGGTTGTAGCACAATCGTTTAAGCTGATCGTGCGCCTTTTAGTTTTTGAACACCACGACGAATATGAAAATAAAGATGCAAGAACTTAAATTATTTCTATCTATTCCCAAAATTATATACCTCATTATAATCCCAGCTTTCTCAAGCTCTTTGTTGGATGCTCTGTAACGGACATCCTTTTCTTCTCTTTTCGTGAACTCTAGATGAATGTTTTGATTTCGTAACGATTATTTTTAAACTCTTTTTATTGCCATATTTATTTTACATTTAAAAACTTTTTGTTACCTATTATTTTAAATATTGTTTATTTACTGACCCTTTTATTCTTTTTTAAATTTCACAGAGCATGGGTTCGTTTTTATTTTCTTCTTTTTAAAACTTAACTTTTGGTTTTTATAAATTATGTTCCTTTTGTTAGTAATTATTGATATGGAGATACTGGGTAATCCCTGGTACTCCAACTAAACATCTGCCGTTACGTTACGTTACGTCTTATCGTGAACGTCTCCAGTCTCTAGAAATCGTGTTGCCAAGCGAAATAAAGTTGTCTTATCAAGATTCACGAACATTTGGTAAGGTTTTTATAAATGTATCAACACATTTTCATTTTGTGCTGATACTCAATCATAAAAATTAATTGTACATGAGAAAAACTCATCTCGATCTTTTAAAAGCAAATATTTTTTAACGCTAATAGCATAAATTGCAACCGAATCTTTAAGAGAGATAATAGAGAGTTTTTGCATACCGTTTTTTGGACGTCCGTTAGCTTTTTCTCCCTAGCGCGCATGCTCATAGGAAATTGCGCATGTGTATCTATAATAATGTTTCATATGAGCATGCGCGCTAGGGAGAAAAAGCTAACGGACGTCCAAAATACGGTATGCAAAAACTCTCTATTAAGTAAATGTATGCCAGTATAGGGATGTCATTTACTGAAACAATTTTCCATTAATATCTATTTTGTAATTTTCACAATGTTGAAAATTTTGCGTTGCAATACTTTTCGATCGCCTTGTATTTTTAAATTCATTTACTGGAAATACAAATCAGATTAAAAAATTTATATATATATATATATATATATATATATATATATATATATATATATATATATATATATATATATATATATATATATATATATATATATTAGCCCAATTCGTGGCTTAATGGTAAAGTGCGGTAGTGCTGTAGATTTGTGTTCAATCCGCTGGCGACTTTGCAGTAGACACTGTTTCAAAAACCAGAAGATTCGAGGGCTTTTGTGGTGATTCAGCTTCTTGCCTCGTTAGTCGGACTTCTTGGTGGATAATAATTTCCCGAATTTTATTCCATACGATACACAGATGCGGAATATTTTCATCAAAAAAAGTCCCCCATAAGGCACTCCTACTTCTTCAACGACTCGGAGCCAAGCCAGACTTCCTACGGGTGCTCCATTATAACAGAAGCTGACCTCTTTTCCTCCATCCACGAGTAGACTACTACTCACGAGGTGTCCGTCCCGCGCTGCCAGACACTGAGGATTAGTCACAACATATATATATTTCAAACTTTTATCTAAAAATTAAACGTTTTATTTTTCTGTGACATGAAGTTCAGTGTTTTCTCTTAATACTTAATTTACTTAGTTGAAATTCTAAATATGCTAGAATTGAAGTATTTTTATTTGTCCAGATTTAAAATTAAATCTATTTACCACAATAAAATTTTATTTACTAAATTAACAGCATTATTAGATTATTATTTTTTTTTTGAATCTGTTAACATTCTGTTCTGAGAAATATTCTTAGACTATGCGTCTCATTATTAAGCTTTTCCAAAATTTTTTATTAAATGTCATTCATATTTAAATGATACCTTCAGAAAACTATAAAACTGTGAACTCTGCTTTTCCCTATCTGTTCATATGCAAATGAATGGCCTGAATCAAGCGTTAAAAGAAATAATTTTGTGAGCATGGAAAAATTAATTTCATCGTAGAATTAATCAACTAGTTAAAAGATCTAAAAGATTTCTTTAACTTTGTATATTAAAATATATTTGCTTTTTAATATCATATTGTATCTCATTCAAAAAACTTAAAATGTATGGTATCTAATATAAAATAAGTGAGGACACCTTATATATATCAAATCAATTTATTAAAATATTAAATTACTGCAATGATTATGAATTATTAATGATGAAAAAACAAAAAACAATGAAACTTTTAAATACAATAAAAACAAAGAACACAGCACATTTCTGCTGCTTAAAGTTGTTTGGCTTTAACATAATGGACATTCAGTTTTGGTAGAGCTACAAATAAATTAAAAAGAAATTTTACTGTCGTTGAAGACAAAAATTTGAATTTCATTAACTAATTGCCACAAAAATGAAGATTTAATACAAAGCAAACTTAAATGTAACTGAATTTCATACTTTACATTTTGCACAATCCATATAAACTGAGTTATTATTTTTAATATAAAAATTGATAGTCGTTCTTTAATTTGATAATTAAATTTTAAATAAATAAAAAAATTATATTAAATAAATAATTAACTGCAACCGTGTTAGGAATCAAAATGTTCTTATGTGTATAAAAGTCAAGAAAATAAACTGTAATTTTGCCTGCTGTAAGATTTTTGATTTTTAGATGATATAAAGCCTTGACTTTAAATAAAACTAAATGAATATTTTAGCATAAAAAAAGACATTTTCTTGGGTACTTCTGTATAGAGGGTTAGTTATAAAAAGCTATCTTATAGTTAAAGCATTTTGCTTGTTAGTTTATATGGAATGAATGCAAATTTTGCAGCTCGGAAACTGAATTCATAAATAAAAGAGGATGAAAAGGTTGAGGTGACTGGCACCCTCCCCAACTCAGTTCAGGTTTACAAACAGATGAGGATTAAATTAGATGAAGTTCTTAAATAATGATATTTTTTCAAAGTCCATATGTTGAAATTCGGCAGGAAAGCCTCTACCGGAGATAACCAGCTCCGGACATGTTAAACAAAAGTCACAGACCTGGAAAAAACAACAACATGCAATATATCTAAATACAACAATATATTTCAACAATACAATATATAATGCAATATATTATAACATGAAATAACGAAATACTTTTTGAAAGCAAGATTTTAATATTTTTTAAAACATGTTAAAGAGTAATTCATAATTGCAAAACCTTAATATGAAAATTGAGGCGTCTGCACAAAAAAATTATGCTGTTATAATAGCTAATTAAATAAGTACACCTTCAATTATTCTAGGTAATCTTCCATTATTAAAATTCAATATGTAACCCTGCTTCCTCTTACGCACTGGCAAAGAGAGTTCAGGAGAAATGGTCAGACTCTACAGATTCTAATCCTGTTTGGTTTGTCACTACGACCATTTTGTGCACACTTTAGGCTAATTAGACCGGGTTCTACAGTTTAACGTGGATTCCGCACCACCAACAAACATCTATGCCCCCGCCAGGATTCGAACCTGAAGACTGTGGTATCAATGACCAGAGCGCTAGACAATTGGCCATCAGGCCACTAAAATCATCCACCACCACCCTAATCCGGCGAGGAAGTATATTTCTCACATCTTGCGCGTATCCGAGTTTTGGGTTTTGAAAGCATAGAATATGCATGGAGAAGTCTTACAGGCCTGTTCTCCATGCAAAACGCTTTCAACATTTGACCTACATAATATATATATTATTTTATTTTATATATTAATTAATATATAATTTTACTTTACCTACCAATAAAAGAAAAACTGATGCATCAATGACTATCTCGAATAACTGAACTGTTCAAATTATGTAATTTTCTTTAGTTGTTATTAATCAATATTGAATATAACTGTGGTTAGCTCATAAAGTGGGCTTAACAACTATGTACGTATTGTCGAGTTACAGCAGGCCCACACTGCAATTTTATTTATTGTACAAGTATTTAATTCAATCAATTAGATTAGACAGCATATCATTTTGCATCTACAGTTAATAATTCATTTCATGAAAAATCCTATTAGGAATACCAGATTAGACATTTGTGGAATACAATACTTTAACTATAATAGTAATAAACTAATTTTTTTGACATAATAGTGCAATGTCTTACCTGAGTTCATTGTATAAGTTGCCTAGGATCAAATCATGCATGGCAGCTGGGTGTAACGCAGTGAGAAGCCGTACTGCGAATTGTTGCCATTCAACAAGGCATCGTGATTGCTTTTCACACGTAGCATGAAGGGTTTGCTGCGAGCTGGAAAGAAAACATTGCATTATTTAAAATAACTGCAGTTCGAGTACAAATGTTGTGCATAAAATGATTGATATAACAGTAATGAAAAGCTTTTTTTACTAATAAAAGTAATCATGTACAAAATCATTTTGTTGGAGGAATCGAAGAAGGTTTTGATCTGTGGAGTCCTTTTTGAACTCTATGTTCATTTTAATCTTTATTCGTAACCTATGTTCATCTAGAGTTCCTGTCCACTGAAAAAGAGACCACAAGTCAATGAAGGTTTGATGACCTGGGCAAACATCCTGTTGCATTAGATCTCCATTTCTTTGCCACTGCTGTTAAATCTATGGATATCTTGGAATCCTACGTTCATCTTCTTAGAGATATAGTTGGCTCTGATTTCATTTTAATGGACAGCATAGCACATCCATAAAATTTTGTTATCTATGAATTTCTGGTAGGTCAGGATATACGTTGAATGGATGGGCCATCCAGTTCTCCAGCCTTAAACCCCACAAGTATGTCTGGGACATTTTTGGTAGAGTGATTACAACTCGCCTTCCACCTCTAAGAACCATCCAGGCCAGAAAAAAGCATTACCAAATGAGTAGAGCTGATTTTGCCAGAAATTCATTGGCTGAATTCCAATATGAGTTCAGATTGTGAGAGTTGTTCAGTTACACAAATGACCCGTATTAATTTGTTTTTGGGTTTGGTATTGTAGTCTCTGTTTTAGAACTTCCAGCGTTGAGGATTGTGGACAATCATAAGCACGATAACTACTGTTTTTTTTTTTTTTTTTTTTTTTTAATAAATCAACGTGTGTTTCTAATAGATTAAAAGTAAAATTCTTTTGATTTTGTAATACAGAGTAATTTCATTGTATACTATGAAATTTTGTAGTTATCGAAATAATGATCACGAGAAAAGATAATACAGTAGAAAAGTTATATCACACTCAAAGTAATAATAATGGCTATCGTGAAATAGAAATACACTTTCCAAATGTGTATCATGTCACTGTTTATCATATGGCTAACTTAAATTAAATTACTCATTAAAATTGAAAAAAAATTGGTTAGAATATAGATGTCAGGTATTTCCGAGAGATCCACTTAATTGGTGGTTATGGCAATTTTTTTAAAAAAGAAAATATTTTGCATCTTAAGAGTAGGTTTCTGCTTATCAAATCATTACTATACTACTACCATAACCATACTACAGATTACAGATAGACAGATTATTACAGATTAGATACAGATTACTACAGATTGTGTGTACAATTCCTTTTCATCGACCTACACGAATTTCAAAGGCGTATGACCACTATTATAGCATCTATAAAGTCAGAATTCAAATTCAATTTTTGCATCATTTGGATTTTTTAAATTAATCATTTATATTTTTTGTATGATTAAACAATAAAATAAGTAATCATTTAAAATTATTTTGTTTTAAATTAATCAATTTCTCTAAAATTTACTAAGTGCTAAGTTTACTACTAAGTAATAAGTCAATAAATTTATTAAAAAAAGCATTTACTAAGTTTACTAAGCGCCTTTTAATAAATTTATTGACTTCAATATCTGATGATTAAAACATGCCACTATATGATTATCGTTGTTATTTTCATGTACCTTGTGATCTTTTTCTTTTTTATTTTATTACTTATTGTAGCCTGCCATTGGAAATATAAAAAAAAATATTTGATGATTATAAATAGTCTCTTATTATAAAAACAAGGCTATCTGAATAATTTTTTTAAAAAAAATCTGCTTTGAAAAAGATACTTACAGATCAGCACATCCCTCTCATGAAGCTTTGTACCACAGAATCTGTCCTCTCCAGGTCCCATGCCATCTTCAGAACCTTGATCGATGCCTATGAAGTCGTCTTCATTGCAGATGGACCCGCTGGCACCGCCATCGTGGGGCGCACCCCAGGAGAATGCCCCGGGGGTTTCGGTCTCCCACTTGATGGAGCAGAAGTTCTCTTCGACCCTCACGCAGGAAGTGTACCGGAGGTTGCTGAGGTATCGAACCTGATTCTCCGCGCGGGGTCCATAGTTGAAGCTCCTCACAACGTCACTGGGATTCCTGAAGTATTGGAGGCATCCTGCAGGGGCTGTGGTAGGAAGAGGAATGATGGATTGTTAATGGAATGCAAGTGGACAAGAGCATACATTGAAAAGATTTTTGGAAAAAATGAGCATTTCCCAATAAGTTCTTTTCATACATGAAAGTTGAATTTTGACAATGATAGATATTTAATTCTTTTTGGATTTGCTGTGATGATAAAAGCACTTTATTATTTTTTTTTCAAGTTCAACTTTTTTAAAACTTGGAAGGTTTTATACTTGTGGTTATTGGTAGGTTTTATATTTGTGGTTATTGGTAAATATATACTTGGTAGGTTTTTATGTTATTGGTAGGCTTTATACTTGTGGTTACTGGTAGCTTTTATACTTGTGGTTATTTGTAGGTTTTAAACTTGTGGTTATTGGTAGGTATACACTTGGTAGATTTTAAACTTGTGGTTATTTGTAGGTATATACTTGGTAGTTTTGCACTTTTGGTTATTGGTTGGTATATACTTGGTAGATTTATATTATTGGTAGATTTTATACTTGTTGAGTAATGATTTTTGATAAAATGTTGATCAAAGAAGAAAAATATCTGTTGAATTTTACTTTATTAATATGATGTATTGAAATCAGGTTCATCGAATAAAAATAATTCATTTCAGAGGAAATTATTAGATTAATGGAATCTATTGAGCTGTTGTTCCATTTTGCATTATTTATGTAAAAATAGATTCCCCTCAATTTTTTCTAATACTTAATTTTATTTACAGTTGCATGTAGAAATCTTAAAAAAGAAATTGCTGTGTACAAGTTCATGTAAATCCTCTTGCAACTTTATTAATTTTAATCTGCTTTATAATCATAAAAAAAATATTGTTTAATTTTAAATGCAATAAAACACTTCATGGACAAGTGTTACAGTACACAAAAAAAAAAGAATTACCTACCCATATTGAGACTGCCACACTCGATCATAGAAATTTTGATTTTCCATCTCCTTGACATTTTATCTCCATTGCTTACAACACTAAGAACAACTGGATTTCCTGAGCCTCGTCCCATATCGACGTACACTGCAAGAGAATAGGAAAATATACATTATTCTTAACAAAAAGTTATTATATTTTAAACATCAAGTCAAACAAAAATTGTGGCATTTTTTTAGTTATAAATTAATTTTTCATTGTTATTAGCAGCATTTCAATTTTTAAAATGCCCCCAAAATAGGTTAGAAATTATTGTTTTCATTTTTTTTTTTCTTTTTAAAACTTCGTATTCCATGTACTTGATTCAAAATGTGCACTGGACTTTAGCTTGCAAAGCATCAAATATTCAAATGATATTAAAAATATTAAAATGTTTCTTCAGCATTATAATTTTTTAAATATCATGGCATCAAAGGAGAGCTTGTTTAAAAATATCCTTTAACATGACTTTTTTTATTATGAATATGAACTTGTTAAAAGATTTGATCCAGATAATTTTTAAATATGAGGGCATCAAAGAAGAACTTGCTTAAAAATATTATTAATATGACTTTTTTTTATTATGAATATGAACTTGTTAAAGATTTTTTTAAAATATATGACACTTCAAAAAGGCAATTGATATCGTTTACATTTATTTTGTTAAGGATATATTTTTTTAAAAAATTAATCAGGAAATTTGCTTTGCATTCATTTTGTGACATGAAAAGTTGGTATATGAAATACTATGTCCATACTATGAAATTTCAAAATTACTGGTATATTAGCAATTATTTAATACATGAACACGTTACCAGTATTTGTTCGTCAGATTTAGAACTTAAAATTATTTTTAGCAACTATTATTGGAAGGCTAAAACTTACAATGCTGGCCTTTATTCTCTCCGCACAAAATGGGCAACCTCTCTCCAACAGTGGTCCTCACCATGAAGGAATCAGTGGTGCAGAGTCCCATATCATCTGGTTCGGACAAGAAGAACTCTTGCATGTCCAGTCTCAACTGGCACACGTTGTCCGGCTTCTCGATGGTCACCTGGCATGTGTCTGTGCCGTTTTCTTGATTGGGGTAATTCCTGTTGACGAAAACTGTCTCGTTGTTGCTGGTGATATCGCCACAGGTGAACTTGGCTGAAAAGGCAAATATTTATTAAAAACTGACAATTGGCGCATTGAACAGGTAGAAAAATAACTAGTGTATAAAAAGCGTATTCACAGTATTCAAGGAATTCTACAGAATTACGCATTCTGATCAAACTAAACAGATTAATTTTAATGTCTTTATCATTTCAAAAAATATTGTTTTAAAATAGAAAATTATTTTGAGTAATAAATTCTCAAAATAATTCTTTAAGCAATTTATAAGTCGTATTTATAATAAATTTAGCAAAATTATCCTACATTTATTAATTTAATTAAAGAAAATAATAAATAAATAAATATTTATTACCTTAACATATAATCTGAATATATAATTGGGGCTTGATGGCCGAGTGACTGGCGCTCGATGCCACAGGATTCGGATTCGAGTCCCGGTGGTATCATGAATGTTTATAATGGTTTAAAATCCACTTTAAACCATAGGCCCCAATCTAATGTAACTGTACAAACCTATCCCATAAAAAGGAAACATAACCTGTCTCGAAATCCGCCAATAGGCCTTGTCTGTTGAGCCAATAGAGAAGAATACATTTGTTGTTGTTTTAATTATCCCACTTGGTAGTTACCTAGATCAAGCACTCGAACTCGTGAAAAAAGGTAATAGTAAACATCAATGTAATAATTGCTTTCACTTAATACATTTTTTGTTATTGTTGTTTTTTATCCTCACTTGGTAGACATCTAGACCAAGCCCACGAACCCGTGTGGTCTCATGGTTGAAGAAAAGGTTAGCTTCTGTTGTGATGGATTCCCGTAGGTAGAAATCAGACTTGGCTCCGTGACGCTTTTATAGTTTTATGAGACCGTGACCTATGGCTTAAAGTGGATTCCAAACATTCATGGCACCATCGGACCTCGTGGCACCGAGTGCCAGACACTCGGCCATTCAGGCCCCAGAAAAATATATAATTAAAATAAACGATTATATATGATTTTTTTTAACAAAAATTTATATGATTGGTATTTGTTAAAATATTTAATGTTTATTTCAAAGATTCACTAAGATAAAATTTTCTATAATATTTGTTGTTATAGTTTTATTTCAAATTTAACTTTAATTTAAAAAAAAAAAAAAAAAGGGGGGGATTGGGAATCGTAACCGATCTTTTGTGTATTAACTTTTAAAGTAATCAAACTGACGATATACGATTTCCTTTTTTAAACCCAAATAAATAATTTTTTTTTGTAATGAGGAATTTTATAACGAGGCATGGTAAATAAATGATACACAAAAAGAAATTTTTAAAATCACAAAATACTTATAACTGCATTTTTTGAAGAGATAGATTAACTAATAAGTAAATTAAAAATTGTTTAGAAATCCCTACATTTAGCATATTCATAATGACGGCATCACTTCATAATAACTTAAATATTTAATTATCTTGTTCCAGTTAAAAGGATGCATATTTTCGTGACACTTAAAGAATACTTTACAAAAAATAAACTAGAATTAAAGAAAACAATCGATTATTACTTTTGTTCAAGGAAGAACTTTACTCGCCATTTTTCAGAACATTATTATTCCACGGAAGAGTGGAAATAAGAACAATTTATTTGTTATTCTGAGCGCCGAGCTCATTAATAATCCATAAAATGTTCGCTCAGCGGTAATTCACCTGAAGCGGTTTCCTTTTCGGATATAAGAATAATAAGCGCTTGCACACACTTTAAAGAGTTTGGTTCTATTTACACAAAAGCAACAAATGATGGAGCATTAAGTTCTAGGAAATTGCTTTATGCAATTGGAACTACCGTTTTGAGAGCCTTTATAATGCACCATTCAGCGGGGGCGTATAAAAATTGAAAATGTTTAAGGACCGAACGTAAAAGTTTAATGATTTGTAAATAATGGAGTGGAAGAATAAATAGTACTAAAATATGCTTTATTATACATAATATTTTTAATTTCTTTTAATTTTTGTTTTTTTTTATATATTATATTTATTTTCTTATGGCGGATATCGCTACAGTTTGATGTATGAAAAAAAAAAAGAAAGAAATTTATTTAAATTTCTTTCACATGCTAATAATTAAATGATTAATTAAATAAATAATACAACATTGCTCAAAAAGATCATTTGGTGAAAGCAAAGATACATTAAATTCTAAATGTTAAGTAATTCTAATTCTAATGAAGTTTCTAGTAATATTAATAATTTTAATGAAATTTGAGGTAATATTAATAATTCTAATAAAGTAATTCTTCTTCTAGTCCTATGCAATTTATTTAAATTCTAATGCAGTTTTGTTGTTACATAAATTCTTTTTTTGGGTAACTTGTATATTAGTCTATCTGATTATTTATATATATATATATACTATATATATATATTATTTAATATTTTTAAAAAATTAAATTAAATTTCTTTTTTTAGGCAATTGAAATTTTTTTTTTCATTGTTTTAAAACAGAAAATTTAATATAAATATTCAGTTACTGAAAGATTAATAAACTGCAAAACAATTGCATGCATAAAATTATTCCGAACTGTTAATGTAATGTAAATGTAACCTCAAAACAAATTAAAATGTTCCGTTTCTTGAAATTAACTATCAATTGTTTCCTTTGGCTCTAATTTAAAATTAACACTTGTTTCGAGAAATGTTGCCATTCAGATATTGAAATCTGATCCATTTAATTCCAGTTCTACTCACACAGACAGCACGTGCTGAGCCCTCGAGCACATGTTCCGATATTAGTTCCTTTTCTGCGTTCACAGTCGTTGGCATCACTGAGGCAAATACCTTCGTCTCCAGAAATTCCTTTGCATGCTGAGTTTTGGTATCGGATAATTGTGATGAGGTCACCTAGAAAAGTAATGGTTTCCATTAAGCTCTGAGAAGAATTTGGAAGAATCGGAAAAGAGAATTCGAACTATAATTACATTTAATACAAGGAAATAAAATGTTGTAAAATAATAATATTTTTGTAAAGTGTGATTTTAATTTTAAATAAAGATAATAAAGAATTTGTAGATTAACTTTTAACTTGGAAAATTCGAAATATGTAACTGGAAAAATAATAGTATCATCAAAGCGATCAATCAATTATTATAAAATAATTGATTTCTATTTTCCTAAATATAAAAAAAAACTATTTTTTTTTTTATTTCATTTAAGTTTATGACACCGTATAAAATTTAAAACATAATTTTAAGCGATAAAACATTTTAATTATTTTCTAACATTTCTTATATTTTTTTAATTTTAAATTTTAATTATCATTTTAATATGATTTTGGAAGAGTTTCATTTCAATCTGACGTTTATTTTTTCACTATAAACTATAAATGAACTCAGTAGATTTTAATTTAATTTCATGAAAAAATCTTCTATTTCATATGGAGCTTCTACTATTTATTTTTTTAAATAATGTGACATTAAATTAAATAAAAAAATAAACATGAGAAGGGTGACTTTTTTAAAATATGATAAACCTTGAAGTAAATATAAGCTAAAATAAGAATTGTTAATGTTTTTAAATTATTCTTTATAAAGAACTTTTTAAATCTAGAAAGTTTCTTCAAATTTCACATAAAGATTACTTAGTGAATATCAGATATAAAAAAAAATTTATTTTTATTTTTTTATAACAAAAAAAATTATTAATTGAGAGTTTTTGCATACCGTAAGTTAGGTTACCGTAGGACGTTCGTTAGCTTTTTCTCCCTAGCGCGCATGCTCAGTTTCCTATGAGCATGCGTGCTAGGGAGAAAAAGCTAACGGACGTCCTACGGTAACCTACCGTACGTAAAATACCGTACGTAAAATATTCAAATCTTTATAATATAAAATTTGTCAGGAAATGTTCCATTTTTATAGGGAAGTACATATTTTATTTTAATAGCTATAATAGACTAAGCTATAAATTTTTAGGATATTTATTGTTCTTTTTAAATTCAAAAAAATGTCTTAAAAATTATCATATCATTTCATAAAGAATTTACTAAGCAAAACATTTTGTATTGCGGAATAAAAAGTTTTTATTGTCGTTTGTCTTTACGATTATTTGAAGGATGTCTACAACTCAACACTGAAGCAAACGATTAAAAAAGACTATTATTCTAAATCAGCTAAGAATTGTTATTTTTTTCATAGCGCGCTTTTGCTTAAAAGAATAATCTAAATAAATGTGATAAATTTTGTTAAACATATGTAACGGAAAGGAAATATAAAAAAATAGAAGAAATATTTCTGTATAATTTGTGTTTGTTTCTACAACTTAAATTCTTCATACTGGAATTTTACGTAAGTAATAAAGCTTTATAATCTAGACTTCGCATATTTAAAGTACATATAATTGCGATGAAATTTATTTATGTGTGATATCAGTTTTACAAGTAGAATATTTTGTATATTCTCGTTCCGAACTCTAATTGAACTTTCTAGATTCTATTTTCTATATTCTGACAAAATTTACAAAATAAATAAATAAAATTAGCAATTCGCTATCGATTAATCATATAAGCTTACATTGCTAATTTAAGCAAACTTCATGCATTTAAACTGATAATTTTTTATCCGTTTATTTTTTATTAATATTTTTAATTAATAAAAGTTTATTCCATTTTTAAAACTATTTCATTATTTAAAAAGAACAATATTTTATTTAGAAATATGAATTATTAAATTATAGAAAATTGTAAAAAATAATAAATGAAAATGAGTTAAATACAATATTAAAATTATTTATGAAATTTTTAATTATTGATTATTAAAATAATTACAAAACGGAAATCTCAAATTTATAATCAAATTTATTTATATGATATATGGTTATACAGCTTAAATTCTCATTAAATATGTGATTTAATTTGTTTCTAAACAATAAAATTGTATATTAATGAATAAAATACTTTAAAAATATTTTGATGATTATTTACAATAATGAATATTAATCTTCAAAGATTCCTTCATCTCTCTTCCTATGATTTAATTTATTTTAGGAAATAATCCAAATTGAATAACTTTGACGTTCCAAAAAATATCACATTTTTAAATACCTAACTACTTGATAAATTTTTATTGTTTGTAGAATACCATTTAAAAAAATAAACAATGTTCAGTTTTTCGTGCAATTTTTTATTCAATCATATTTTTTATTTAAAATTTTAATATATTTAAAATTTAACACAATAATTTTGAACATTTGTTTCTGAGATTCATATTTATCAAGTAGATAAGTTATAACAGTTGATGCATTTTGATTTTTAAATTATTAGGGATATTTTTTCTTCTTTTTTAAATGTTTTTAAATAATATAAAAAGTAATAAATTTGTTTAATTTTATGAAATATAGTTAAGGTTAAAACATTTCTGTATAGTAAAAATAAACAAATTTTAAAGTAGATGTAAAATCTTAATACTTTACCTAAATTAGCTGGTCTGTTTTGGCCTTCTACTGTTTTGCAGAAAAGCAGGAACCCCAGGGATAAAAAGTCCCCCGACACCAAGTTGCCTCCACATCCTAATTATCTAGAGAAAATAAATTATGTTACTTGCAATATTCGTTACTTGCATTACATATAAGTAAAATTTGAATGTAAGAAAAACATGTTATTTTGACATTAAAAAAGGGGATTTTTAATGTTATTTCTGATTTTTTTTTAAATAAATATTTGTAATTAATTAAAATCTTTAAAATAGAAAAAAACTATATTGTAAAAAAAAAAATTAATGATGCATTTTATTTATGTCGTCTGATTACAAGCATCGTATATGAATTCCAAAAGATATACTTTTAAATATTTTAAACAATTATGTTTTAAGATAAATCTCTATGGTAAGTAAACATAATATCCTGCAGTATATTTATTTTAAAAAAGATGAAATCATATCATTGCAAATTAAACAGATAGGAAAGAATATTCAACATAGCTTGAGGAATATATATTTTATTTTTAAATAAAATTAATTATATATATTGTACAAAATCGAAATGCTATTTTTGCTTTCTTGGAAAAATATTACATTAGTCGAAAAAAAAAAATGCTCAGAGTTTTAGATTGCACAAAGTAAAGTAGAATCGCTCTTATTGATGAAAATAATAGAATAAATTTTTATAAATATGCAAAGGAAAAAAAAAAAAAATTTTTTTTCCTGTTTTAAATATTTATTCAGAGATTTTTGAAAATCATACCTTATTTAAAACATATCTTCTTCTAGAAGAATGTTTGAGAAATAAAATATTTCCCATCAACTTGTTTTTCTTTATGATAATTTGCAAAATATGTTAAGTATATAGAGGTATATACGGATCTAAAAATACTACAATCATAATTGTTTTATGGTTGATAAATGCTTTTAACTATAACTTTAAAATATTATACTTGGAAATGCATGTGTTAAAAAACTATGCGAAGAGTGAAATATTGTCTCAAATTTTACATAGGTTTAAAATTAAAAGTCGTTTATAAGCAAAATAAAATGCATTTAAATATAAAGTTAGCAGTAAAAAAAAATATATATATATATATATCAGGACGAAAATTATGTTCAAATCATAAAAGAAGAAAAAGAACTCAAATTGAATTGTAAGACAGACAGTGGAATATCTAAAACAGTTATTGAATAGCAGTTATTTTAAATGTACGTAAAATATTTGCATGAAATTACAGATGTGATTTCCTTTTAAAAAAATCTGTTGATCACAAAAATGATTAATTCATAGATTAAAACATAAGGAACATTCTCTTCTTTTGTATTTAAATGCAAATAAAAACCAGGAAATAAGCTGAATAAATTTATTAATAAATATTAATTCGGCTTATTCGGTGAGTCAAGAAATATTTTCAGAATTTCAAATTAAGGAGATGTTTTATAAAATATTTATATTATAGAATTGAAAACAAAAAGCTAAATTATTTATTTCACTTAGGCTATTGTGTTTTTTTTTTTAAATTTTAAAATGCATCACTAAATTTTTCATTCAGTAAAATATAAACAATTAATTAGAATAAAATTATATTTAGTGATGAGGACTTGAAATATAGTGACGGAAAAGAGAGTGAAATTAACAGAAAGAGAAGTAAAATAATAGTTGAGAATAACTAAGAGAATGAAAATAATAATTAAAAAATATGCAAATTAAATAAAAACACATATTGAAATAAAAAGACATAAAGGAGCATGGGTGTAATGCAACATCTAGTGACTATAGCTACAGTTAAACCAGTGAAGGTTTAACTAGTTAAAATAGTTTAGAATCTAAAACGCTTAATAATAACTATAAGGATAAAAGAACTACGTAGATTATACATATAGATGGCAATAATTTTTAATGCACATATTTAATTTCGATACAATGAAAATCACCTCACAGAATTTGGATAAATATGGAATATTGCTCAGAAAGGAAAATTTTTACTCAATGCCTTTATTTATTATAGATATTTAAAAATTTTTTTTTTTTTTTTTTTTTTTTGTACAGCACTAATTTTAACATAAAAGACATTAAAAATTTCAAATAAATTTAATTCATCTCTAAGGAATTTTGACCTTATCGTGATAAGACTTAGTAATGACAGTTATTAGAGAAATTTACCATCTTGATTGTAATTCAGGTATAAAAATATACTCTTAACTAGATAGACTAAACTAAAACAATATAACTATTCTTTAAATTATAATGAGTTTATTTTGGGATTTGAAGTTTTTCACTGTCCAACAATAGCTTTGACTGATAAAAGATCAGCACTGGAATCATTGACCGAAAAACAAGAAGTTTGTCAAGGTCAGCCATGCCTCAGTGCTCCCGGAAGCAAAAGATAGTCACGTGTGGCTGGAAGAAGTTTGAAAGAGTTGCCATGGGGTGAAGAAGTAAGTAAAAATTTCCTGTTTCTCAGCAACCAAACGTGAACTCATCATCTCCTAAAGGCAACGAGCCGAACAGAGATAGTTATTAATGTCTACAAACGATTTCGATGTGAAGTTTAAATCATTCCAAACCATTAATATTTTGAAAGTTTAGAAACTTGATCCAAAAAGAAAATAAATTATATGTGAATTCATAGTTGGATAAGTTCTCTTAGTTAAAATCTAACACAAATTGTTCACTTGCGTTAAAAACACAATATGTTGCAAAAGTGCTTATTTAACTAAGAAGATTTAAATAATATTTATTGTAATATGAATATTAAAACAGTTATAAAATGGATAAATTAATAATAAATATAAATAAAGTTTATGTTTTAAATGAGAATGTTAATATCAACAATTGCTAATGCAAATATAAAATAGATATATCGTTATACAAAACTGCATAGTATTTATATGAATATTTTTATATAATTATTAAATATATAAAAAAAATATTCTAGAAATATAGGTTTGCCACAATTATTTTTTAAGGGAAGTAAAAAAATAAATAAAAAAAAAAAAAAAAAATATTTTAAACATCAGTGCACATCATAATACATTTAATTAATATTTTTTGGATACGTAAGGTGAACATTTTAAAAGTTGGAATTCTCCAAGAAATCATTCATTTTTTTTTTATTTCAGAAACATACCATTCTTAAATCCATAAAATTAAACCGAACAATATACTCAGAATAAAACTTGAAAATTTTCCTTTTTTTTTATGTTGCAGGATCAAAAAATAATTTAGCATACTAAAACACGAAATTGTCTCCCAAATTAAAATTTAGTCCATTTCTTTCATTTCACTTTTTAATAAGACACATAAAAATTTTATTCTTCAGTAAAAAAAGTTGGACATTTTTAAAACTAATAAATTTGTTTGTAATGAACATTCCACACTTACTTTTATTTATTGTTTACCTAGGAATTAAAGAGATAGCTAAACACGTCTCTGTCTTTCAAAGTTTTACAATAAAATAAGAGACAGGCTTCTTATAATAAAGTGAAATAAAAGAGATAGGCTTCTAATAGTGGCACATAACTACTCACCTAAAAGTGAAGTGTTGTACCTTCTTCAACGAGCTGATGCGAAGGTGTGTGGAGCACGCGTCACACAATCCAAATGTCTTGGCAAATCCGGAAGTCTGACCTGACCTTGCTTTATACTTCGCCTGAAGCAGGTTGATTCCTCTGAATCTCGGCTTGCGTCCCCCCTCCCACTGGCAGACACAAGCGAACCATCACGGTCATTGGCCCTCAGTCGGGGTCAGGCAAGCCGCCTCCGGCTGTGTGGTGACCTCTAGTCGGATTTGCCAATCCAACCTTGAGCAAGGATGGTGAGAGAGAAGATGACGACTTTTCAGAATTCTCCAGAGGAAAGGAATTCCTGCTGTTTTTTTTCATTTTTTAAATGGGGAGGGTGTAGCCCACTTTTTTTTTTCATACTGACTAATCCCTGTCTCACCCCCCTTTATTAAGGTGTTTTGTTGTTATCAAAAAAGCAGTCATCTTAATGAGAATGTCACGTTGTTTTGGATGGTGACATCGTTCTGCCTCACCATGAAATGATGTTTGCTTTTGGTGTGTTGTGATCAGAAAAATTCGAAGAGTTTGGGATTTCTTTTGATTGCTTGTTTTGTTTTATTATTTCTTTAAGTGTTCCTGTCTGGCGCCTTGTTCTCGTTTTTTGCTGCTTCAGAGAGATCTTTTGTTGTCTCAAATAAAAACTTTCTTACAGAACCTGTTTACACTTTCAGGTTTTCTTCGTAAGAATAAAAAAATCTGCAGCGAAAAGTTTTAGAGAAATTAGCTGCTCTTTGTGCTTCAAAGTTTAGAAGAAAGTTTTTCTTTTGAAAATTACTTTCGAAGATTTAAATAATAGCTATTTTTTTTTCAAGAAATATCTGAATGTATTGGTGATCATGAGAATGTTGTTTCCTGTTTGAAAAAAATAATAAAATAAAACAAATGAAATATCTGTACCCTTTTTCAATCTATAATTTCTAGTACAATCTACATTTATAACGAAACAGTATCAATAAATCAATATAAAAAGGGATTTATAACTTATATATTCAGTATTTGAGAAAAATATATTTCGATATATTTAATTTAGTTTATTACTAAAAAATGAAATGGTTTTATTTGATTATTAACCAATTTAATTTTAATGCCTCCATTAATTTAAATCAATTGATAGATATTGTAAATTTATTGAAAAAGATGCCTCAAATTTTTAAACAAAAATTTTTAAATAATTATTTCTTTATTTAATTAGAAGTGTATAACTATGAATTTTTACTTTTTATTTTATTTTATAACAGAGCTATAAGAATAGGGGAAGTAAAAATTCCTATAAATCCTTACCACAATAATTTAACACGTGATTAAAAAAAATTAGAAAAATGTATATTAATAAAGCTAATAAATTTATTTAATATTAAAAAGCTAGAATTTAATATTTGATAGAAATTCTTATAATTTTTTGCTTAAAAAAAAAAAAAGAAAAGAAAATTCATTATTCTTTTCAATATAATGCAATCATTTTTTTTTTTTTTTTCTTTTTAAGTATTACATAAAATTTTAATTATTTTGTAATCCTTTTTCATATAGCATTTATAAATTATTGGCTGCTTTATAAATAATCCATTTAATATAACATTATTAGCGTCTGAAAAATTACATTTTATTCTCCTAAAGTTCTTTAACTTAATGAATTTTTTATATAAGTAGTACAATTGCTCTTTTAAAGATAAAATTATTTGAATGATATAAATTCCTATTGGCATGTAATTGGGCTGATTTAAGGATTATATGCATTCAAAGGAAAACAAGATTGGAAATGGATTAGCAAATATTAAATATAATGATTTCAAAATTAAATAAATATTGCTTTCCTAAAATCAAATTCGCATGAAATTCATCATTAAAAAAATATATTTGTTGGTGATATCTTATTTTAATTTTAATTAATAGTATATTTTAAGTTTTATAATGTAATATCACATTTGGTAAATTCTATCGAGATTTTTTCTTAAATTTTTTGTTGATGACTGAAATTTTAAACCCAAACAATAACCTTAAATTAGTAGTATAATTGCACCTAATATTGTAATTTCTTTCATGAATGATGTGGTACGACCTATTAATACGGTTTCCAAGTAAGATTGCCTATCGGTTGGTATTAAAGTCACGATTTTTCTTTTTTAATTTTAAAGAAAAAAATTGCCCCGCACAACCCTTTGTGTAAAAAATATTTCGACCTCTTTTCAGGTAATTTTACTTACGCCTTCGCATCAGGATCTGCATATTAGAGTACTGTGCTTCTGTGTCAACCACGATAAGTGTAATAAGTTCACTGTGACCTCAAAGACAGAGGAAGCTGTGTTCCTCCGCCATTGCAATAAGTGTGACCCACCTCGATCTAAGGATGTTCGTTCAGAATAATTATGTAAATATGCAAATGAGAGGATGTCGACTACAGGTGTTTCGCATTCGGAAGTGTCATCAAATGATTTATGAATAACCTTAATAGCCAGTTTTTAAATCACTCTGCTTTTATAGACGTCGAAATGTGGGTATGATGGAATAGTTTTCTGTGAATTTTTAAACAGCACAAAATGTATGTCCACCACCTGTGTTTCAGAAAATATTATTGATATAATTATATTTTAAAAAACTAGTTGGATTAGCTTAAAAATAATTTAATTCAGAATCATAACACTTGCTTGCATAATTTTCTATAATTCTAGTGTGTTTTCTATATTCATAGTGTGTTACAATCCTTGAGATTGAGTAAAGTTTTCAAGTTAATGGTGCTCAAAACCGTATTTAAAAAAAAATCGAACAGAAAGTTTCAGGGACTATGCCGGGAGATGGGAGGGGGCGAAATGCATTTGTAGGTAGAAAAGTCTTTTCATTGGTCTTTAAGCGAACACTTTAGCCGTCTCAGAGGCATTTGTAGTGAATTGTGATGGTATAATGTGATGTTTTCTGTAGTTCAATCTACGTAATGTTTAAAATGAGGTAATATTATAAGGTCAGTGTCCGAAATTTGGGAAAAAAATTTCTCAAGAAACCTTAAGGCTGATTGCAAATATAATTTTTGCTCACTAAATATTTATTCAATTAAAGAATTCACACAGGTTTATAATGCTTACTAAAAGTAATATATTGAAGAATATTATCTTGTTTAAAATAATTTTATTGATTCTAATAATTTTTTAAAAGTAAGATAAATTTTAAAAAATCGTATTTATTTGTATTAACATATTTATTTTTTCACAGTTTATTTATTTGATTATCAAAAAATTGTTTTGATCAACTGAGAATAAATCTCAATATATAAAAAACTTCAGGAAATTAATTTTCTTTGTTATTTATGTAAAGTAAATAAACTATTTCTTCCGAGAAAGCAATTAAAATAAAAAATTTAAATTTTGTGTACGATAAATTATTTAGAAATGAATATTTTCTAAAATGCCCCAAATAAGAAATATTAGCATTTTATTTGTTTACAAAAATATATTTACCTAACGTTTTGAAACCAAAGAATTCATTAAAGAATTATGTATTTTGAAATAAGTTCAAGCTGTGCATTCAATACTTTTGAATCAATAGTGGAAAGCTCTTAAAGTTACAAATAATCAGGAAAGTCTGGCATGTTTTTATTTTTATCAGATTAGAATATTTAACAGTTTCATAGGATTAACCATTCAGTTTCAAATAATCAAGATAATTTAGATTATTTTGAGGCTCTGAAGAAAAATATACAACATTTTATTCAAATTTCATCATTCAAATAAATTCATTTACTTTAAATATTCATGAAGTTATTTTTATAATTTTAAAGAATTAACTTTATTACAAAAATTTGTGGTTCTTTAAAATTAAGGAGAAAATATTAATGAATTTTCTTTAATTTGCTTTTATATCTATATACAATGCAATTATTTTTTATTTAAAATGCAAAATATTACTTAGTTGATAAATTTAAAACGAACAAATATTTTATTGATATAATAGTATTTATTTATTCACTTTAATTAACAGTTACAAAAAAATTTTATCTGTAATTCATTTAAAAATCTAAATTTTAGTTAAAAATAACATACAACTAACATAAAAATTATTAAAGAATTAATTCCAATAAAAAATTTCACATGCGGTTTGTTACATCTCTATATTATTTTACGTATTGCGAGCGAACTTCATTTCTTAAATCACTAGTTTGATTGTAATATACAAATATTTCCCTTTCAGCCAGCATTCTATAACTATGTGTAAATATTCCTTCTAAATTAAATATTTCTGAATACTAAAGTGCTGTCATTTGAATATCTCACATTTAATATCAACATTTGATTCTAAAATGTTTTAGCAACATTAAATAAGGAAGATGTTTTGTATTTAAACTCGTTTTATTCAAACATTTTAACTATGTGCATGATTCAACTTAGTACCCTTTGAATGAAAGCATAAGTATTTTTGCCATTTGAATGTACCATTTTTTATATTTAATGATTAATTCATAATTTTATTAAGGAATAAATGTTTTCAAATCTAAAAAAAGATTTTGTGCTAATAAATTACATGTTCAAATAAATAATTCAGTCCATTTACGTAGTTATCTGATGTTGTATTGGGAAAATTGTTTTTCTTTTTGTTTATAAGCATTTAAAATCATAAATATTTACATGATCTTATTAATAAGGATTAAAATGTAATATTATTTTAGCTTTATATACGTATATGTTTAAATTTATTATATATTTTTTTTTTTCATTTTGACTATTTTTAGTTGTAGGGAAAGTATCTTCAGTGTAGAGGGTGATTACCAAGGCCAATAATATACCGCATGCACAACAGTTTGGGATAATATCGATTTTACGGGCAATGAGATCAGTTAAAAACGATATTAATTGTTTTTACAAAATTGATTAAGCATGCGAATGGTATGATCAGGAGGATTTAGGGCAGTACTATATGATTATACTTTAACAGATATTTGATAGGTGATAACAATTGTCAAGTTTTGTCGAAACCAAGCAACACTGGATAACCCTTTACAAACTAAACCTGGATTCATTTATGAAATAGCATCTGCAGTCTAATTTCGTTGTGTCCATTTCAAACACATACCCGTGCGATGCAGAAAGAGCGGCATAGAATGGCTGGTCACTTAACGTGCAAATCACTTGATGGAGCCTTTTTGAGTACAGCATATATTGATATTATCTTTCAGGTGGTCGTAGAAAGGAAACCTTATTTTGTAAGTTGGTTGATATTTTAGCTATTCGAGCATACAACAGCAAATCTTTCATATGCTAACTTTGTTTGAAATTGTTGTCAAAATGTATGATACCCAGAAGGACAGACAGTTTAACATGTTTCTACCTCTGCCATCCAATAGACTTCAATCGGAGTAGTTCCCATAAATAATGCCTTGAAGTTACTATAAGGATTTGGTTGTTCCATGATTTCGAAATAGCATTACTGATTTACTTTTCCACATGTGTTTTTATGTTATTTGTCGATAATGCATTGGAGACAATAACAGCTTCATTCAGAAACTTTTATTTTTAAACCTATGGCAATTTATAAGAGATATTGGTTCCTTCGTAGAGAGTTACATTTATGATTTTTCCTTAATTTATGAAAACCAGTATAGCAAGAAATAAAATTTCGCTTCACAAATTAGATATATATATTTCTAGGTTATAAGCCAAAGTATAAAATGTAAGAATATAAATATATTAATGTACACGATTAAGCAATATAGATATATCGTTTGGCTTCAATAATATTTTTCGACTTCGAATATCGCAAGGTAATAAAAAATGTTGTTCCATCCCTCCACAAAAAAACTGGGTTTTCAAAATAAAAGTGGGTTTCCATTTCTTACACTTTAAAAAGATGAAGAAAACGATCGCAAGTCGTATCATTTTCAAAGAAAATAGAGGTATAAATTTTTACTGAAAATCGATTCATTCGTAAATGTCTTTCTGCGTGGTTTCTAGTTACTTTTGAGCCTATTCCTGTTTGCAAGAAGTTTTATAACATTTCTGAATATCAAAACGGTTATTTTTTTATATCTAGAAAACATTCTTCTCAACGGAAATTTATTGATATGATAGTACATATCAATTATTTGTTGAAATATTTTCTAGAATAAAAAAAACGAAATTAGAAAATATATTGAAAATTGTATCATAAAAATGTTTTCTGCTGTTACAAATAAATATTTCAAAAATAGCTTTTTCTTTCCGAATTATAAAATCTTTAGAATAATTTATTTTACAATTTTTTCAAATATATATAATAGATAACTTTCGGTTTTTTTATAGTATCATAAAAAATAAAATAAGATTTAATAAACTTTTCAATGCATTTTAGAAAATTTTTATCTAATATTTCATGCAAATCCATAACAAATAATATGTTTTGTATACAGCACCAATGCTACTAGATATAATATATTTAAATGAAAATGTATTGCTTAAATTTTTAAATTTCGATTAGTTGATGTGCGAATATTTTTGAAGCTTAAAAGTTAAATTAAATTACTTTCTTTATACACTTTATCATCTAAATTAAATTTTTAATTTTTGAGATTACTCTTTTATGATTTTTTAAAAAAAATTCTTAAATTCATATGTCAATGGGTCTTAGGCATTGTCTCCTTAGCATATTTAAGGAGTATTAATTTCATTGCTAAAAAATGCAAGTGTTTTTATGGAATGCTATGAATGTAGTTATAATGGAATATTTTGAAACAATTTTTTTTATTCGTATTATGATTCTTCTCTGTATTGAAAGGCATTTAAAAAAGCATTTTCCCTATTTTATTTTTTATTCCACTTCTGCAATAAGATAGTCATAATGAAATTTTGTTGGTATAAACATTTAAAAAATGTTGTTAATGACTAAGAAAAATTACTTTATTTAATTTTAAATATGGTTTTTTTCAATCAACGTTTATTTATTCAATAATCTAACCAATATACACAAATCGTATCTCAAAATTAAAAAAAAAAAAAAATCATTTACGTATTAAAATACAAAAAAATGAAGTAATCAAATAATATATACTAAAAAGAAAAGAAAAAGGGGGGAAAAAAAACGCATGTCAAAATAGGTAAGAAAATCTAATATAAAACATAAGGAAACAAAATTGCAGATGTTTTCATTTGTATTCATCAAAGTATATAGAGATATTCGAAATAGTTAAATTTAAAATGATATAAATATCGGCATATCAAGTTGCTCAATTCTTTGAAATATATTATGTCAGATCAGACAAAATAATTATGTGAAATTTCTTTAATCGAATAAAATATGTATTACTCAAATTTTATTAATTATTCTACGAGTAATAATCAACTTAAACAAAAAATTTGATAAGTATTCATTCTTAATGGAAAATAAATCAATATTCCTGACTATTTATGATTATTCCTCATAACCAGAATACGCCATTTTATACATAAAAAATTAATGAAATATTTTTAAAAATTGGATGTGTCCTAAATTGTAATATTGAAATACACAAAATTCTTCGGCAAATATTAATATAAAACAGAAAATTACAATTATGAAGACCATTCCTTTTAGTTCTAATTATGATGTAAAGCAGAAAAATTAACAATTTACGCCTTAAAGTTTTTGAGATTTGAAAAACGTACAATTAAAAATTATTAAATTGAATGATTCTCTAAGCAATATTAACTTAAAATCTCTACTTTATACCTACAATCGATTAAAAAAATAGTTTGTTTTGATAAAAAAAAAAAAAAAAAAAAAAAAATAGCCCAGCTTACAAATATCATTAGATATACCTGAAAAAACCATTTATTTAAAGCAATGATTGGAAATTCTAAAATATATCTCTAACATTAGCCTCTAATATCAATTCTAAAATTAGTTTTTAATATGTTGTAGCTAAACATTGAAAAACAACTGCTTTAATAACTCCGTAAATGAACATTCCTCAAGCGAACGAGGAAAATCCCAGGAGTTATGCAATCTTCGTAATCTGTTATTGGTAATATCCCAGATGAACCTTTTCTTCCGCTTGCTGCATTCCCATATCGAAAGCACCGAGACGAACCGAGTTCCTCACCGCCGAAATGAACTTCTGGCCCCACTTTTCTCCTCTAGTGCTTCATATTAACACGGTCAAGGTCTTAACGAAGGTCAGCGCAAAGATTTTTCTCACAAAGACGAAAGTCACGTTTACCTAGTTCGTCAGATTTTTTTATTTTTTATTATTTATTTATTTATTACTGCGGAATCAGTTTTTTCTGGAGCTTTTAATCATAGGATCGTAATTTTTTTTAGCTCTGATCAAGTGATAACAAATTTTTTTTTTTTTTTTTTTTATCTGAGTCAAAGAACGTTTTTTGTACTCTTTTAATATTACTGTTTTGAAGGTCAAAAATGTTTGTTGTTATGGTTAGAGTTGGTATTGCAAAACTAAAAAAGCAAAACATATCTATCATATCTTAACAATGCGGTTGTGATGATTAAATTTAATATATTTTTTTTAAATAGTTGCAGCATCAAGGTCACAAAAGTTGTGCCATAGTTGAATTGTTACAAACTCCAACATTGAAATTTTTTAACAAACAGACGTAACTAACTGTTAACTGGTGCATACTCTCTATGCAAGAAGCTCTTTTTCCTCCTCCGAATCCCACGCAAAAACTTTCCGGCTAATGGATTTATTGTTCCCATCCCTATTTAGATACGAGATGTCTTCAACTACAGAGGATATACACTCCTAAAAAACATGAATATGTGTATATATAAATATATATGTATGATGCAAGGGCTCTTACTGTTTTTAGAATTCATCATGGAATAACAACTTATCTGTTGATTTTATTAACATGTGTTCAGTGTAATATGCTGTTTCTAAAGGACGTACTAGAATATGTTTCGGAGAAACAATTCCTTAATTACTCATTGTATAGGAGAAAATACAAAAAAACCATTATTAGGTAGTTACAAAATATTGCAGAATATTCTGCCGTTACTTCTAACAAATCTGCGAGTTTTGTAAATGCACATCAGCGGGGATGAAATTTGGTTAATTTGACATGATTCTACACTTAGTTTTATAATTTTTAATATCTTTTTTATTTTAAATGAAGGGTTTTTTAATCAATTTTTTTTTTTTAATGTAATAATCCAAAGTTTTGTCTCGTAAAAAGTTCATAAATTTCTTTGTAGTTTAAAAAATCCCAATTAATCTACATTTATTAGTCTTAAAAATCAGAGCCTTTTTTATATGTGAAGTGCATGTATGCATACATTCATACACTGTGTTTATATATAATGTTGTTTTATTGGATATGGTTTGATATTAGGTTGAACGGAAAGTAATGAGTGATCTTAACTTACGTTCCTTCTTCAAGTTGATATAAATGCCCAAACTCCATTTGTAACTCCTTTTATTGAAATTATTTTAAACGTATTAACATGCCCTATATCCTACACCGTATTAAATTTATATTTTAATTTTTACTATTTATAATTAACATTTACTTATGATTTCATTTTAATACAATTTATTTTACTTTTCTATTTTATATTTATTTATACTGCATTTACTTATTTGCATGATATTTATTAAAGATTATTTTTAAACTGACAATTATTTTATATGAATATTTTCGCTGCATACTATAATATATTTCAATAATGGTATTTTAGTATCCGACTTTCTGAAATGTATAAAAACCTTACTGAAATGTGGATTAATATTATATTTTTAGAATTGAATTGAACCATCATTTAACAAGACGCAATAAAAAAAATTCTAAGTATAATTTTAAGTATCCATTACTTTCTGAACTGATTCATAGATTATAAGATTTATACGAAAGTAATCCCTTTCATGACATAGGCGTTCTTTTTAAATGCACTTTTATTAATTAAAGTAAATTTAAATGCCCGAATTCCCTTAATTTTAATTTTAATATCAATGTTATTTATTCTACACAACATTAAACTTATATTTTTAATTTTATTTTCCAAAAAAATAATGAAATGAATCAAAAATCATGGTATGACCATATTTGCCATACCATCATTTTTGATTTTATTCTAAATGGAAATGTTGTAGAAGCAATTCAAAATACAATAAGGATCAATATACAATATATTCAATGTACAATAAGGATCTAACAGTGAAATTTAAGCTCAACATTGGTTTAAAAAGTTCCAAGAAGGAATTTTAGGCTTGAATATGAACAGAGAAGTGGTTGACCAATGCAGGTCTGAAAGCACTGGCAGAGTCAGACCCTTATATAACAAATTGAGACCTAGACTAGAACTAGGCAAAATAGATCATCTTGATGGCAAAAATTTCAGTTGGAAACAGGAGATCGAAATTTTTTTAAACGAGTCTTTTGCTGCAAAGCCAAAAAAGTTCTTTCGAGATGGAATAAAAAAAATTGCCTGATAGAAAATGATAAAGAATATATAAAATAGGTACAACAAAATATGATAATGTGATAAAATAGGTACAACAAAATATGATAATGTGATAAAATAGGTACAACAAAAAAATTTTTTTTTTCCTTTCAAAACTGTCTATCTAAATACCATATTACTTTCCGTTCAAATATAATATATAACCAATATTTACATGGTTATGTATTTCAAAATTTGATACTTATTTTTTAAATGATTTATATTTATTCTGATTTTTAAATTTTGATGACAATTTTTAACAATTTTTGAGGAAGAAATATGATAAATGCAGATAAAAAGTCACTGCCATCATACTTGTTTTTATTTTTTTTATTTAAATCATTATTTTATTCCTAGACATTTTATAAAAAAATAAATTTGATTAGAATTTGTAATAGTCATCATTTTCTAAGATCTATAGTTAAGAGCGGAATTATCAAAAATAATTTTTATCACAATAAAGGTAAACAGAAGTCGAAACGAAACAGGATATAACTCAATCTACTGACACTCTGTCTAACACCCATGACATTTGATTGTCACAAATATCGCACATGCTTCAGAACTATCTGATTCTTGTTCAAGAAGCGCTAGGAATAAGTGCTACCGACTGTTTTTTTCCCCCGCTCTTTTAAGCAGTCGTGATATACAGGACTATAGATTATTTTTTATTTGGGTATTGATGGTCTCCTAGCAACCAAAAGCTGTTTCTCCGCAGTTTATTGCTGTCAGTGTTTATCTTTCTAGATGGATCTGTAAAAAAAGTATATTGAAAGTAATTCCGGTTTCAGTTTATAGATTTTTCAAAGGGGAGGACAGGGACTGGGAATTATTTTTAGAACTATTTTGTTTTGAAAAAATAGTTTTTAGTTTATTTATTTTTAAGTAACTCAATGTATATATGAGTATAAAAAATGTTTAAAGAAAATTAAAATGCTTCAGTGATAGACATTCCAATAATACATGACTGTTGTAATATGAGAAATTCTGTAGCAAAAATAATTCACAAAAATTTATTATAAACAAAGAAGTATTTTAAGAGGACTTATCTTATTACTAATCCTTTTTAATTTTGTTTTTGAAATTATTTAATATTTAAAGCGAAAAAATCCAAATTACTTTCGTATTAATATATGCTTGAATAGCTTGTTCGTTAAAATTTTGTGTTAATTTAATTTTTAAATCAATAATAACCATAATTATAAATAGAAAACTAGTAACTTTTAAACAATAACATGAAGTCACTCATAATTGAATTTTTTCCCTAAGTGCTACTATATATCATTAAACTTTGCGACAAATTATTTAATGAAACAGAATCATCTACTCAATAATTGAAGATTAAGTAAATATGTACTGAAATCCTTAATTTTAGTTTAGCTGCGAGGCTTTAAAACGGAATATTTCGATTCATCAAAATATATGGTCATTTAAAAAAGTTTGGTTTGCAGTGTTTTAGCAATTTTTAAAACATCAATTTAACAAAAAGAATTATTAGATTTCTTAGGCTGTGTCATCTATTAGCATCCAGTTCATTTGATCTATTGAATTCCCCAATACCATACTTTCCTCCAATGTCAATTATTTCAAAGGATGCTACGTATTATTATTTTTTATATTATTGTTTTTTTTGTGTTATTGTTGTTTTTTGTGTTTCATTTTTATGTGCATTTCTAAATATTACTGAAATTAATTAAAAAACTTGTATTAATTATTAACAGTTAGAAACTGAAATGGTGTAGAGAGTTTAACAGAATTTAAAAGTTTGTATTAATTATTACTTCTGGCATTCTACAATGCAGTTATATTTCATTACGTACAGTAATATCTCGATATATCACGTATTTCAATATTTCGTACTCTGCTTTCCAAGATAAATAAAATAAAATAAATAAATAATAAAAGGAAAAAGAAGTCATAAAATCTGTGTAAAGTCGTCTGTCCTATCATTCTTTTGTTTATCGTGCTTTTTCTTTGTCACCCAACATACGAAATATAACTAAGGACAACTTATGTTATTTAATATGTAAAATCATTTTTCCTAACTAATCGTACGTCTCCCAATTACAACTATTACTTTATAGTTATCGGCCTCCAATGCTTTATTGAACTTGTTTAAAGACAACTATTAAATATATATATTTAATTATAAAATTATTCACTTTATGAAGAATTTATTAAATTATTTAAGATTATTTAGCTTATTTTATAATTATAATACGTTATGCTAATTAACAGTAAAAAATATGGTAAAATACTATAATCAGTGTGTTGAATGAAAAACATCAGAGCTTTAATTTAGAGAGATTTGATGAATTCATTTACAAGTTAATTGAAGTAGTAGCCTTAAATATAACAATTAATTGTATAATTAGAGGTTTGTTTATAGGATTGATGATTGATTATTAGCCAACGGCCGTACCATGCTGAATATACCGGTTCTCGTTAGATCACCGAAGTCAAGCATCATTGGGCGCGGTCAGTACTTGGGTGGGTGACCACCTGGGAACACCGCGTGCCGTTGGCAAATTTGGGACCTGAATGGCCGAGTGTCTAGCGCTCTGATACTCGGTGTCACAGGTTTCGGGTTCGAATCCCGGCGGTGCCATGGATGTTTGTAGTGGTTCGGAATCCACTTTAAGCCGTAGGTCCCGGTCTTCTATGACTGTAAGAGCGTCACGGAGCCAAAGTCAGACTTCTACCTACGGGTGCTCCATCACAACAGAAGCTGCTTCCTTCCCCTTCAATCATGAGCACTTATGGGCTCGTGGGCTTAGCCAGCCAAGTGGGATAAGAAACAACAACAACATGATTGATTATTGATAGATGAAATGTGATACGGAGAAAATGTAATTAAAAAATTTAAAGTAATGAAATAGTTAATAAAAATATAAAATAGACCATTAATTTATAATTAGAAACAATGAAAGTATACACGTAGAAATCATAAAATGTACGTTATTTTTTTGTATAAATAAAATAAAAAAATTAAATCGAAATCACTTTAAATATTTTAATAAAGTAACATTGAAAGATATTCTTTCATTATATTATGAATTGGGTACAAGCTTTATTATATTAAGTCCTATACAGTTTAGATTCCAAATTTATCAACCATATCGATAGAATATATAACTTCTGTGGAATTTATCCACAAATCTTATGGCTTGACAGCCAATATCTTCATTCAGAAATGGCAAAAAACTTCTTTCAGTGTCGGGACACTGACAAATATTTTATCTATTGAGATTTCTTTCCATATTGTTTTGATTTAAATGACCTCTTCTTTAACAACTGGAACTTCCATTAATTATTACACCAGCACTGCTGAAATGGTCAGTTTGAGACATATTTCTCCTTGAATAGGCATGGTATGATTCTCGCTTGATTTGTTGTCGTCTAGAATAAGATGATAAGTGATATTTCTTCCAGGAAAACAATATATTCTTTCGCTGCCATGTTCTATTGTTCTGAGACATCATTACTTTATTTGAGTCAACGGATCACTGGATTTAGAACATGCGAATCGAAATTATCGCTGTTCCTTGAATAAATTTAATGCAATATTTTTATGCTTCTATTTGAAAAAATAATTTTCACTTATCTGTTAAAAATTTAAAGAAAATATTTAACTACAGAAAACTAATGATTATTAAAATTCAAAGTTCAAAATTTTCTATTAGAAAATGAAAATTTCGATACTTTAATTGCTTGTATTTTTATAAATAATAAAAACGCCTTCAATTATATTAAATGATTTTTGATATATTTTTCTATGTAAATCGAATTAAAATTTTAGTATTATGAAATCAGTTACATGAAAGCTGTGCAATATAATTTGTATTCACTAGGTGACAAAACTTTTGACATTAATAAAAGAGTTGCTTTCCGTTTGACCTGCGGTTATTCGCCATTAGAATGACTGATGTATGGCAGATACACAGTTGCTTCAGATGTGATTTGTTACTCTGAAACTACATATTATCTCAGAAAATTTAGAAAAAAATTTTCGAGAGGACATCTAGAGAGTTTGTATCTTCCCTCCTTTTTCGTCCATCATTATCATATACACGAAAATTATTCTACTCAAGAACAGGACACCCTCAATTGCGAAGTCCAACGCGTTTTCTATCAGACCGCTGCAGCCTACCCTGAGAAACTACTATTGATCTGATTATGAATTACTTCTATTTAGATAACGGAAAACTTGAATTGACTTATTATTCATTGAAATATGAAAATTCATCATAAATTCTGATGAAATTTTATATTTTAAAATATAACATATAGTCCTATATAATAATACCATTACCATAAGTATAATAGGCAGATATTATCGTACAATATATTTTATTCTATGATTTATTCTATATTTCATTCTACATACAAAATGTGTAGTTAATTCTAATTTCAAGGGTATGTATGAGTAAAGCGCTTTAAATAGATTATTTTAAAAAGCTTCAAAGATGAAATTGCTTAATCTCTTTTTAATAATATGTGGTAAACTGGTAATAAGTTAAATTGAGGAACTCTTCGACATATATGTTAGATAAATTGCATGTATCGAATATGGCAGTCCAAGTAATATTTCATTATCAATAGCAATAATAGATGAATTGGAATTCGGTATTTTTTTCTGGTTTACTCTTAGATTATGGAGAAATACATTAAACTTTTACTTATCAATAGTATCAAGACAAAATGAAAATCTATTATTCTGTTGTGACATTTCCTTCTAAATAAAAAGAGCCTATTAACATAATTCTGTAAATTACATCGGCCAGATTAAACATATATGCTTATTATAAAACAAAACGAAAATTAGCTTAACCGTCTACTGAATTTTTCTACTACACTCATGTCCATAAATTAAGGATAATGAAGTTCAGGCAAAGAAAGAGACAGAAGCAAAACAAATTCGATTTATTTGTAAAGTCTATCTATTTATTAAACAAAAGGTAAACAGCAAAAAAGATGCTATATGTTTGACATAATTAATAAAAATTGCGATTTATACTCCCTGGAGCAAATTTAAAAAAAAGAACCTATTTACAAAAAACAGTATAACATAGTTAGTATGATGGTTAATATGGAGTATGTCTCCCGGACGATGCAATACAGGCCTTACAACGCCTAGGCATGCTGAGTATCAAATTATCAATGTGATTTTGGGGAATATTACACCACTCATCAAGCAATGCCCTCCGAAGTTCCGGTTGACAGGTGGGTGGGGGTTGACGGGCTGCAATTCGTCGGCAAAGCATATCCCACACATGCTCTATTGGATTCAAGTCCGGTGAGTATGCTGGCCAATCCATACGGGTGATATCCTCCAATTGAAGGCATTCGTCTACAATGTTTGCACGGTGAGGACGGGCATTGTCATCTATAAACAGAAATTCAGCACCCATGGCGGCCCGAAACAAATGTACATGTTGTTCCAGAATGACATCCCGATAGATGTGGCCTGTCATCGTTACACTCTGAACATGCAGGTCAGTTCTGGAACCAAGAATAATTCCTCCCCAAACGAGGCATCCTGAACCACCGTAACGGTGTGGTTCAATGGTGTTCTCTTGGTGGTAACGGGTACCTGGCGCTCTCCATATTAAAGTCCGGCGAGAATCAGACTGCAAACTAAACATGGACTCGTCGGAAAACGTCACACCAGACCACTGTTGCGGTTTCCACAATGCATGCTCTTTACTACAGGTTAATCGCAGGCGACAGTGAGTTGCGGTAAGTGGAACACATCTGACAGGCCTACGAGCATATAGACTGTGCCCTAAGCGTCTGTACACGGTCTGCCTTGAAACTGTCGTACCGGTAGCTGAAGAGAGCTGACGAGACAGGTCTGATGCTGTGCTCTGTCTGTTTCTTTTGGCAGTAACTGCTAAATACCGGTCCTCATTCGGCGTTGTAACTCGGGGGCAACCTGTGCTGTAACATCTACTCACATTACCATCATCTTGGAATCGTTGCCAAAGCCTGGATATGACACTCTGGACGATTCCAAGTTCCTCGGATACTTCCAGCTGGGTACGTCCACATTCCAGTCGTCCGATAATTCTACCACGTAAAAAATCATCCAAATGCTTCCTTTGTGCCATAACTATACGGTTATTGCACTGAAAGGCTTTTAAAGCGCTTGTGAACAATTTTACTTCTTTGCCACCATTCCTTATATACCCCTCTCTTACACTCTCGTCATTGTGACGTACTATCCGCGCCATCTGGAGGTTTCCTGTAATTTGCATATTCTTCTTCAAGATGTGTGTCATAATTCTACAGGTGAAATTTTTATTTTAGAGTTCAATTTCTGTGTGATTCTGAATTATCCTTAATTTATGGACATGTGTGTGTAATAAGAATTTTATTAATAGAAAAAAGTCGTGTATTTTCTTACGTAAACCTGTAAAATAAGTGTATACTAAGCTGTTTCAAGTTTCTCAATAGTATGTTTCATTTTTAAATCTGCAATATGTATTGATTAAATAACGAATACGGTTGATACAAAAACCATAGTCTTCTAAGAGAACTCAGATATAGTTTTATAATAAACTATCTAAAAAACTGGTTGTTAGTAATGGTTGAAAGTAGGTTAACTGTATCAGTGAAATCCTTTAGAAAGAACACAAAAATAATTGTATTGTTCTTAATCCGCATTTAAAAGGAAATTAAAAAATTAACGTTATATCGTTGAATTAGGTCAATTGTAATTTTATAGTCTGCTTCAGCTTGATGTTTTAAACATCATTAATACAATCTGATGCCATCTAGATATTCTAACGGCCTGATGGCCAATTGGACAGTTATCTGTCCTTTGGTACCACAAACTTCAGGTTCGAATCCTGTCGGTAGCGTGGATGTTTGTTAGTGGTTCGGAATCCACGTCACATTGTTGGTCCCGATCTAAGTAGCCCAAAATGATCGTAAAGCGACAAATCAAATCTAGATATTCTAATGTTTTTATGAAGATTCAGGTTCCCTTTTTTAAATTAATTAAACTCTTATCCAAGAATATAAAACTTTAATATTGATCATATATCTTTTAAAGACGTACGTGGTAGTTTTTCTGAGTTTTAAATATTAAAACAAATCCTCCATAGCAAAATATATCGATTTTAAAAATTAACGTTAAAATTTAAAATGTTAAAAATCAGAAGATTTAAAGAAGTCATCAATATTGGAACATTCTTACAAAACAATAAGGTTTAGGTTAAAAAAATTTGAAATCTACTATTTCTGTTGATTCTTGTTCTAATACAGCTGACAATACAGAGACAGTTAATATTTATACAATAAAAGGTCTGCACCGCTGTTACTCATTTTGCACTACAAAGGAGGTACGTGTAGCTTGGAGATATGCTACGGATGCGAGTAACACTACCCCCATAACTCTCAACTAGATCAGGAACTACGGTTTAAAGTGGATTCTCCACCACTACAAACATCCATGACACGCAGGGACTCGAACCTGAAACTTGTGGTACCGAGCACTAGAGAGCTAGCCACTCGGCCATCACGCCCCTCTGTTGATTTTTGCAATTATGTTATTCATATCTATTTCTATTTTATTCAATTTCGACATCATTTTTTAATTTAGTGACATCGGACAATTTGACAGTTTTTTAGCGCCATTCTCAATCCTTTTATATGCTAAAACCGTTCGTCCATTTCTTATAATTTTGACCACATTTTTATTTTACATGTCAAATTAAGTTAATGCTTCCAAAAGAATTACTTTGTTTCTTCTATTATGAAATCATTAACAATATGAAACATTTTTAAGGTAATAAATATTTATAATATTAAACTGGTTTACAATTTAATAAAATATTAAATGTAAATTAAATGTTTGGCGAGACAGTAATATTTAAAAAATTGAAACATAATTTATAGTTTGTAAATATAACCATTAGAGATTTCTAAAACAGTAAAAGTGAAACGTAATTTATAGTTAGTAACCATAAATGATCCGATTTCAAAAGAGATTCTTAGCAACGGATGTTTACTTCGAGAGACAACTCTAAACAATTCGTTTCTATAATAAACTGTTATTAAATACACACTAAAAAACGTAAAAATATCAGTTATAGGTTCATATGAAATAAAAGGTTTCCTTATAAGCACATATATTTAGACACTTGTATCAATAACCTTGAATAAAAAAGAAGATAATAAATTTATCGGAAGCATTAAGTACCTTCAAAAGGCATATTGGAGTGCTTGTTCAAGTAAACTGTGATAAATATTTGTGAGACACGTGTCAAATATTTCATGTGATGCGCGGGTCCTCAATAAAACAAAACAGGATTTAAAAGTTAACAGACTTTAATTTTCAAATAAAGAAAATATTAATTTTAAACGATGCTAAATATTGAAAAATGATTCAAACTAGTACTTAACGTGAAATATAAAAATTAGGTGTAGATTTATAAACAAATATACGGAATATTAAAGAGTACACTTATATTTTTCTACATATTTATAAGTCATCAATCTCACATATTACGTTTCTTTTTCTTTTCAAATCAATACATTAAAGGTTTCGGTAAATAATTTTATCCTATTTGATGGTATTCTTTTTTTTATTTAATAATTTAATTTTAGAAATTTCTTGAGTGCTCAACAAGGCATTTCCATTTATCAAGGATATCAATTAATGATCAACCAAAATTACTAAGATATACTTCTATCATACTACAATTATAAGAAAATACTGAATCATAAAGCCGAGTCTAAACAATGGCATGAAAGTTTTGAATTAGGAAGGAAATTGAAATGTATGCAATTTCGTTAGGAAACCAAAATTTCTGCTTCGGCTAGTGTCAGAGTTTTTGGTCGGATAGCAAAGTATTCATGACCTAAAGACCACCATAAGTTCATGTGTAAGCGAAGATAAGGAACATTCGACAAAATATTTCAAATCTGTATACGGCTTCATACTCATCATTATGGTCATAAATTGGTTGTAACATCCGAATTTTTTAACCTGCGTACATAAATAATGTACCTGATGTACATATGATGTTACGCCCATTACATTACATAAATAATGTAATGTAATGGGCCTGATGGCCGACTATCGTTCTGGCCCTCTGTGCGACAGGTTTCGGGCTCTAATCCCGGCGGTACCATGGTGTTTGTAGTGGTTTGGAATCCCCTGTAAACTGTAGGGCCCTGTCTAATTTGATTGTTGAGCGGAGTGCTGAAAACTCTATCCCGTAAAAAAAGAAATTCTCGGCCCACCATGAGGCTGTTGCGTCAATGAAGAAGAACACATAAATAATCAATTAGCCAATTTTTTTTATACTTGGTAAGCACGATCGAAAATTTTATTACACACAATCCATTGAATTTATACGATTTTATATCCATTTAACCCAATTGAAATAAAAATTTTTAAACATTTATAAGGCGTTTTTATACAAAGTATTGATTGCAAGTCATTACATTAAAAAAAAAAATTACTTTTAAATTTTGCTGAGGGAAATTACAAAATTCATAGAAAAACTATTCATAAGAACAGACCTATTTTTATATACATATTAGTAATAACTTTATGTACCTCATTTATTTGGGTCTTCATATTGTTTCCAAATTTTTAGTATACCTCTAATTTCTTGTAAGATTTCTTGATTTTCTTTTTATGGCTGTGTTCATAATATCATAACAGTCATATCACATCATTTAATGAGAAAACATATTAGAATTATCATATATCCTTTTTAAAGTTTGTAATTCTGTTAAAAATTATATTTAATTATGTGTAATGATCCTATTCATAGAATGAACGTATATAGAATGGATATATCACTAATATACGATAAACTAAACTTAAGAGAAAAGACTACGGAAAGTAAATAAAATTGGCATATTTTTAGAAAATTAAAATTTTGTCAACTATTGTTTTGAAGGAGGTCTCAAATTTGATTTGCAAGTTAAGGTTTATGTCTAATTTTTATTTTATTTTTGCATGGCTTTTTATCAGAAGTATAACGAAAAAGACTTGAAATTTTGGGATGAATCATATTCCATGCTATCCAATTCAAAAAGGCTTTAAAATTGTAAACAAATAAATAGTAATAAAATATTTAATCTAGTATAATTTGAGAAACGTAAAGTAAGACAAAATATAATTTTTTTAAATATTGAATGGTATTCGAGACGCACATCTTATATGATTCTCGAAGTATTCAAATTCGTGCATTATATAAAGAGGTGCAATTTATTGGCATTATAAACATTTAAAAAATCTACTCATTGAATCTGAATGGAAGAGTTCGTTATTTTTGTGGAATTAAATACAACACGTCGAAGAGTTGAAAAATGGTACTGAAAGCTCTTGGCAACAAAAAAAAAAATTTTTAAGTAAATTATTTTTTTTATAAAGATTTAAAAATATATTATTAAAAAATTTAGACTTCTATCAGAAAATATTAAATGAAATCGATATTTTGAACTATTTTAATTCCGCCATTTGTTATCGCTTTAAGAAAATCCGAAGGAAATAATAACTCATAAAGAAAGAGGCGTTATTCCCTATCCTTCACCGATTTGTTTGAAATCTATACTAGGCGCAGATTATGACTGGGATATTAAGTCAACGTAGTAAACCACATCTCTCAGAAGTTTATAGGAAAATTGTAGATTCTATTTTGTACAGTTAGAGGTTCATGACTCAAACGTCTCAGTGATGTAGTACTTAAAAGTGTGTTCAGTCAATAACAATGGGAAAAGTTTAAATTCCCTTGAGAGTTTTTTTTTTTTCTTTTCATTTTTATTACAAAAATTTACATTCATCGTAAGAAATATAAGCAGAAGTGCATAAAGTAACAGTAATTTTATACTACAAAACATTATTTTAATGTATATTTTTAAATGTTTTTATTACTAATGTTAAAAAAATATTTTTTTAAACATTATATTTATTGTGTTCAAATGTTAATCTTCCTACAAACACGCATTTTTTTTAAATATTGTGTGTCCAATGCAGTAAATGAATAAAATAGATCAAGAAATGAAATTTATTTTTGAATGAGCAAAGAAAATGAAGCATGTCATTTTTTATATAATATATCGGTTATTGAATTAGTAATTAATGCAATGCACAGGATCGTATTTATCTAATTGTGATGTATCGGAAAGTAAAAGTAGTATTTTATCCAAGGCGATATGCATATAAAAATTAGGTAAAATAATATCATGGAGAGAATCTTGTGAATACTAAGTTTATGCATATATAAATACCTTTTTAATACAACAATTACGAACTTTGTTCACACTCAAAATTGTCTACACTGCATTTTTTTTTTACAGTTGTGACCTTTCAGTTGATATTGAAAGAAATAAGCTGCTTTATTAAGAAAAATTTTTTACAGATATTTTTCATATCTTAAGAATGTCCTAATAAAAAAAATAATAAAATCCTGTACAGAATGTCCTAGATGAGAGATATAACTTTCATGCTAGATGTATGAATGAATTAAACTGACTTTCTCATTTTTAACTGATTCTTTTTCATTACCATGCAACCCAAATAAAAGCAACACAACTAAAAATAATTCACTTACATCTCATTTTATAAATTGAAAGATCTTGTATCGGTTTATTAACAGAAAAAAATGTCGCAAATATATTTACTACAATAATCGTGAGGTAGAAATATTTGACTGCATCGTTTTATCTAATATGTTGCGAATAAATTTTTAAAATGAATTATTCAAAATAACGGAAGATTAATTTGAACTATTTAATCTTCCTTATTTTTATGTATCTAGAAGAAATAAAATTAGTTGTTTAATGTGTACGAATTTTAAAAATTAGTTTTAGAGTTAATCAAACTAAAAAGTAAAAAATAATTGTTTTAAAAATGAACTGTTCTAAAAGCGTGGGGTGCTCGATATCAATCGTTATAATTTTTCACTAGTTTCAAATTTAAATTGAAGAATTCTTTATTTGTGTTTAATTTATTTTTTAATTTTTTAATTTTTAAACTATTAATTTATTTTTACTTTTTAGTTTGATTAACTCTAAAAAAGCGTGTTTTTTAGTTTTTTAAACTATTAAATTTTTTTTTTTTAGTTTGATTAACTCGTGAATTAAAGCGTGAATTAAATCTGATCGTTTAAAGTAGGGCAAAATGGAGGCCAAAGAGTCAGTTGCAAACAAACAAACATTCAGGTGAAACTAATATAATAGGTGAATCAATGATGCCTGTAAATGTTTCTTTGCACTTAAATAGTTTTGAGGAGAAACAGAATGTTACATACATTACAAACCTGAAAATAAAAGCAATTTCTGTAACTTTAAATTGAAAGAAGTTTGTTTTTTTACAAAAAAAAAAACGAAAAGCGTTTTCGAAGGTGAATGAGGAATTTACATTGTTTTCATAATGTTACCTGAAAATCAACTTTAAAACCTTTTTTAAAAATAACTCAACTTTATATTTATAAATTACTATGAAATATATATTTCTCATGCACTATTTATTTCAAAATATTAATCGTAAAATTCCCAAATGCATTTTTTTTGAATATCTTTGTTAGATTTTTTGAAAAAGATATTAAGGTTATTGCTTTTTTTTTCGAGGAACTCATAATGAAAAACTGGATAAAATCTAATTATTTTCCGATACAATTTTTAACTTACAATATAAGTTTAAAATTAAAAAAAAAAAAAAAAAAAAAAAATTTAAAATTCGTTTATTGCGTAGATATTGTAGGTATGAATAAAACGTTTTTTGATAATTTTTCTTTTTTGTTATATAGCTAATGAAATTAGCTAGAAGAAATTAAATCTAACTTTAGTGAAAATCTACATTTAATAATAAATGTTTACTAAGTTAATTATTTTCTTTTATACATAAAAGCTATAATAGTTAGAATCAATAAGAATAATAATTAAAACTAAATAATTAGGGATAGTTATCATTCGAAATATGTAAATACATCAACATAAAATACATAATAAAACAGAAGAAACCTGATGAAGGATCTTTCCTTTTCTTCTTTTCATGAATAAAATTTTAAAAAGATTTTTATTTAAATTTATTTGATTAGCAAATAATCTTTCCTTTTCTACTAAATTTATGTATGGCAATTTGTGTTTGATACAGATATCTGAGGTTTTTTCTCTGTGGTTCAAATTAAGAATAATCAAATGATAAAAGTTTCTTAAAGAAATTATTTGTTGTTTTCAAAAAAATAAATAAATAAAATAAAATTTATATAATTATTACCGAAAATAAGAAAAACGATTTTCATATATAAGCATTATTTCTATCATATTTGAAAATATCAATCATTTAGTCTTCTATTTTCTTTTAATATGCAATCCCAGTTTTTATTCTTAGTTTTAATTTGAAAGTTCATAACAAAATAAGCGAAAAAAGTAGTAATAATACGCGAAGTGATAAAGTAAAAATAGTAATTAACAGTAATAATAATAAATAATTAAATAAAAATATTCAAATATTACGAAGCTGTCATGCTTTTTTTTTTTTTCCCATAATCTAAAATTTAATTTATTTATTTAAGCTAATGGAAGAAATATCTTAATACTATAGAAAAAACTTTTGAAATAAATATTCGTTTATAAATATAGTAGTACGTTAATTCTTTTTGTTTTAATTTGAAGAGAATAAGATTTTATGATTTTCATTTTTTAAATTCACTTTTGAAGGAAGTCCGTATTATTTTGTTAAATATACCATCATCTAAAATTGCATGCATTAACCGATATTCTCATTTATGTTAGATAATATGCAAGAATAAAACTGCGAGTAATTCTATTCATCTATGGTGCATTAAATTAATTAATTTTTAAGGTACTAGGTAGTACGTCAAATTTCTTACTTTTAAATATAACGAATTATCAAGACATAACGTTAAATTTGTTCATTCCAAAATATTACAGATGCTGATTTTAGATGGAAATTTGGCAGCATTATTTGACTATAATTAATCCAAACTGAGAATCATATAATCACGCGTATGATCACATTAATATTATTCTTTCATTAAATCAGCACAGATTCAAAATATTCTAAATTTTTAGAGATGAAATCAGTTGCCTAATATTGGGATGCACATTTCTTGTGCTACATTGGTAATAAAAATAGTTTTGTAGCATTGCAGTTCAGTGTAAAATATTTAACTTGGATTATATCGTAATTGTGAGCAATTATAATAAGTTTTCGTCTCATATATGAAATTTATTAACGATTTTGAGTTTAAAAATTGTGCGGTATTTTAGTTTAATCTTAATTTAGCATTTCTGCGCTGCCATACTTTAAAGTAAAAATTTTATTTACAATAAATGATTTTTTTGAAAAAAAATTATCGAAAATAGTTGATATTCATTGCTTTTCTTTAAAAACAGCAAAAAATTTTTTTAAAAATAAAACATTTCAAATGTCTTAGTGACTTTTTGATCGCAAAGTACTTTTCAATTGAAATGCAAAATCGATTCATATTTTTTCAATTTTAATTTTCTTATACAATTCTGACTTTTTATGTTTGCTACGCATTTGCATTTATAAGTTGCCAGTATCAGAGGATAAATTTACATTTGATATTCCTCGTTGTGTGCCATAAATATTTCTCGATTTCCAAGCTTTTATTTTTTTTTTTTTTTTGGAAGTTATCAAGAAAGCACCCTTTGCCAAATAACTTTTTGATTATGCAATAAATAAAACTGATGCAAATTGAGCTTTCCACACACACACGTAAAAAAAAAGCAATGTGTCGTTATGCAATTCAAATTTTTATTTCTTTTCCAACCAAAACCAAGTTTTTCTGTTGTCAGCGAAATAGTGTTTGAATAAAAGGAAAAAAAAATTTTAAGTTCACCGGCTTTTTTTCTTGCAGCATTCTCATTTTTTCCCCCACTAAGAAAGGATTTGTTTCATTTTTTTTATACCTTTTCCCGTCGCTTTGGAGCCTCAGTGACGAAAGCCCTGTGCTAAATGCCAACACCCCAGAATATCGGTGAATTATCAATTCGATTCATGATCGTAACGGACCCGATTGCGGGCCGTTGCTAGGAGACGAAATGGTGAATTTTGGAGGCAAACACTGCGACATTTATCGGTGATTTGTGCGTTTTCTGAAGCGAATGCCGTATTTTTTTTATGGTTATTCTGGCGTCAACTCGGAAGTGCTTTGCGAATTGAATATTTTACATCCATACATTTTTCACCTTTTTTTCCCCCTTAACACGTTCCTGTGGGCTTAGACATTTTTTGAAGCAATGATAAAACTGATAAATATTGAGCGGAAATATAATATTTCATTTTTTTTTCTATATCTATACGGATTGTTTTTATAAAACAATTAATATTTGTTTACAAATCAGTACGACTTATAAATAAGATAAACCTACAATGAATTTTGCAATAGAATTTTATCGTATCATCCATCTATTGTCATTTTTATGTGATAATAAGAATGAAACCAGTAGCCGTTAAAAATGTTTTCCAAGTAAATGTCGCCATAAGAATTGCAGTTTAAAATATTTTTATCTTTTTTTTATAAAAACCTTCACAATTGAAAACAACTGATATTTCATGGTTATCTGGTAATCATTAAGTTAGATATTTTAGAAAAAAATGTGAAATCAAAATTTTCGCAGTGCAGTTTTAAAAAAATAGGCTTATAAATAATAGCATAAATATTTTTTTTATGTTAAATAACTTATTAGATATAAATTAGAAAATTTCTTTGAGCTAACAAATCTTTGTAAAATGCATTACTTGTAAAAATTATTAATGTATTACTCAAACAGCAATAAATCAGATAAATTATACAAAATCAATAAAAAAATTTAAAAAATTAAAGTAATTATCAACAGGAAAAGAGTTCAGATATTGCTGTGAAATTAATGCTATTGTCTTTTGATTTAAAAGTCTTGATAAAACGATTTAATCCATATTTTTAAAAATTTATTAATTATGTCTTAGTTTTATTTTTATGCTTTAACATATCACATTAATCAAATTTTAAAATGACTATTTTTCTTTTGCTTGAATATGTTAAAAACTATTTTATAGATAAATTTTCTTACCTTATTATTTTTATGTGATAGAACGTTCTGCATTTCTTATATTTCATTAATTTGACATGATCGAAATTATAAATTAATGTTTTACTTTGGCAAATAACAATAAATGTAAAGTAAATTATACTTCTGAAATATTATATTCATTTACTTTTTCTGTTACATTTCAAGACATTTTTGGATAAAAGAATTGAATGTAACAAATATTGTTAAAGTGAAAATTGAGAACAAAAAAAAGCTAGTTATAAAAAAATTAGTAGAAATAATTTAGCAGCTATCTATTTCCTAAAACACCTTGCGAAAGCATTATTTAATAATTTATTGAGTTTTAAAGGAAAATTATAAAATAATAATAAAAACAGAAATCAGATTAACGTTTAAAGAATCAATCATTTTTGACATCTTGATTATTTTGAAATTAAAATTTAAAAGTATGTTGAAAATATTATGAATCAATTTAATTTTTCATTAAATTATTATTAATATTATTATTAGACTTCTTAAATCTATAAATTTGCAATTATTGAATTTCTAAAATTTTTGTAATTCATTTCAAAACATTTCCTCATTCGAGAAATTTATAGAATAAATTATGTTTAAAAAGTTTAAGAAAATTGTTCATTTACACGAATTTAAAATATTTTATTTTTAAAATAAAATAAATAAATATACACTCAAAGCTCACGTATGCTTTTTTTTACTTGAAACTAACAAATATAAGGATTTACTGAACAATAAAATTGACTGGAAACTACAATTCACAAATAAAATAGAACAAAGAAAAACTAATATACTATATACATGTTAATCAGAGTGATAAACGTATGGAAATGATTCTGATGTAAAAGATGATATAACGGAAGTTAATCACTTTTTAAATGTCCTTCACTGATCGCCCGCTCATACTTTTCGGCGAAACGCAGTAGCCATCAAAGTTATAGGGCTTAGGACGTTCTTTTATCCAATCCATACTTTCATCACATTCCAATGGGTTATCTAGAAATAAAATTATTTTCAGTATTTTTATTAATATTCATTTTACAAAGGAAGCTTTATGCAAAATAAGTAATTTGTGATAGATAAAATTTGAAAATTTTAATTAATCTTTATTATGGCAATAGTCACGACGCATTAATTAGAAATTCCATGAGGAAAGTTTCTTAGTTAAATACTAAATGCAATAAATATTAAAAGTTACGCACATAAACACATATGTTGTTATAGTAGAATATGTGTTATATGTGTTTATGAATAATAACGCATCATTTTGTAGAATATAATATCAAACTTATATACCATATTAGAAAATCTAACCAGAAAGAAAAGCACAGAATGATAATCAATTAATCATAAGTTATTTACGACATTCATTGTTTAGAATTACTGAAAGACATTTAATATTGACAATATATATATTTATATACGTTTTATATATCTATATAAAACACCGTAAAAATGAATTTCCATTTTGGCATGTTGTAAATCATCTAATTTTAGTATATGGCAGAAAATAATATTTCGCATGAAATACAAAATTGATACAATATTTCTCGAAGACATCGTTCTTCGTTGTTAAATTTTTGTTTGAACGTTTTGGATCAAGCAATAAAGTATTTTCATAAAAACTTTTAAATGAAATATGAAGTATAAACTTTGAAAGTATTTCATAATATTTTCTACAAATGCTGCATATTTTTGAGAGATAAACAATTCTCTTAAGATACTTTTGTTCATTATCAATTGGAAAGGTAATTTTGAAATAGTGTGATGTCTGAATTGTTTTAGCCAACAAAGCTATCTTCCTAAGTAACAATATTCCATAAAAAACAAAATATGCAAGAGAATTACCCATAAAACTGTCACAAAATAATTGTTAAATATAATTTTATTTATTACTTAAATAATTCTCAAAAGATTATTAATTGAATTCTCAAACCAGATGATTATCTATTTTAAGAAAGATTAATTAACCACGACGATTGATTTTCTTCAGTCAATCGGCAAGTTTCTTTCAAGTCGACAACACATTAGTTGTTTAAATCATAGTAAAATTAAACATTATATATTATTCAAATTGAAATTAGAATATTGCAAGCGATTAGATATCCACTGTAATTAACAAATAGAAATTTTCACACTTTTTCTTTTATGCCTGTTCTCATTCTTATTGAGTAATTTATTCCTAAAACTATCTCTCGAATATCATAAAAATTGAGTTTAAATCAAAATATGAAAAAACCTTGTGCTTAAATCTGAATTTTAGTATCATTAAAATCCGATTTTTAAAACTGCTGTAGAAGATTAAATTTAAAGTACAATGAAAAGAATTGTCAAGCAATTTAAAAACTTACCAAAAAGAAGAACTTGATTCAAATGTTCCCAAACTGGATCCCATGTACTTTCAGGTAAGTTTTTTAATTCATTGCCTGAAAGTATTACTTCCTTCAATGCAGGCATTGTCTCGAAAATATTTTCTGGTAAAGACCTGATTTCATTGAAACTAAAAATATGGTAATCATTTAATTTAAATGTAGATCATGGGGAAATTAAATCAGTAATGTGAGAAGTGCTTAATAAAAGTGTTAAAGAATAAATAAAAATTGTTCTACATTTAGAATCTTCAAAACATTGTAATTCGTATAATTAATTTTAAAATATACAATGTATTATGAATTTCATTTTATACTCTAAGAATTAGGAGAATTAAAAAAAAACGATTCGCAAAAGTTGTGAATAAAAAACATACAAAAACCATAAACTCCCAAAATTTGGCTTGTTTGTTAAACTATTACTATTTTGATTAATTAATAAGTTTCACTTTCACAGAACTACTAATATTATAAGTTACAATTCGTCAAAATATAGACTTTGCTTAATTATTGAATAATATCATTATTTTCCTTTTCAAATGATTTGGGCTAGTATAATTAAATGTTGATTTTAAAACTCTATAAAAATGAAATTTATCTAAATTAGAAACTAACAAAATATTTAATGAAATAGCATCAAAAGCAAAAGGAAATAAAATAAAAATTCTTGCCTTATATCTATTCTTGTCAAATGTGTAGCTGGATTCGGAAACATGGATCTTCGAATGACCTTTATTCGATTATCTGCCAAAGATATTTTTTTTAAGGAAATTAGGTTTGCGAAAGCACGATCCTCAATTTCACTTATATCATTGCTGTCCAACTCGATCATTTTAACATTGGGAACTTTTTCATTCAGCATGTTGTCTCTCACTTTTTCTAAATGATTCGATTTAATATACAATTCATCCAAGTCGTTGAGTCTTGCCAATATGAATTGCTCTCCGCTGTTGATGACTAAAGAGTTATCTGCCACATTGAGAACGTTGAGAATTGAATCCAGTCCACTGAAAACAGGTCGAGGAAGTCTTAGTTTGGATTCCTTAACGGTGATTTGATTTATTTTCATATCATTAAAGAGATCTGTGGGCAGAGAGTTCTCAATGTGAACACCTTGTATAAGAAGAATAAATACATTAGCTTTTTCTCTCTTCAAGGTTCTAAAGGCATTCTTTAGTTCAATACTAGAATTGAAGTTGGTGCATACTATATTAAAACCTGCAATCACCGGTTTGCAAGTACACGGTAGCAGATCTTCTTGAAACGGGCAGGACCACGAAACAGCCAAAAAAGAAAGCAAATAAAGGAATTTTAGAAGCGCCATTTGAATAAGAATTGAAAATGGATATTAAATTGTACACCATACGCATTTACTGTGTGGAACGTAAAACAGTTCTTTTGCATCTGCTTGGCGTTATCAACGAGCTATCAACCTAGTGAAAGGAGATAAGAGATATTTATAAAATAGCATTGTTTTTCCTTTATTAAATCAGTTCATAGAGGTATCATTTGTCTACCACTATCACTTAACTAAACAGGTTACAGACTTGCAGAGAAAAAAGTTTTGAAAAAGAAACAAATTTTTTCTTTTTACCGCCAGGTTTAAACTTATAACTATTTTCCATAATTTTGTTGAAAAATAAGAGTATTTTATTTATAATTTAATTGAATCTTTGTCTGACACTTAAATTTGAGTGTAAATGAATAATTGTAGATCCCTACTTTGGGTATGATCTCTTTGTCAACTATAACTTTTTTGAATTATTATTTTTTTTGTGTGGTCTGATGAACGAGTGGCTAGCGCTCTACCGATACTTATGGCTCAAGCGCACAGCTTTCGGGTTCGAATCCCGGCTGTGCCATAGATGTTTGTAGTGGTTCAGAATTCACTTTAAAGTTTCATATGACCATAGAGCAACAATCAGACTTCTCACACACATCATTCCCAAAATGTAAAGGGGCAACTCAGTTCTAGGCATAGTGATGTAATAATTGTGTTTGTGTGTAACGCTATTAAAGCAGTTTTTTCGTTGAAATGACAAAACGGATTTGTTCAAATTACACAAATTGCTTGAACATTCCATTCTGTGATCAAGGAATAGTCTTTTAAAAAGTTGTTTCGGTTGTTTATGATCAATAAAAGGAACGTTATATTTACCAAGAGAGAATATCATTTAGATTAGAGCTAAAGTACACAACGGCGCGTAAAAGTAAAAATTTGTAGGGTTCGAGTACCTTTGCCCACTCAGAAAGGAAATCTTTCTACGGAGTACCCTAATATAGTATAAAAGTTCCCATCCAATTATTGCATTTATACCTGATCATAGTTTTAAATGTTGTGATTGCCGAATGCGGAGAACCAAACTTGAAATCATTTACCTCTTCAAGGACAGATTCATAGAAGATTTTGAATTAACCACAGTGCTCCAAGGATGACTTTTCACACCTAATCATACTTTATCGCAATTTGGAATGAACACTCTATGAAGCTACAGCTCTGAGGTCCCACTTCTTTTCCGTAACTTCTTGAATTAAAGTCGATACTTTATGGCTTACAGACTTGTAAAGTACTTCTTTGAATGAGTTTCGAATCGAGATCTCTTAGCTTTTAAATGTAACAGATCTATTACCCATCTGGGAGCATAAAGCTCCCTACATTTTTAAATTGCATGGTAATCATTTAAAAGTGGCCTGGATGGTCGAGAGTCTAGCGCTCTGGCTCTCGGTGCCCAAGTTTTGGATTCGAATCCCGGCGATGCCATGGATATTTGAAGTGGTTCGGAATTCACTTTAAGCCGTAGATCCCAGTCTCATGTGACTGTAAGAGCTTTACGGAACCTACAGACCTACTTCTACCTATAGATGTTGCAGCACAACAGAAATTGCCCCCTTTCCCTCCATCCATGAGTGAATCACTCTTAGGATGTCCATCCCACACTGCATGACACTGAGGATTAGTCACAACACAATAATTTAAAAGCTAAATTTTTAAAACAAGTTTAAATAAAGTAAAATGAAATGCAGAATGAAAAAAAAAAAAAAGGTATAAAATTACCCTTTCCCTTCTAATCAATAGAACCAGAATTTTTACGTTTTAAATTTTGCTATAACATAGCATTAAGTGCTTCGAATTTGTTATTGACAATGTCGAAGGTTTATGTTTTGAATTTGTTTAATACAAGTTATTATTTATTTGTTGCATTAAATCCTTTGGCGAATAGGGAAATTTAATGCCTTCAATGTTTTCTGTCAAATATTTTATTATTTTGGTACTGGAATCTAAATGTTAAAAAAAATATTATAGTAATTAGCTCTAAATTAAAATAACTATCTTGACTTGGGGGTTTGAGAATTATATTCATTTACACAGCTTTACCTCAATTTATTCAAATGCTTTCAAAATAAATGAGAGATACCGTGATGGTGATCAAACAACTATAATGTCAGAAATTTATTAAACAATGAGGATCTTTCGGGTTTGACGTATCTTATTGCGAGCTCAGAATATGGACTTGAGTTAAATGAATAATTACACTTTATAATTCATAAAAAAGTTGTAGCAGTTCTAGGATATAAAGCCCGTTGAGGTTAATATGTTTAGGAAACATATACTGCATAACCTCTATAAGTAATGCTGTATAATACATTAATTATAGTCTTATGACTGTAAGATCTATACTGCATGATTTATTAGTCCTAACTACATAACTTATAGTTGAAAGGAATAAATGAAACTATTCATCGTCTATATCACAGCTGTAGTGTCAACATGTATTTGAAAATAGTTTAAATGTGTGGTTTAAAGTTATTAGTATTTTTTTTTGTATTTCATATGCTATAGTAATATTTAATGGATATATATTTGAATGGCATGTGTGCGAAAACATTTAGCACCCTTTGGAATGCAAGGCGGCTTTGACCGTTGAGAGACCTTTTCCGGATTTGAAATCTTACCGAGGCTGCGAATATTTGTTTATCACTGGGATTTGGAAATGTGTGGCTTCTTTCTTTGATCCTTTTCAATTCAAGAGCAAAGTGCGGGTGAACAGATTGCATTGAGGATGGAGAGGATGTTTTCGAATGATATAAAAAAGCGCTAAACAAATAGACACGCGGCAATATTTACGAGAAGGGCGTAAAAATTGTATTTACCCAGATGCCTCGTGAGCAGAAGAAATCGATCCCTGACCTCTAAAAGGGTTCGCCCCAAAGGAATAAGGGCACGACAAATAGCCAGCCACTCGGGATAAAAACTTTTTTCATAGAAATAATATATATATTATATATGTATAAGTGTGTGTATGAACGTTCGCAAGCATATGCACAAACATACATACATGCATGAAAACTTACACAAACGTATTGTATGATTCACACGCATACAAATACATGCACATAAATTCACGTACACATACGAATCATTATGAGATGTTTTACACTCTCGGTAGAGATTTCTTCGTGATTCCTGCGTACTTTAATCTATAATTTATGCTAATAAAATTTAACGGAACTAGAAATATTTGTAACAGGGCAAAGTTTTTTTTTTTATAAATTAATATGGTAATTTTGATGTTATTTCTATTTTTAAAGCATCATTCGTTTCAAAACTGATATATATTTCATATTGATGTATTTAACAAAACAAGTAATATAAAAAAAATGTTTTTAAAGTCAATTCCTACTTTTTTTTCATTATATTGCAGAAAGTCCTTTATAAATAATTTTCATTCATTTTTAAGTGTATCTGGCGCCATCTATTGGTAGATATATGCAACTTAAATCTAAAAAGAATAAAATTAATTAATTAAATTGAATTAATGAATTAATATTTGAAAAAACTGTATTAACATCCAGTGTCCTCCACTACAAGTTAAAAAAAATCTATTTGAACTTGAGTGGATGAATAAAAAGTATTTTATTAACGATTGAAAATTTGAACAAGATATATATAGGGAGAGTGTGAGGAATTGAAATAAAATATTTAAAATCAATGTTAAGAAATACGTCTTCTATTTTGCAATCATAAAAAAAAAATTACAGAGAGTTTTTGCATACCGTACTTTAAAAAACTTTTCTTTAACATACTTTCTTTAATTTAATTTCTTTTTTCTAATTTTAATTTCTTTAATTTAACATACTTTTTTTCTCCCTAGCGCGCATGCTCATAGGAAACATTATTACAGATACGCATGCGCAATTTCCTATAAGCATGCGCGCTAAGGAGAAAAAAATACCGTATTTGTAAAGTACGGTATGCGAAAACTCTTTATTAATCTAGCTTTATAAAATTATTTCTGTCCATCACTTTTATCATTCTTTCACGACTGGTCCAGGATTAACAAATTAAATGTAATAGTTTGTAAAATGATAATAATTGTTGTTTAAATTTAGATAACAGTAGAATCCACATAATCTCATTTCTCAAAAAATTCTGCACTGATTGATTCCTATTACCATGGAAACGCTTATTATTTATTGTGTTCAGGTAAAACCTTATCTAATGCAGTCTTCGAAATATTAAGATAAAGAATAAAGGAACTAAGATTTTATCTTCTTGATTTTATGAGTAAACTATAGATAATATATTGAAAACAATATGAACGTCATAGCTCACGTCAAGAAATGAATCAGTGCGAAAAAATATTGAATTGCCATTTATTCCATATCTGTTAATCAATATTTTATGATTTCGTATCAACATAGAGGCACTTGACTGACGTGTGATGTTAAATAGATTCGCTTATTAAAATTGAATTAATTTAATGGTTTGTTCATATTGAAATCCATATTTCTGCAATGTGGTGGAATTTTTCATTTTGAAATTTTCTATATTATAATATTATTATATTATTTCGATGTAAAATATTATAGATATGATATCGAAAGTTTTTTAAGGATGATTGATAAGAAAAAAACCCACTAAAGTGAAAATTATTTTATCGAATATGCATCTTTTAATATTTTTATATATATAATTCTTCTTTACATGTGAGTCCTCCTAAACGGCTGAACTGATTTTGATGAAATTTTTTGTGTATGTTTGAGAAGGTCCTTGAATGGTTTAGATTCACAATTGGACCCGGTAGGTGACGTCGCAGTCGATATAATTGTTCTGTATTTGTGTTTTCCACTGAACTCCTAAACGACTTGACCGATTTTGATGAAACTTTTTGTGTGTTTCAGTGGGTTCCTGGATGGTTTACATTCACAATTGGACCCTGTAGGTGGAGCTGCAATGGAGTTCTTCCGTACGTGTGTTTGTCATTGAACTCCTCCTAAGCGGCTTGACCAATTTTGATGAAATTTTTGTGTATATTTGAGTGGGGCCTTGGGTGGTTTAGATTCACAATTGGACATGGTAGATGTCGTTGAAATCTATATATCTTTATATATATAATTCTACTGTACACTCCTTCTAAAGGGCTTGACCGATTTTGATGAAATTTTTTGTGTATATTTGAGTGGGGCGTTGAGTGGTTTAGATTCACAATTGGACATGGTAGATGTCGTTGAAATCGATATATCTTTATATATATAATTCTACTGTACACTCCTCCTAAAGGGCTTGACCGATTTTTGGGGAATATTACACCACTCATCAAGCAATGCCCTCCGAAGTTCCGGTTCACAGGTGGGAGGGGGTTGACGGGCTGCAATTCGTCGGCCAAGCATATCACACACATGCTCTATTGGATTCAAGTCCGGTGAGTATGCTGGCCAATCCATACGGGTGATATCCTCCAATTGATGGCATTCGTCTACAATGTTTGCACGGTGAGGACGGGCGTTGTCAATCATAAATAGAAATTCAGCACCCATGGCGCCCCGAAACAAACGTACATGTTGTTCCAGAATGACATCCCGATAGATGTGGCCGGTCATCGTTACACTCTGAACATGCAGGTCAGTTCTGGAACCAAGAATATTTCCTCCCCAAACGAGCCATCCTGCACCACCGTAACGGTGTCGTTCAATGGTGTTCTCTTGGTGGTACCGAGTACCTGGCGCTCTCCATATGAAAGTCCGGCGAGAATCAGACTGCAAACTAAACCTGGACTCGTCGGAAAACATCACACCAGACCACTGTTGCGGTGACATGCCTACGAGCATATAGACCAATGTTGCCCTAAGTGTCTGCACACGGTCTGCCTTTGAAACTGTCGTACCGGTAGTTGAAGAGAGCTGACGAGACAGGTCTGATGCTGTGCTCCGTCTGTTTCTTTTGGCAGTAACTGCTAAATACCGGTCCTCATTCGGCGTTGTAACTCGGGGGCGACCTGTGCTGTAACATCTACTCACATTACCATCATGTTGGAATCGTTGCCAAAGCCTGGAGATGACACTCTGGCCGATTCCAAGTTCCTCGGATATTTCCAGCTGGGTACGTCCACATTCCAGTCGTCCGATAATTCTACCACGTAAAAAATCATCCAAATGCTTCCTTTGTGCCATAACTATGCGGTTATTGCACTGAAAGGCTTTTAAAGCGCTTGTGAACAATTTTACTTCTTTGCCACCATTCCTTATATACCCCTCTCTTACACTCTCGTCATTGTGACGTACTATCCGCGCCATCTGGTGGTTTCCTGTAATTTGCATATTCTTATTCAAGATGTGTGTGATAATTCTACAGGTGAAATTTTTATTTTAGAGTTCAATTTCTGTGTGATTCTTAATTATCCTTAATTTATGGACATGAGTGTATATAATTCTACTTTACACTCCTCCTAAAGGGCTTGACCGATTTTGATGAAATTTTTTGTGTATATTTGAGTGGGGCCTTGGATAATTTAGATTCACAATTGGACATGGTAGATGTCGTTGAAATCGATATATCTTTATATATATAATTCTACTGTACACTCCTCCTAAACGGTTTGACCAATTTTGATGAACTTTTTGTGTATATTTGAGTGGGGCCTTGGGTGGTTTAGATTGACAATTGGACATGGTTGAAAGATGTCGTTGAAATCTACTGTACACTCCTTCTAAAGGGCCTGACAGATTTTTATATATATAATTCTACATGGTAGATGTCGTTGAAATCGTACACTCCTCCTAAAGGGCTTGACCAATTTTGATGAAATTTTTTGTGTATATTTGAATGGGGCCTTGGGTGGTTTAGATTCACAATTGGACCCTGTAGGTGGCGCTGCAATGGGGTTCTTCCGTACGTGTGTTTGTCATTGAACTCCTCCTAAACGGCTTGACCAATTTTGATGAAATTTTTTGTGTATATTTGAATGGGGCCTTGGGTGGTTTAGATTCACAATTGGACATGGTAGATGTCGTTGAAATCGATATATCTTTATATATATAATTCTACTGTACACTCCTCCTAAAGGGCTTGACCAATTTTGATGAAATTTGTTGTGTACATTTGAGTGGGGCCTTGGGTGGTTTAGATTCACAATTGGACATGGTAGATGTCGTTGAAATCGATATATCTTTATAAATATAATTCTACTGTACACTCCTCCTAAAGGGCTTGACCAATTTTGATGAAATTTTTTGTTTACATTTGAGTGGGGCCTTGGGTGGTTTAGATTCACAGTTGGACATGGTAGATGTCATTGAAATCGATATATCTTTATAAATATAATTCTACTGTACATCCTCCTTAAGGGCTTGACCGATTTTGATGAGATTTTGTGTGTATCTTACAAAAATGGATAATGTTTTTATGCTATACTTTTTATTGTAAGTCAATTTGTTGCCGATTTTTCTCACTAATAAAAGTGCAGGTAACAGAATCTGCTGTCACGTACGCATTAGGAAATTTGAAAAAATTACTTAGACTGTGTAAATTTCATAGCGTGTACGTGAAAATAGATCCGAAATTTCCCTATCGGCAATCTATTTCTTTTTCTTTTTTCGGAAATCATCTCTCCATGTCTTCCATAGTCTGTATATGAAATTTTGTTTCATTCTGTTCATTAATTTTAATTACAGATGTCTCCAAACCGTGTAGTAGTGTGATAGAGGTCTATAAAAAATTATTTACGCTGATCTTTTTAAACTAACTCTTAGAGAATAAATGTGATGCTATAACATTCAGATCAGCAATAAAAAACAAACTACCAAAATCCTTGCATACTTTTCTGAATTTCTCCTATTTGTATTTAATGAAATCTATTTCATTTAAAATTTTAAATAATTAATCTAAAAAGATTAATTAATTAAAACTTTTAATGTAATTTAAGTTATTATCTACTCTGCATCTGTATTTTTCATTTATTTTATATAATTATAAATCCTATTCAATGGTATTTTCCACCAAAATTTTTTTTAATTCAATTGTATTCGTTGCTCATTGTACTTGTTAAGAATTATTAACGCTTTTTCTGTTTAATTGATTAATTAATTAATATTTTTTCTGTTTAATTAACTTATTTTTATGTGTTATGACATAATTATTTCGTGTTATTTATTTGTATTTAGAAAGAATTTTGATATTGATTATTTTATAAAAAATTAATAGTTATAAAAATAAACAATAATTTAGCAACAGTAAAAAAATTATCAAAATGGTAAATCAAAATTATCGAAATATTATAAAATTATCAAAATGGATAATTGTCTTTTTTGCTTCCTGTTATTGTTTAATTATTAACAATATTTGTTCTAAGTATTTAATCAAAGCTTTACCAGATCAATCCAAATTTTTATCAAAATATATATAGCATTTAATCAATATCCAACTATGACACTCGCATATCACGATGAAAACAAGATTAGAGAAAAACCTTTTAAAACAATATTTTAATTGCCAATTTTATATTTTGAATTAATATTTATAAATGTATTTTCATTATAGATTAATAAAAACACTTGACATTAAAATGAGGCAAACTGTATCAGATATGTTTAAAAAAAGTTTATAAATATTAAATATACGCTACATATGATCTAAGAAGACTTTCTAGCTTTAAACTCATTTTGCTTTATATGTTCATTATGCTATTATGTTAATATTTAATATTACATTAGAAGTATGATAACAACAAAGTAAAAAAAAAAAAAAATTATTTTTGGGAATTTAATTCAAATTTTTTGTTAGAAAGTTTTTAAACAAATTATCTGTAGTATTGAGGATTAAAAAAATAAACAAACTAATTTTTTGAAATTTTTTTATGTGGCAGCAAATAAAATGTAATGTAGTTAAAATTTAATAAATGAATTAAGTAATATAATGTTGTTTTCTAAATGAAAGTTAATGCATCTATATATATATATATATTATTTTTTATTAAATATTTTAATATAAGTTGAAAGTTTGAAAAACCATGAAAGTTTTGCAATATATATATATATATATTTAAACATTTATCATTTACCTTTCATTCTTTTTGGAAAATATCAATAATTTTCTGCCTCATAAATATACATAGATATGAATTAGAAGGTAATTTTAATTAAAATTTATTATACTTAATTTCCTAAAACTCTGTTACCTTTTGATTTTTAGATTTATTTTAAAATGGGCATGTAAATAATATAAATGGAAAAAAATCATTAATTTTAAAGATATTTATAATAATTTGCAAAGTATTGATTCTATTAAACCTTTAATTAAAGAATTGGAAGGAATTTAAAGTTAATGATTATAAAATTATCTAAAGATATTTTATATATATATATAAATTAAAATTTTATTTTAGATTCTGGTATTCAATATTTTAAATGAATATTTTAATTCCATTAAAAAATTTTCTGTTATAGTGAATTTTTGTCCAATTATAATAAATTAAATTATGATTTCTTACTTCAAAATAATTGATGTTCATCGAATGTTATAAATCAATAATTTATATATATAAATATACATATAATATATACGTCAATATGTTATATATAATATAAAATATGTAAATATCGTTATATATACATATTTCTAAATTTTTGTATTTTGTATATATATATATATATATACCTATATGATTAACATATTGGAATCATAAATATTTTAGTGATGTTTTCTTTTAATATTTTAATAACTAAAATAATGTATGTCAATAATAATAATTTCCATATTCATATGAATATACATCAATATATAAGTGTAAAAAAAATTCCGATTTTTTCATTTAATAGAAATATTTATTGTTAAAAAAATAAATACATACGCGTCAACATCAAGATCTTTAGAACTATAAAAACATGCAGTGGCACTAAGTAACTGTACATTAAATAACATATACATTAAAATGTAATAAAAGCACATAGTCTCGTATTTACATACTGCTTTACTTCATCTCATATGATATATCTAAGAAAATAATACAGATGTAAAAATGATGACGAAGTAATGCTTGGAATTTACGTGTTGAAGATGGTCCTGATGGATCGTCCAGACATACTTTTGGGGAGAACACAGTTGCCATCCAAATTGTAGGGTTTAGGATATTTTTTCATCCATTCAATCTTCTCATCGCAATCCAATGGGTTATCTGAAGAAAAAAATTTTTTATTACTTTTTTTTTGCATAGTAATTCCTCTATTTATTAAAATTAAAAAATGGGACAAAAAATTATTTTAAAAAAAATACGTAAAATGATAAATGATAAGTATTACATTAGAAAAAATTAAACTCCCATCAGTTAATGATCTATCAAGAGGTCTTGTTTCGTCACCTTCTAGTGAAACAACCTACCGTTGCTACTCAAACAATGAGTTCATCACTATGCACTCATCCAGCTTTTATCCTCCATAGCACCACTGAATGAAGCATTCAATCGCCATTTATAGGAAACCAATAAGGACAGTGCGATTTATGATATGATTTTTCTCCTGGCAAACAAGTTCTGTTAGGTCCTGCGCATAGTAAACTTATTGTTCTAGTCTCATTGACGAAATAAATACGTGTATTATGTGCTTTAGTGGATCTCGTTCAAGGCTTTTAATAATTATTTTGCTATTTAAGAGATATTAAGAATTTGCTCAAAAGTTAAATTTTATAAATATTAAAAATTTATTTGCTAATGCAGGTCTCTCCGTTCAATCTTTTAATATTTGTATTAATCTAATGATTTTCAGTTCTGTTACTGCAGCATTTTTCCCTTTTTTTTCTGAGTGGTCTGAATGAGAAGGCACTTCAAGATTTTTTGTATGGTGAATGCTATGTTAGCTTTGTTAAACAATTTGCGTATAGAGTATACCGGTCTTTGTTGCACTAAATGGTCGTTTTGGTAACTAATTCTTTGGTAGTTCTTTTTTGCTTTTGTGATGATGTGTATATCTGTGTGTGTATGTTGCTTTATATGACGTGTAGTAATCACGTTTAATTAGTTCATAAGTACTCACAGCATAGGATTAGAAAAATGTTTTTTAAATGTTATGCTATTGTAATTAGTGTTTTCTTTAAAAGTAAAATACAGCATTTACATATCTTTTAACTTGTAATGTTGGAAAAAATCTGTTCTTTGTATATATTTCTTTTTTAAATTTCGAAAGAATCTTTCATTCCTTCGAAAGAAATCCCTTTTGGAAGGGATTTTAATGTTTCGGTCTTTCACACATTGAGAGAATTTAACAATTGGCTTATCAGTTTCCAAAGCATTAAGAATTAAATATTCAAATAAGATTCCAAATCTGCTTTTTTTCAACAAAAAATATAAAATTTTAAATGTAAAATATCTAGATATTAAAAAGTTTGAGGGAAAATTCTATTGATAAGATATCGTGACCATGGTGGTATCAGAAACTACGTTAGTCTGCAATTTTAATCAGTTTCATTATCGCAAAGTCGGTACATCTGTTACGTGTCTCATAAGACATCAAAAAGAAGAGCAGTCAGACAAGAATGCCTTTCACGTAGCAGTAATTAATGTACATGAATAAAAAAAAAGCACAAAATTGTATGTAGATTTGCTCACAAATGCACAGGTATTGAGTGATTGGAGTGGCAGCACATTTACGATGCAACTTATCAGGTTTTTACTGCTTTGTGTAGTTTCTTTTCCCACGAATCTTTAGACTTGAACCTTGATTTTAGGTTAAGTTTTTTAGTTGCATTACTTAATTTAACCTTATGGCATTTATATCCTTAATAGAGATTGTTGCATTTATTGCACCTTATATTAGTACTTCAAAATTCGGCTGATGTTTTTGTCTGAAAAAATTTCAATAACAATTTGCTTTTTCTTTAAGTGAATTCATACCTGATTCATACGGAGTTTACCTTATTTAATTTTTATAGCTAACAGTTTAGGTATGGATGTATTATTTTTAATCGTTTTAGTTACTAATAACATTAAATTTAACCAATATAATATTAAATTACAAATAAATGACTAAATATAATTGCTTTAAATTGAATTTTTTTTTGAATTATATTTGCAAAAGCTTTCCTGAAACTGTAGTGATATTCATCATTGCGGTTGAACTACTATTTTTTAAACTAATACAATTTTAAAAAAATAATTCCAAAAACATTAACTTTAATAAAAATTAAATCTAAAGGCCCAGATCGGGCTATGCAAATTGAGATTATTGTTAATTTAGCAAATTAAATTGATTAATTGTAATATTTTTATTGATTAAATATAATGTTTTATTCGTTAAGTGTTATTATTAGTTAGTCATAATTGGCTTGTATATGCATCAATAATTCCTTTTAAATGTTAAATTGTTCGTAATTTACAAAACTAAACTTAAATTAACTTAACTAATTATATTTGTAATTAATTTCTGTTTTTATAATGCAAGTAAAATTATCTATAGAAATTAATGATTTATTATGGAAATAAAATAACTTATCAAAATCATAATATTTTTTGTAAATGTCGCTTCCAAAAAAATGATTTTTTTAGCATTGACAACATTTAATGCTAATCCAATAATGCAAAAAAAAAAAATTGCATTTTTTCTGTAAATTATTTTATTTACCATTTGCTGATAGACATAGTTCTGTAATTAAAAATTGTTTTAGCAACTTAGTTCAAAATTATTTTCATTAACAAGTCATTATCGGATTTATTTTCAGAAAAGTGAAAGAAAATATTTTTTTTTAAGTCTTGCGTGTTTCGTTCAATCATTTGTATGTTTTACTTTATTATCATGCGGCAGTACACGTGTATTATAAATGCATTTGTTCTTCTAACAAAAAAAAATAAATAAATACCATTTATGAAATAATTACATCCAAACAAATTATTTCAATCAGAATCATTTAAATTAAATAGTTCAAATGAAACATTTCGAAAAAATAATAATTATTTAACCTAAAAAAATAAAACTTACCAAACAACAAAACAGTAGACAATTTTCTCCAAACACCTATCCAAGTATTCATTGGTAAAGTTTTCAATTCATTGCCCGAAAGCACTATATCTCTCAGAGTTTCCATGTTTGTGAAGAAATTTTCCGGCAAGGAGTGAATTTCATTGAAACTGGAAAAAAAATTCTATAATTAATGCACATGGAAATTAAATTTTATTTTGAATCATAGTATATAAAGAATAAGAAACCTTTATCAATTCATTAAAGAATTTTTGGAAAATTATTAATCTTTAATAACAGGGGCTAACAATCGGAAAAATTTATAAAACATTGCAATAAAATTATTTAAAAATTTAGTAAATATTAATTACACAACAGAAAATGAATATAATTTAAATATTTTCTCGAATTAATTTTCGTTAGTTAAAATTATTTCTTTTCTTCAATATGGATTAATGGATGTAAATAAAATGGATTTAAATTAAATGCATTTGAATATGTATAAAGTAATTATTAAATTATTTAAAAAATTTATTCTTTTAAACTAATATATTTTTAACATTAATTAGCAAATTAATATTTGATAATCTTCATGTCAAAATAACTTTTTTACAATCACAATAAGAAATATTTTTACCTCAAATCTATCCTGATTAAATAGGGGGCTGGATCTGGAAACATGCTCCTCTTGACAATTTTTATGCGATTGTCGGACAAGGAAATTTTCTTCAAAGACGCCAAGTTGGCGAAAGCATGTTCTTCGAGTTCCGATATATCGTTAGAATCTAGTACAAGAGTTTCAACATTAGGCACTTTCTCATTCAGCCATTTGTCTTCCACCTTTTCCAGCTTATTCGACTGCACATATAACTCGTGCAGTTTGGATAACTTGGCGAGGGCGAATCTTTCTTGGCTCTTGATTAGGGATTTTTCAGCCACGTTGAGGACATAGAGAGACGAGTCCAGTCCAGTGAAGGCGGGTTGAGGAAATCGCAGCTTGGACTTCTCAACCTTGATTTCATTTATTTGCAAACCATCAAAAAGATCATTGGGCAGGGTCTCGTTGATGTACAGGGCATGGAGAAGAACGGTGTGCACTCTGTAGTCTCTCAGAATTCGGAAGGCCCTCGTCAGGTGGTTGCTGGTGTTGAAATCGGCACACACCACACGCAGACCCACAGCAAATCGTTTGCAAGAGCATGGAAACAAGTCCTCAGTGTGTGGGCATCCCAACGGTTTGCAAAAGCCCACAGCTATGAAGGACAACAAGCATAGGAGTACCAGGATTTGAGCCATTTAGGCAGTTAGCAGGCAAGACAGTAAGTAGCAAGTAATACGGGAACGTTCCCGTTGGATTCTTTGGAGCAAAATGATCTGGTTTCTACCTGCGTGCGGCAGCTTTATCGGTTTCTCGTCCACGTCGCAAATCGAGATAAGGACGCTTTTTTAGAGAGGGTTGTGTGATCTTGTCAATATTTTAACTACCTGCTGTCAAATCGTTTGTCTAAGATCAATGATAAGCTACTGACTTCTTGGTGTGACTTTATTGGCGGATGCGGAACCGGCCGGTTCCCTCAGTATTGACATTGCTCTTGAGGAATTGATTATCTGCCATACAAGGTGTCGCAACTTGTGTGAGAATATAGATAAGACGTCGAAAATAAGAAGATACATATATTTTCTGTAGTGTTTTCCTCAGATTTGATTGACATTTTTGAATCGAAATTTGAATTGTTTTCATTAAAAAATTTTATTCTGCCAAACATCGGGCAGATAATCGGATGACAAACGTATGTTTGATTCCTGAAAATAGTTTTTCAAATATTTCAAATGTGTCAATTGGAAAAGTTTGATGTGCAAATAAAGATATGTGTTTCTTTTAGATACATAAAAAAAATTTGGTAAGCCGTCTCAAATTCAAGAAATTTAACAAACTGTTTCAGGTGAAAACGTAGACAACTTATTCGATAGAAGTGATAAAAAATGAATTTCTGACCAAAATATTTGTATATTTAGTTGTAATTAATAAAATATTTACGTATTTTAAACCTTTAAAACAGTAGAGGTTTTGTAAAAACATTTATGTCTGTGGTTTAGCTATAATAATTTTAAAAAAATCATTCAAATTCTATTCATATAACTGCACATTTTTTACTCAAAATATGAACGTAAATTGAAGTTAAAGTGACAGAGTTTGAGTCACATGGTGGGCGTTTCCTGTGCTTGTGAAAGTTTGAAACGGTTTCGAAAATATTATCTTAACTAGAATAAAAAGTTTTAAAAAATTATTATTTAATACGTATCATTACTGTTTGTAACTAAAAGAAGAAAATGAAGGTTTATTATTCTTTTAAATTTAATATATTCACTCGTTCTTTTCTTATGACGTTTGCATTAACGTCATAAATACCTATGAGATGAATTTTATCATAAGAGCTCTATATTTACAACAATGCAAATTGCAGAAGCGAAACAAATATTAATAGCTTGACCATATTGTGCTGAAAACAATTTTTTTGTTTAACAGTGGTGTATTCCACTGATGAATACTCTGAACAGCCCTCCGACGGGAGATGAAAAAATGACATCGCCTCCCGGGTTGATCTTTAAGGGTATTTTTTCATAAAGATTATTAAAAGTTTGTGAAAGGAAACTGAATTCTTTCATACTATGATTGTTTGTAGCATTTGTAGAAAACCCTAGCAGTTTTGGTATTAAATCTTCATTTTATGTAATCTCTATTTTTAAAGGATTTTAAAATGTATGTTCCTCGTAAAAGATTATTCTGATTTAAAAATTCTAAAAGAAAAATAAAAACCTCATTTTAATAAATTATAACTTCTTGAATATTCAAATTCTTTAGTTCTCTTATTAATAAGCCACCATGGAAGGCGCAGAGTATAAAAATCTAAAATTCTAAGCCCATAAACTAAAAACAAATCTCCAATACGAAGCGCCTCACACGTAACATCACAATTACTATCGTGTCTTTATGTTTCTAAAAAGCAGCTGTAGTGGATTCGAATTTAAACTCTTCTAGATATTAGCTGTGAATGTTATCACTTGTTAACGAGTTATTCCAACTAGAGCTTTGAACCTTGTTTTAAAAAATATTTAAAAGAGATAATATTCTTGAAAATAATTAACTATTCTCAGTTTTACAATTTTACTCTATACTTTGAAATTAATTCAAAATAAATTTTCAAAGGTTTAAAATGATTTCTTTCTGGATTTTTTTTCTAATGCAGCTAACAAATACTTAGACAGTTATCTTTCTGAATTTTAAATAATAAAAAATGTGTTTTTAGAAATGTAATTTTGTATTTAAAAAAAATGATAAGTACAACTGATTTATTATGTTATAATTTTTTCATTGAATTGCTTAAAAAGGATTTGTTTGTTTCTGTATTTATAATTTAAAATATTTAGAAGGAAACAAAATTATTTCTATATTTAGAAAAAAAAGTTTTTTTTGCTAATAAAAGGAGTCTTTATATTAACTGAAATACATAACCATGGAAACTATTCATGTTTACTGTTTAGGGAGTTCCCCTGACTCAAACAACCAAAACCTGTACGATAAGAAAATACATTTTTCCGGGAATTTATAAATAAGATTATAAATTCAAAGAAAAAACTTCATGCTTATCACAGATATGTCCAATAATTCCGTTTGTATGGTGTTCATAAAAAAAGTCTGAAATTGAACTGCAATAATGTAATGTACTTATCTGAAATTAAACACCAGATATAATTTGAGCTGTTCGATTTTTCATATTAGTTATTGACAGATTAAAAATGAAAGTAAATATGCCAGATCAAAAATTAAACACTTTTCTAAAAAAGTAAATTACATTATTCACCAGTCATTTACAATTCACGTACAATCATCACATATCCTTTTATCATATACCAATTTTAATCTTCAAATTTTGGTAATTGTATAATTAATTTATCTGTAATGTAGATTTTCTGAAACGAATTCTTGAATAAAAATTTCCTCTTTAGGAATTCCTTTTCAATTATATTATATATACACTGGTTTCTAAAAGATAAAGAAAACATTAGAAAAATTGTTTTAATATTTTTTTTATTTGTTGTAATTTAATGGGATCTTCCAAAGACATTATTCAAACATTCTTCAGAATTAAGCTTTTGTGCCTAAACCTTTTCATAACTTGGCACAAAAGAAAGAAGGTGTTACCTATCTTCAAATTACACAAAATGAAAACATATCATGGAGCGTAATATATGAGTTTAATGTATGTGATCAGATCCAGTATTGAGTGTAATCACTTCTTATGTATAGCTATGCATGCATGACAGCAATGCTCCATGTTTAAAATGTGGAAAATTTATTATGTGGAATGTAAATTTATAATATATCAGCAACAAAGGCCATAACTGCATCAATGCAGTTTGCAAACCTTCCAAGTTTACTGTTCTGTTCAGCCAACGTCCGTCCATGGCCTCTCAGCCATTCGACGCCGTACCGCCCAGTAAAGATATGTCATCCCTCGTAGTTTCTGCCGTGGTGGACATCATCAAGTGCACTGCAAGATGGGAGGTAGTCTGCAATGCCGTTAGAGTCGGAGCAAAAGTGGGCAGGTTGGCGAATCAGCGACCCCCGATGCTGTTAAGATGTTCCTGTAGGTAGTCGTGCCCCATAGCCATTCAAAAATATAGTTTACAGATAGAGGAATTTACATATAACGGATTAAATGTTGCAGTCTCCTAGACCAAATCAAACAGAGCGGCCATCCAAAAAACCCCATCCCATACACATGTACTGGATCTTTTCTGTCTTTTTTAAGAATATGAAGGAATTGGTCCAATAAAGAAAATATGGTCAAGAGTACAAATCTCCATTAATTTGCACTAAAAATTGAAATTTGTGCAACTTTTTATTTCGGTGGCGTGGTGTAGAAGTAAACACAATGCTGGACATAATGCCTGCAATCCTCTTTCGTTCTTTTCTAATGGCTGCTGGAAAATAAATTCTGAGGTGGGTTGTTGTAGTTGTTTTGTTTCACCTTGTAGTTAGATGAAAATAGTTTTTAATTTGTGGCCCATAAAGCTGTAGTTTCTATTGGGTTGGCAAGAAAGTAATTTTGGTTATCACCATTTAAGTACATAGTAAAAACCGAACTTTCTTCCCAACCCAATAGAAATACTTGTAGATGCGCCTTTTGGATGTTCTTATACGTTTATCTGCTAGAAATAGATTTTGTTCTTTGAAATTCCTTTTTTATGAGTTTCAGAGATTGTGGTAGGAGATTATATATATATGTGAGATATGATATGAGATTGGGGCATGGCATTGTATATATAAGATATGAGATGAGATTGTAACAGAGAAAAGGCTCACAATCAATCATCAACCTGCATAGGTTTGTATTTGTCTCGCTTCTATTAGCTCAACGGATCGTCACCGCATTTCATTAGATAAATAATGCCAAGCACTGATATATAAAACGTGATTATCTTGAATTTTTTTATAAGCATTTACTTGCATAAAAGGCAGCCGTTTTTAAGATTAATTGTAACTTTTTCATATTTCCTAAATTTCTTAAAACCAACGTGTTTTATAAATGTGTCCATTTTCGCAAGTTTTAACACTTAGTTTTTTTTTTATGTAGAAATAAGCTCTATAAAAATAATTTATATTATTGTGTTTTAGGAGACTTTTTGTAGAACATTTCAAATGCCTATCACACTAGTTCATATGAAATTAGAACAGAAGACATGCCAGTTTACACTACAGGGTGTCTTCTACCTGCTGGGCAATTTAAAATGAATATCCCCAGGCAGACATCTGGGAGGCCTGCCTGGGGATAGTTGGTGGAGGAGGTTGCATCCTACTCCTCTTTCCCAAATGAAAGAACTGTCTAGCTTACGGATTTATCATACTCGTCCTAACATAGATTGTTTGGTTTTGGCTTTTGTGTTTTGAACACGGCTCTCACAATTCGAAAACTCAAAGAGATGCCGCCAGATGGCAAATTGGCTAGCACTCTGGCCATTGGTACCACAGGCTTCAGGTTCGAATTCTGACCGGTGGCATGGATGTTTGTTAGTGGTTCGGAATCCACGTTAAACTGTAGGTCCCGATCAAATTAACCTACAAGGTTAAAAAAAAATGACCGTAGAGCGTAAATGACCGTGACCAAACCAAACCAAAAGAAATATTCATTAGCTGATTTCAGAAATTTTCCGGAAAAGAAGGAACTGATGATTTAATTACAGTTCATGGCTTAAGAGCATCTTGTTGTAGTAATTGTACACAATATAATACTTTGCTCCTGTTTTTGAAAATAAATTATTAGGTAAAAATACACCATCAAAAATTCATTAACAATTTTTTTTTATATAATCGACATTTTATGAGAGTGAAGCAGTTGAATAATATTCATAACATTCTAAAAAAAATGCACTTCAAACCACCATTATCTAAAAAAATATCTATACCTTGTCGATCCAAGAAAATGAAAATAAGTCATTAATACATATTTGTTTTCCAAAGAAAAAAAAACTACCACGTAAGTTTGCAAACAATGTATTTATTGATTGAATGCATTATACTGTTGAGCAGCATTTCTATAATGTATAATTTTCAAATCATCAAAAATTTTATAAATATAAATGTCCTTAGAATTATGCCTTAACTTAGCCTGTGGGAAAAAAAAATATATATAAATATATAAGAAAAAATATATACGTAAAATAAATAATAAATATATATGAAGTATTTAATGCAAAAAAAAAATGAAAAATTTTAATTTAATGCATATATTATTACCCAAGTTCAGTTTCCCATCAAGTTAGTTTCACTTCAATTTAGATCACTGGTTGCCAAAGTGGCAACTAGTGATCTAAACGGTGATAATATAAGATAAAATGAAGCATGAAGAGAAATAAAAAAATTTTGAAACATCTGCTTCGACAACCACTTTAAACCACTCATTCGTCCACGCCTATCCTAAAAGGCTCAGAAAGAAAGTGATAATTTCTTCTCCTTTTTTAAATTTTGAAATATTTTATGAATCATAGATAATTCATTCAGAAGTTTGCACTTACTTTTTTTCTAATAATATCTGATAATCAAATGGAAACATTGATATCAAAATATATGATATCAGTTTCTATTTATTGCAGACACGAATATAGTCTATGTAAATTTTTTTTCAGGTACTATATAGTATAGGCATTACAGATTGCTTATTTGTGAATTATATGTATGTTTATAATATGTTTTATTTCTCTTAATAATCAAACATTGTGGCAATGACTGAATTATGCAATTTTTCTTAAAAGGGATCTAATTTTGTTTTAATTTTTTACATTTAATTAACAAATTTTTTGTTTTAAATGGGATCCTTTTTTAATGGGTGAGAAAGGAAGATTACTGTGTTTATGGATACATATTTTTAACATATGAATTATTCATATGTTATATGAATTGTATTTTTAACACATTCATATGAATTATTTTTAACAATTTGGTAATATCATACAACTCAGTTGCGTAAACTTAAGCATCACATGTATATATGTCTTCGATTTTTTTAGGTTCAAGTATCATCTCACTAAAATCCGTATGTATATTATAGTTATAGTTTTTTTTAACGCTTCAATTGCTTTATTTCAATTTTAAAAACAATTTCAAGTTCTTTGAGCTCTGAATCATTTTAGTTAAGCTTTAGTTGAAAAGCTTTTTTTTCCTTACTTTATTCTTCCTTTAACTAAATGTTGCGATGTGAAACTGGATTTTACTAGATCTAAGAAATGAAGAGGAAGTTATCTTGCGCGCGGGTATTTTTATCTTATTAAACCTCGGAAATTGAGTATTAAACAAACTGTTTTGCTTTTGTGCAAAAAAATAATTGTTGGAAAAAATGTTGTTCATTTTGGTTTTGCTGTAAAATTATTGATGTTCTTATTAAATTTTGTGGATTCTCTACGAAAAGCAATATATTTTATTGAAGGATAAAAAATGTTTCTTAATAAATAAAGTATTAAACTATTTTCTTCCAAGAAAAAAAAATAGCATATAAAAAGATCTGATAGGTTAAGGGAATTTTTTATAAAAATATTTTGATAAAATCACGCCCAACATTAAAAATTTTTCTTCTTAACATATTTTATTAAACACTTTTTTATATATTTAGTAATCCTTTTAATTAAAAAATAACTACGAAAATAATTTATGAATAAATCAATTTTGACTTTGTAAATATTGAATGAAAGTAATAAGCAAAATTATCTAATAGTTGAGAAACTATTAATGTGAATTATCGCTTTAGTTTGTACATCATATTATTTATTTTATTATCGATACATCATACATATTATTAATGATGTATAATAAATAATACACCGAGATATTATAACAGATATTAAAAACTCCATTTCTTACCTTTGATTATTTTATAACAAAATTTATCCAAATCTCCGACATGATGTTGAATCATCAAAAATTATATTAAAAAAATGTGAGTTTTTTTTTTTTCTGTCTTTAACTACGTCTACTGTCCATCTCTTTCTTTAACTACATATCACAGGATGTTGATGCCGAACTGTTATACTGAGTTCCATTAATTAACTAAATGTCATGACAAATTAAGTGAATACCGTTTTCCTATCCAGATCATTTTCATGTGTGGAATATTTGATGGCATCATTTAGACCTATGGTTAGCCTCTTCCTTATATAAGAAAGGTAATAATGTAAATATAAAGATATGACTTGTATGTATAAAGTATGACTTGATAAAGATATGCATTTGTTTCTACGTGCTGTTGGTTAAAAATCGCATTATTACACATAATGCCTCATTACATATTCTGACAAACCAGCATTATACATTTCTTGACAATTTCTAAGGAACACGACATTTTTCGGAATTCTTAAAAGACTTTGATTAAAGAAAAATGGAACTTAATACATGCTTAGTATAAATAATGTGCTTTCTTTTTTCTGCAAAATAATATAAAATTTGCAACAGAAAAAAAGCAGATGCGAATTGAGAAAGAAGCCATTCTAAACAATTCTCGACAAGACTGATCAATAACGATAAATGTTTATTATTGTTAAAAGAAGTTTATTTAGTAAGGAAGATAACATTCTCGAACGCTGTTTCTTATGCAAGGACTGTTGAGGGATGGTGATTTATTTTTCTTGAGCAACATTTCTGCAGAATGTATCCGATGCGATGTTCCATGGAATTTTTCCTGTATGAGGAATATGTAGGGCATATCATGCACTCATTATATATTTTTTTCAATGATTCAGATGCTTCACATTTCCTGTGTGGATATGATTTGCTAGTCATAAATAGAAGATCTAAATCACTGCATTACTTAATAGATAGACGTAACCAAGGAATCACTGTACCTATGTCAAATACACGAATTGTTATGGTGTCATATAGTTGTTCATATTGCCCTGACACACCATTTATCCTAGGTAATACAAAGTTTCATGAACATTCTGGTGATGCTAAGGAGATCCCCTTTTCCCCCACATTAGTTGATTTCTTGAATCATTTTTATTCGAAAATCAAAATTTATCAAAGAACATCACTTTGAATTATCGCCGTCGATCCAAACAAGTATGTCATAACATCAACATAATAATTTTCTGACGTTGGTGTGCTCGCAGCGGAGTGTATATAACAGTATTCCATGCATACAAGTCAATAAGATTTAATCAGGAAGAAATAGTTCTGGCTGATACATAAGCGACAGTTAATGTTTGCGACAATTTAGACAAATACAAAGCAATTTATTTTTCTTTTCTCTCTTAAGATATATATACACTCATGTCCATAACTTAAGGATAATGAAGTTCAGGCAAAGAAAGAGACACAAGCAAAACAAATTTGACTTATTTGTAAAGTCTATTTATTAAACAAAAGGTAAAGAGCAAAAAAGATGCTATATGTTTGACATAATTAATAAAAATTGCGATTTTTACTCCCTGGAGAAAATTTCAAAAAAGAACCTATTTACAAAAAACAGTATAACATGGTTAGTATGATGGTTAATATGGAGTATGTCTCCCGGACGATGCAATACAGGCCTTACAACGCCCAGGCATGCTGAGTATCAAATTATTAATCTGATCTTGGGGAATATTACACCACTCATCAAGTAATGCCCTCCGAAGTTCCGGTTGACAGGTGGGAGGGGGTTGACGGGCTGCAATTCGTCGGCCAAGCATATCCCACACATGCTCTATTGGATTCAAGTCCGGTGAGTATGCTGGCCAATCCATACGGGTGATTTCAAATTGAAGGCATTCATCTACAATGATGTATCCACAACAAGAAAACATGTAAAAATATGGTCTGATAGCCTCTCTGGACTACTAGCTATTTTAAATCCTTTTACACCACATCCACTCGCAAGAGAAATTCAGTGGTATCTCCACTCCAATAAACTGATAAAATTGGGATGGATAAAAGCACATATTGGACATCTCGGCAATGAAACCGCTGATGAGCTTGCCAAGCAAGGCATATCAAATGGCCAGCCAATTCAAATAAAAAGTGCCCTTTCAGAATTGAAAGGTTTTTTAAATAATCACCTCCTTTCTAAATGGCAAAAACAGTGGGATGAAGGATTAACGGGTCGACCTATTTATGAAATTATTAAAAAAGTGTCGGCATATTCTGCTGGATGGACAAGAGAGGAAACCATGTTTTTAACAGGGCATGGTCCATTTCCCTCTTATCTACAACGATTTCATCTGAGGGACGCAAGCTATTGTTCTTGTGGAGATGTGGGTAATCCTCTTCACTACGCTACCTCCTGCCCACTTACTTTATCATGGCATATGAAGAAACCTTCCGAAGAGAATACTATTCAATGGAAGATTAACATCTTAAAATGCAAAGGGTCTCGACTCAAAATCCGAAGCATGATAAACTTTATTTGTAAAAATCAAATCTTACTTATCCCGGACTAAGTGTGAAACAATATTTTGTACACAACTTTTTAACAATCTTTAGTAGCATACTTCCTTTTTCTACATATATATATATTTTTTCTTACTCTGTGCGTGTGTGAATGTATTTATAAACAGAGTAATCCTGCTATATAAAGAAATTGACATGTGTTTACTCATCATGTGTATATACTTATAGTTTTGCTTCTCACAAAGACTTAAGTGTGTGTGTGTATATCTATATATATATATATATATATTTTTTTTTAATTTTTTTTTTTTTTTTTTTTTTTTTTTTTTTGCGTGTGTATTTTAAGTAATTTTACTTTTTTAAATAATCTAAGTGTTTGCATATACTGTGTTAGAATATTAAGGTAATTCGCTGTTAAAATATTTTATAATTATGAATCATGTAAAGTAATTAACTTTATAAAATAATCTTTGCTTGTGTATATATTTAAGGTAACATAACCGTCCTATGTTTGCATATTTAAGTAATTTGTTTTACAAAATAATCTATGCTTGTGTATGTATCAAAGGAAATTTTGTATTATAATGTATATAATTTAAGTGGGTCCAACAGCATATTTCTAGGGCACACTATATTTGAAACAATTCGTTTTCTTTTTCATTATTAGACTTCAAATTGCAAAATCAAAAATTTTTGATGTGAATACCATTTTTCTAGTTATATACCTAGCATATTTATCTCTTATGTAATATCTCCTTTTTTTTTTATCTTTGTCCATAATTTTGCAGCAACTGCTCCTACCGTCGGTTTATTTATTAGCTATTAAGATTTTCTAAATTCGATAATTGATTTGATGAATATTCCTTCAGCTCTGTGATTTGTATAATCTCTTATGTAGTGTTTATTGTATCATATTGCTTTTAATTTTTTCTCTAAAATCTCTTTCCTAACGTTGTTATATTTTTCGCATTTCATATTCCTCCTTTTTAAATTTTTGACATTTAGTTCTGTTCTTGTATGAATTTTCCCCATTGTTCAGCTTCTGTACCTCCAAAAGTGAATTTTGCAAAACTTTTCTGCCTTCATCGTGCGTCCTTTCCTTTCACCCGCATCATTCCCAAACTGTATAGGGGCAACTAAGCTCTAGGCACAGTGATGTGGTGTGGTGTAGTAGTAGTAATTCATCTACAATGTTTGCACGGTGAGGACGGGCGTTGTCATCCATAAACAGAAATTCAGCACCTATGGCGCCCCGAGACAAACGTACATGTTGTTCCAGAATGACATCCCGATAGATGTGGCCTGTCATCGTTACACTCTGAACATGCAGGTCTGGAACCAAGAATAATTCCTCCCCAAACGAGCCATCCTGCACCACCGTAGCGGTGTCGTTCAATGGTGTTCTCTTGGTGGTAACGGGTACCTCTCCATATGAAAGTCCGACGAGAATCAGATTGCAAACTAAACCTGGACTCGTCGGAAAACATCACACAAGACCACTGTTACGGTGTCCACAATGCAAGCTCCCTACTCCAGGTTAATCGCCGGCGACAGTGAGTTGCGGTAAGTGGAACACATCTGACAGGCTTACGAGCATATAGACCAATGTGCCCTAAGCGTCTGTACACGGTCAGCCTTGAAACTGTCGTACCGGTAGTTGAAGAGAGCTGACGAGACAGGTCTGATGCTGTGCTCCGTCTGTTTCTTTTGGCAGTAACTGCTAAATACCGGTTCTCATTTGGCGTTGTAACTCGGGGCGACCTGTGCTGTAACATCTACTCACATTACCATCATCTTGGAATCGTTGCCAAAGCATGGAGATAACACTCTGGGCGATTCCAAGTTCCTCGGATATTTCCAGCTGGGTACGTCCACATTCCAGTCGTCCGATAATTCTACCACGTAAAAACATCCTTTGTGCCATAACTATGCGGTTATTGGCCTGAAAGGCTTTTAAAGCGCTTGTGAACAATTTTACTTCTTTGCCACCATTCCTTATATACCCCTCTCTTACACTCTCGTCATTGTGACGTACTATCCGTGCCATCTGGTGGTTTCCTGTAATTTGCATATTCTTCTTCAAGATGTGTGTGATAATTCTACAGGTTAAATTTTTATTTTAGAGTTCAATTTCTGTGTGATTCTGAATTATCCTTAATTTATGGACATGAGTGTATTTATTTAATTAAGGTGTCACACTTCTTCCATGGCCTCCAATTTGCTTTCTCAGACAAGCTCCACCTTCAGCGGTTCTTTTAAGAGTGATAACTTTCTTTAGCATATCTACTGCTATCATTAATAATATTATGCTTTCAATAACTAATATTTTTGATCCAAAAGGCGGATAGGAATGTTCAATATAATTAAAGACTTAAACACATAAAGAATTTATATCACTTAAAAACTTTTAGGACAGAAAATTGATTTTGAAATCACAAATATGCGTAACGTGCTTCGAATAAACAAATCTCTAAGTTTCCGTCCATGCATTTGAGTATTAAATATTATTAAAACATAATATACTAGAGCACACATTCAATCTATAGTACATTCTGCTGAGCTAGCAGTTGATAAATGTTCTTAATAGACAGAGGACAGACCGCATACGATCGATTAGTCTTTACATGAATAGCTTGAAGGGCTTCAATACTTTGACTAATGATGAAACAGAGTTAAAAATGTTATGTGTTAACAACTCATTTTCGCTTCAACATTGTGGAAATATTTCTAACAAAGTAAATTATCTGTGAGTGTTGATTAATGAATAAAGTCTCACACACTATGGTATTATTAAATGTGAATGCTATATTGTTTCAGTATGAGGATAACAAAGTCCATAGAAATGTGTATGACGAAGAAATAAAAGACTTTACTCTTTGAATTTATGAATTTTCTAAATGTAAAGTAAAATATTATTATTCTATCATGAAAATGCGAAGGTATTCTAGAAATATACATTAATTTGCTACGTAATTTTAATTATTTTAAGAAAAAATTTTGTTGGAAAAATTATGAAATTGCATATTATTGAAAATGTATTGATTTAAAATATCCATTTATTACATGGAATGTAAACAGAGAGAAGATTGAAGTTTCGGATTTTTGATATAATTTTATTATTTACTACCAGATGTGTCCAAGAATTGCCAAGTTACAGAAAATAAAACATTTTAAAGTTTGGTAAATTTTATTAAGAAAAACATCTCTGCAGAATTCAAGGTCTAGTATTTTAATAATTTACTTTAAATAATATATTAAATAAAACCATCATTTTTATCCGAAAATTCCCCATAATTGTATTTTCATTGTTTGGAAAATAAATTAAAAAAAAAAAAAATGCTATAAATTTTCTAACTTATTTTTTTTACAATAACTTAGCTAACTGACGTTGTCTGTGGGTGTGTAAAACGGATGGCAATACAAAAAAAAGTTATACTTAGTCAAAAATTGCTTAATGAAAATATTTTCGTAAATTTTGTGATGACCTTTTGGAATGAAATACTAAATTCAGATTTAAAAAATGAAGTTTTAAGGATATAGTTATTAAGTTATATTGGAACATACACGTATACATCCAACCATTTTTGTATTTTGCTTTTCTTTAAGTGTAATTTTAAATGATTTAGAATTTTCATTTAAATTTCAACTATCCATTTATATTTAGAATATTCATTTATTCTACAAAACATTTGCTCGATCGGAGCTCTCGATCTTTAATATGTTTTATTACTTATATAAAAATAAAATAATTTGACAAAATTTCACCATTGATTTTGTACACGAGAAGCAAATATTCAAAATTTCTCCTTCCATAAATAAAGCACATCTGAATGATATAATCACTTTTAAAGAATAAATGAATATTCTAAAGCTAACATTCTAATCTGATTCTAACAACGAATTTCTTAAAGCATCATGTTCATATCTACTAAATGATTCAAATTTTTACTGAATATCTAAATAATCTGTGGCACCAGAAGGAATTTATTTATTTATTATTCAAAACAAAGTGATAACAACGATAAAATAATTTAATAATGAAAACCAAACTTATTCTTGATTCATTTCTATTAACAATAAACATTCTGATTAGATTTAATCAATAAATAATTCATGAATATAAAAAACTTTCCTTGTAAGATAAAATAAGATATACTTAAGATAGAGCGATAAAAATATACATAAAGATAAAGATGTATATGTGATTGTGAGTTAATAAAATAAAGATGAAGATTCGTATATCATATTTAATGTGTCCATTCATCTCATTTAGAATGAGAAATTTTTTCAAATAGCTTATCCCGTTGAATTCAAGCACAGCTTAAGGACGCCAACATACTTTTTTTAAAGGTGCTGGAAATAAAAACAATTGATGGTAGAGTCAGGCATAGGTAATATGTCTTATTCATATGTATATCAATAACAGGCATACAGGGTCGCTCAAAATTACAAATTATTGACAAATAATTATATGAAATCTACATTTCTTAAGTTTTTTTAAAATACGATGGATAGAAAATTTGGAACCGTACATATTTGTTTTTTGAAAAAAAAAAACCGTTTTGCATTTTGAAAGGCCTATATTAATTGCAACCAAGATACAGAAGTATCTCATGAGTATTTCGTTATTTCTAACTGCATTCCATCTGAAAACATGACTGAATGGAATTCAGGGAATGTTTCAACCGACAGTCGTTGAATGGAATGTTGAAAAACTTTCTCACTAGTTTGATTCATATTGACTTTTGTACAATCATTAAATGAATTTTATGTCCTCGTGGCACTGAAATTCCTATAAAAAAGGATATTTTTTCTTATGGTTTAGTTGTGAACAAGCAAAAAAATACAGTTGCAAATCTCGGTTCATAAAGCAATGTTAATCACCAAAGTAAATTTCAAGAAATCCAGCCAAGAATTTCGTTTTTATTTGAAATCACCAAAGATGCATAAGAAAACCTTTTTCTTCAGAAAAATGTAAGATCACTTAAATTATTTATTTTTACGTGGCCATTAATAACTAAAACATGAGGAAATATTCGTTTTTTGAATAAATATACTGTTATCTAAAATTAGTAACTGTCTCATTGGGAGGGAGAAAATGATCACGTAAAACGTAACAATTTTTTTCCTACGTCAGGACAGCGGCCATATTGGTCTTGAGTCCTCTGGCAGTCCAATAAAAACCAGCCTAGTTATAAAACTTGTCTGGAGAACAGTTCATAAAAGAGAGCACATGGTAGCTTGCCAAAGTGTAGAACCCATAAAAGAGTTTGAAGAACTCAGGACCCAGTCAGGAATATTGGCTGCGCCAATACGACATACGTAGGTGTTCTTGTAAAAGATGTTCTAAATGTCGTGGCCAGTCACGTTAAGAGAAAGATGAAAGTGAAAATGTGTAAAAGTTTAAAAATTAACTAGTGAATTTCTTTCGTTTGTCTTTAAGTACAATTTTAAATGGTAAACTGATATCATATACACTAATATGATAGTTATATAACAAATCCATCATTGCCCAAGATTTATCAAGGGGAAGTAGATGCAATTTGTTTGATTGCAATCACATAAAAAAAAAAAATTTTGATTCTGAATGCTTACTGGAAGCCTTTCTAAGGTTAGATAGCTATAATTCTATTACATAGTAGAAAAGCAAGAAAACTAAAAAAAACCCAAATCAGGGCAGTCAGGATGACATCAACCAAGCTTGCTATCAAAGAACAATTCCATTTACCAGAAGAATTTCAATGAGCATAATAAACTGATGAGAATCGAACCCGTAATCTCTTTCTTTGAAGCTTCTGAATCTGACTAATGATGAAAGGTAAGCAGATAATTAGGCATAAGGGCGAAGGTTCCAACTGATTAGCAACACGCATTGCAATCATTACTTTCAAAAACAAGGAGAAAAATATTTTTCTGAGAAGAAGTCATCATCTTTTAATTGGCATTTAATTGTCATTTTATTGTCATCATCATTTATTGGTCATCATTGTCAAAAACAGATTCATGGTCTTCTTTTTTTTTTTTTGCTGGAAAAAAGGATCTATAGGATGTTATTATATAGGATGTTATTAAAAAGGATCCATGAAACAAAACAAAACCTAAGAATTTTTGCTATCATAGGACACGACATGAGAAATAAATTTATTAGAAAATAAAAAATTACTTATATCATGATTTTTTTTATGAGTTTTTTCTCAAATAATCAAATTACTCTTTTATAAATATTAAAAACTTACGAGAACATCTTTACGATAAAAAAAAAAAAGAACTTCATAAGAAACCAAACAATCTAATGAGAAAATTTAATTTTTCCAGGGTTGGATAATTTTTTCCCACGAAAGAGTTTGATAATTTACTGAAACCAGAATAAAATTATGTATAGCGCAAGTTAAGCAAAGAAACCCTCGCCAGTCCATATTTGTCATGAAGGCATTTAATGGGTCACGTTTTTTAACTTTCGGGTCGCTGAATTAAAAAGGGTGCTAAGAGACATTCGACCTGGCTAATGTTTACTTTTACTGATTAGTAACGATTCAGTAAAAAAGACTTTATCTCCTTATCGCCTGATGTTATTGTTAGTTAAGTGGCAAATTATCGTGCGTTCAGTTTTTTTATCGGTGGGGATGTATTCTCATGCAAATAAAATGAACGCTCTTATCTTGTTATTTACTTTCAAAATGCAACTTTTTAAGAGCTTCAGATAGTCTTGATTTTTTGTTTTTCTTCAAGTCCCCTCCTCCACGCAAATTTTGTAGGAGCAAAGTCCAAAAGAAGTAAACAAATACCTTTCACAAACATCTAACACAAGTAAACTTTTTTACCCTTTTTTTTCTGATGCAAATCAACAAAGACATTAGGATTTATAAGTTTTTTTTTAATGGAAATGTTTTGCAAACTTCGAGATTTTCTTTCAGAAAATTTTATCTAAATTAATTATTTAAATAATAAAATACATAATTAAATTTGGTATTTTATATTATTGCAGAAAAATAGTTTGAGAATTTTAATATGTGTCTTTTCCTCGATAAACACATACAAATACATTTCACAAGCATTTAATATGAGTGAGCTTTTCACCCTTTTTTTCTGATGGAAATGAACGAAGACATTAGGATTTATAAATTCTTTTTGAGTGAATATTAATTAATTAATTTGTTTTGCAAACTTTGAGATTTTCATTTAGAAAATTTTAATATCAAAATGAATTAATTTAAGTAATAAAATATATACTTAAGTTTGGTATTTTTATAATATCGTACAAAAATACTTTGACAATTTTAATAGCGTGAATCTTTTCATCGTGTCAATAAAAGAATATTCTTTTAACGATAAATGCATGTTAGAGATAAAAATCAAGCAAACCATAACCGTAAGTCAGGTTAAATAAGTTAAACCGTAGGTCCCGATCTAATATGACTGTAGAGCGTTGGGCTGATAGCCCTATCCCGTAAAAAGAAAACATCTTCTTTCTCGAAATCTGCCAGTAATCAAACAATCTTGGCCCACTATGGAGATGTTGCACCAATGATGATGATGAGGTACTTAATAGGAAAATATTTTGCATTTGATTTCTAACTTGATAGATAGATGTACATTGTGGCAAATCGATTTCATTATCATCATCATAATCATCAGTGGTGCAATAGCCCCATGGTGGGGCCAAGACCATCTGCCTACTGCAGATTTCGAGACAAAAGATGCTTTCTTTTTACGGCGTAGAGTTGTCAGCCCAAGGCTGTACAGTCATATTAGACCAGGAACTACGATTTAAAGTGGATTCCGAACCACTACTATGAAGTACTTATGTAAATAGTCCGTAAGTAACTTTTTCATTTGACGATACTCTGATGTTTATCATATGGTCGTGTCTTTTTTATGCTATGTCTTTTTATGCAAATTGGTTGAAATATCATAATTGATTTATATATCTTTCCGGCCCAACAAAATTGCAATGCAGGCAAAAGGCAAAAAAAGTTCAATGCCAAGAAAGAAAACATTTAATAAGACATTTATTTTACAAATATTTTAAAAAATGCATGCGTGTAAAAGTATTAGGTATAAAATACAGAAATAAATGTCATGAACATCCTATTATGGTATATGACAACTGCTTATGGCAAATGGTTACTAGATAGCCAGGTACGAATTTGAACAGATTTTGAATGGTTTCAACTCTTCATCAATGGCATCAATTTTTTTTATCAGTTTTCACTTGTTATCGTCGATGGTTTATGCTGTGCCAATCTTTGAGAGACCTTCGCCCAAACATGATTAATTGGTAAAAAATCGGATGAATGCGTCTGTCAAGGTAGTTGAACATATCTTGATGAAACAATGAACTTAGCTTACAGTATGTAATATCGCATTTTCTATTAATAGATGACCTTGAAAGTATACTGGTTAACAATATATCTTCCTCTCCAAATCAAAACGATATGATGGTGGCAACGCATAATTTCAATGATAGTTTTCTTTGATGTCTCATACTACTGAATATAAAGAAATGTCATGCTATTCAACCATCCATACTTCTCACGGGATGCATTATTTTAACTCAAATTTGACTCGTATTCATATTTGATATCGCATCGTCTCCGTGCTCACATCATGATTTTCAATAGTTCTTTTTTACTAAATTTATTGTTAATTATTAATTAAAATTATTTTTTACTAATTTATTTTTAAAATTACTTAATTATTAATTTTTTAAATTACTTCTAGACGACATTACAGTTGTGTATATTCTACGCATTGCTGATTTATTTGTATAATGTTTCGCATAAATTTCTAATTTATTCCCTGCTACCTTAAAATTTAATCAATTTAATGACAAACCGTTCAATTTATTTTACATAACGATAAATTATAATTATTATTTAATTAAAATTTATTTCCATTACTTTATAACTGTTTCTATTACATTTTTTAAAAATCCAAATTGTTCTTTTCTAGTTAGTTTTTCAATATTTTGTTACGTAATATGTAATAAAAATTATGAAATGTAAAAAGATTTAATATGCTGCATACTTAGAACGTTATCTATATTTAGTCTATTATCCTTTAGACACCTATCGACAGATACGTCGCAGATTTAGCATTATCCAGGCTTCATTATGGAAGGCCTTCTACAACACTATACTCGCATTGTGCCGTCATCCACCCTATGAAGGCATCTGATATATGAACATTAAAGGACATGGCTTAAGGACATTCCGACCGACTGGTTTATCGTACTCATTAACTGTATACATACGGTACCATTTGGTTCAGTTTTTGAATATTGATTACTTAATGTAGAAGTCCAAGACACTATCCAACTGGCCACTAGGGCATTTGACAATTGTTTTTTTTAATTCATTAATTAATCACATTAATGCGCTTGATTTTGTAAATTTTGTTTATTAAAACGTTGAATTTATAATTACGTTGATTATTATGGTAAGTTATTAGCACTTTAATTATTTTCAAATGATTATTTTGATTTACTAATCTCGATAAATCCACTGCAAAAAAGGAAAATTCACGCGTAATTAATGATTATATGTATCTAACGATAAAAAGCAATTTTGATGATTTTTTCATGTAAATTTTCAATAAAATTAAGATTAATTCACTTTTCAATAAATAGTTCTTTAACTTAATCGAGAATAACAACAGATAGGAATTTACTGAAGAGAAAAAAAAATTATATTAAGCAATGAAAAGAAATCTTCATATTTTTATGTAGATGGAATATAATTTTTTTTAATCATTTATTCATTGTGTAATATTTAAACGTCTGCATATGTTTACTTAGTAAAAATGATTCTTTCTGTTCTGTGTTGACAACTTTTTCAAGCTATTGATTAAAAGAATATTCTCGAAAAGGACAGAATTTTTTCTTATCTTTAAATTGATTATCAGATGTATATATTTTTTCGAAGCACTGATTTGACACAGAAGTTTTTTGCGCTCAACATACACGTCCTAAAGGGCTATTTAAATAAGTGTGATAAAATAAGTGGAGGACCTTTGAAGGTTGAAATATTAGAAACAAATTATTTTTACAATAAAATTTTTTTTTTTTTTAAATGCATTACTTCAACGAATAACTTATTTTTACTGCAAATAATCATAAGTTATCAGATTTATATCTTTGAGAAATGCATTTATATTTTATTTGATATAAATCAAGTATATTCTATTGATTTAAAATGATTTTAAGATCATTTATTGATTAAAGTTTTCACTTATTGATTTCAATTTTTTAAGTTTTTGACAGTATTAATTGGGTGTTTGAAGCATAATCTTTTAATAATTCAAAAAAAATCTGACACATTTTAAGTAAAATTTTTTAAGAGCTTACATTTCAAAAATTGCCTTACATGATTGATTTATAAATCAGTTAATGTGTGTTTCCATAATGGTTGTATTTATCCTAATGAATTTACTAATTACACTAATTTACATTGTCAACTGTGAGCGTGATGGTTCGAGTCCCGGCGGTGCCATGGATATTTGTAGTGGTTCGGAATCCACTTTAAACCGTAGGCCCGGCCTAATAGGATCGTAGAGCGCTACGGGGATAAGGCTCGTTCCCACCGAGGCGTGAGGCGCTTAAGCGAGAAGCTTTGACCAATCACTAGCCTCACCACGTTCGCCTGAAACCGGTTTGACATCCACCGCTTCGACTTGACCAACTTTCAGCTCGAAGCGGAACTTCACTAGGCGTAATGCTATTTATGACGTTTTGCTGTGAAGGGGTCGAAAAAATTTTCTCGCCTGCCGTGTGAATCTTCAACGCTTCTTGCCTCGGTGGGAACGAGCCTGTAGTGTTACTCGCGTCCGTAGCATATCTTCGAGCTACACGTGCCCCCTGAGTAGTGAGTGCTAAATGACTAACGTCTTTGCAGCCCTTGCTAATGGCATAAAGATTAACTGTCTCTGTATTGCCAGCTGCATAAGAAAAAAAAATATTGTCAACAGTAAATAATTTTACTTTGTTTCCAAAATTTTCGTTTATTCTAACATTAATGAAAATAAAGATATGTGAAATAACATTTATTTATTTATTATTTTTTTACATTATCTATAAGACTTCATATGTATATTTTAAAAAACTTAAATTTAGCGAGATTTTTTAAAAATATTTTTCGATATTTTTCTTATTTATTTTACCATTATTGGGATTCTTATAAAAGGTTAAAACAGGGAACAAGATCAAGCTATTAATTGAAAGAAAAATTGAATAATTTTGTTCGATGTCATTTTACTGTTAATTAGAAGATCTGCTGTCAACAATGTGCTAGCATGAGTGCAAGATCCCTAACTATGTACGTAAATTTTTCATCGCTATGATATTTATTGGCAAAAGCATGTTACATATTAAAATTGCGCCAAGCAAACGCCAATAAATATTGGTTCTGGTTACCAAATAAAAACACGTATGCTGTCAGTGGACTGTAAAAATTCGACTCCTTTAATCAAAAACCAAACGTATTATGCCAATATTACGCTTCTTGCTCGTTCAAGCAAGCTCACGCCCACGCAGACGAGGAAGTTTATAATTCCTCTGGCGCCAGTTTCCATTTCGATTTTTTTTTTATGCACGTGGAGCTATTTCTCATTGAAGTACGCAATCATGTCTGGATAAACACATGTTTATGAACGAGATTTTTTTATTTATCCGAACAATTTTTTTTTTGTTTATAAGAATAAACAAATCGATATTAAAAAAAACATGCGACTAATCACATTTGTTTTGCATTGATACAAACATTGAACCAAATATTAATATTGTTATTAAATTAGTGAATTATAACGTATCAAATTTTTTAATTATTTTTTTATTATGCTATATTTTAAATGTAATTTTTAAAGTATATTTATACAATGCCTCACAAAAGTTTTTGCCATACACAATCTATTTAATTTCTAATATTCAGATATTTTACTTATTTTAAAATTCATTTATTTGAAACATTTTAGCATGGATATATTTTACATTTTATAAATGTTTTTAAAATCATTTAGAACAATTTCTTTAAATATTCTACAGTCTAGTTATAATACAATGCGGTTTAGTTCAATATTTTTACATCATTTTGCTATCGATTCGATTAATTTTCTTAATAATTTCAGGCCATATTTTATTTAATCCTTCCTTTTCTAAACATTTAGCTGCAGCTTTGAAGAAATGTTTTTCAAATTCTACTTTCAAGATCTTGAAAAAATATGCTCCACTGGATTCATATCTGGTAATCGAGGAGGTAAGTGAATGATTTCTTTACAGTTGTAAATTAACTTTAAACGATTCTAGACAATATGCTTGGTATTGTAAACCTAATAGAACTTGAAAGAATTCTGTAGATCGAGATTTTCGGCTAAAGATTTTAAATTTTTGTTAAAGATATCAGCATACTTATATTGATTTATAATAGCTTAAATAAATTCAAATTTAAGAAGTCTATTAAATGACCATGTATTCCTCACACCCTCATATTCGCCATGTTTCATGTTTGGAAATAAGTTTTCTTTTTGGAATTATTTTTTAAAAATTTTCTTTTAACTATTACGCTACCACTAGTTACAGCAATACTAAATTTGCTTACACCAGGAAATATAACACTGTTCCAATATTTTAAAGGACTTCTTGAATTTCGGAATGAAATTCGAAGTTTTAGATTCTTGCCACTCAACCATAATAGCTGATCAACTTATTCCATAAAATTCTTCCATTTCTGCTCTTAAAAGAAAAATTTAAGAAAATTTAAGATTATCGGTTCCAAAACTAAGTAAAACCGCAGAATTGGGGCCATTGGGATTTAGCATCAAAAAGTCTTTTTGCCAAAGACCTCCTAGTAAGAACTGTAAGTGAAGTGGATTGCAAACAATACAAGAAACCCGGGTTACCACATTTTGCCACTTCTCATTCAGTCGACGCCACAAAAGACATTAAATCCCAACGGCGCTATTTTGCGATTTGGCCCAAGACTAAACCAATAATTTTAATTTTTCTTTAATTTATTGGATAATAATACGTTTCATTCGATGAGTGAATGCTGCTGGTCTACATGATCTTGATTTACTGCTTATTCTACAATACTTTCAATGGCGTCTTGGGATAACAAAATAATATCTATCAGTTGTTTATGTAGTAAAATTTTTTCAATCTCAAATTAATAACCCATTTGCAAATTTTGTAACAAAGTAATTCTAGTTTGATTTAGCCATAGTTATATTCTAATTATATAAATAAATATCATATAAAAACAAATGCAAGACAATTGAAACTTTGTCTAAAATAATATTCCTAATTTTTATTGAAAATCTATGTGAATTGGACAATTTTTAGAAATGTCTTAATCACATGCGAAGCAATATATATAATTTAAAACTATTCTTTTGATTTTTTTCACAACGTGAGAAGTTTCAGATTTAATAAAGCATACGGTATTATTTAGAATAAACTAAAATTCTTTTCATCCTACAATTCTTTGGCATTTTTAATTATTCTACTTCATTTCTTGGAATTATTATAATGAGAATCTCACATTGCTCATGCCATATTACTTGGAATAAACTGAAATTTTTTTTTGATAGAATTCTTTGAAATTTTTAATTATTCCTACTTAGTTTCTTGGAATTATTACAATGAGAATCTCATATGCCCTCAAAAACTTTTGAGAACCATTGTATGTTAATCATCGAATGTTCTTTATTTGCGCTTGTTGCGGTCCAGTTACCAGTCCCACGACAGTCACAATACTTTATATACCTGGTTATAATAATCAATGAAAAAAGCAACAACAATAATGCAGACACAGACAGCTAAGCAAGCTAAGAAGCATTTATTGACATATCACTTTTGCAAATATTTACATTGGCGTCTTGCAGTATCGTTAAAATCAATAAAAGAATCACATAAGGCTCGTCAAACAACACATCTGGGTTATTGTTACATCACAAAATCATACGCACAATGAATGATACATTCAAACGCAGCAATCGCAGTATAGTCATATATATATAAAAGGTTTCTTGACAAAAAGGATTATGATGAGCAAAAATCGGGGGGTAGCTCTTTATATGACATTGATCGCTTATATATGGTTCAACAAAGACTGTATTCATGTATATGATATTTGTGATTAACTAATTCGTTGGTTTTTTGAGTTCGTTACGCCTGTAATAAATGATAATATTTGTGCATGTGTAGCTAATTTTGATATAGTGGCACACAGCTAATTTTATATAAAATCAGCGAATGTATGTAAGAATATAAATTTCGATGTTTTATTTCAGGCTAGCTTTAGTTTAGGAAGACGAATCTTACGAAAATGTTTCCTTAAATATTAAGTGCTTAAAAATAAAAAAGCAGCAAAAGCAATTGATAATAAATTTACCAGAATAATATTTTTTAAAAAGTGAAGACAGAAATGCTTATATTTTCTATGATATAATAAGAAACATAGGGTATGCTCATATATTATATAGTTTTCAATTTCGTTATATAAAGAATTGATTTTTATTATTTAAATAATATATAGTCCCTCAACCACGTATTTTGTATTTAAGATGGATTTAAAATAATTTTCTTACAGACATTGTCAATTAATTTCTTTAAAAATAATTTGGACAGCAGATAATATACGTTAAGATGATGATTTTTATGTTCAATACATTTTTTCCTTATTTCTATAATGATAATAATTATCTGAAAATGAATATATATATTTTTTTTGTTTTTTAAGCAAATGATATTCGAAAATAATTTTGACTTTAATATAATTAAAAAATTTCTCTACATATATTTAAAAATTAAATTTTTAGGAAGTTATTCAGTGTATATTGTAAATACTTGAACGATTAATATCAATATATTAAAGACTCTAATTCATCGGAGATGATTATTTGAAAAATTTTTGAATAACTAATAAATTCTTTAAAATTAACATCCATGAACTTTTGATTGTAGCTTTATTCTTTTTTTATATATTATACTTTGATTTATTGAGCCAAAATATTAATTATTCACATTATCACTGAAATTTTAAAAACTTTTATTTACAAATAAGTAACATCAAAAATTAAAATTAAAAATTTTAAATAATTTATTTTTATTACAAAATAAGATTCATCATTTATTGTTAGTACAGAAATGTAAAAATATTTAAATAATATTGAGAAAAATTTCTCAATAAGTAAGTAATTTTAAAAATTTTACTGAAAACAGAATTTTTTTTTTTTTTTTTTTACTAATTATGTTTAATTTGTTTTCAGTATAACTAAATTAGTCCAATTTTTGTCTTTTAGTATGCCTAATGATTGTCGTACAATATTGAGCTGTAACTGTCTAAATTTTCTATTATACAAACCACTTAAACAGCTTTTCGCTTTGAAAGTCGTTGTCAGTAATTTTTTTTTGGGCTAAACCCCTCACCTAATTTTATTATGATATCATATCATATCAAAAAAGTGAAAATTAATTATATTTTTTTTACTTCCCTAATATTTTCTAAATATTTTAGATTTACTTTCTTTTAAAATTTTAATGTGCTTGTAAATGTTTCTAATTTCAAAGTCATATAAATATGGTATCATATAAACTGTAAACTACTGTTCCAGTTTCATTCAAAAGTCTAATAGTTTTATGACTATACTCAATGACAATAGCAAAGCAGTTAAAAACAGCATGATTATTTAACTATATTAATATTTTCTATGTAATTAGAAGCATGCAAGAGAGTTGCTTTAATTAATACTCGTTAAAAATACTACTTTTTTACAAAAAAAAACTTATGCACTCATTAGTTGAATAATAATAATTTTCATAAATACAAAAACGAAAATTTTTGATCATTAAAATATAGCTTAAAAAAATTTATTTTCTTACCATAATTTTCAATAAAGTATTTAATTGCTGAAATTTATATTTATTATTTTAAAAATATATAATTATACACCTCAATTAACAAATGAGTAAAAAAAAAAAAAAAAAAAAATAACAATCAGCAAATTACTAATAAAAAAAAAAAGGCATTAACAAAAAAATTTTTTTAATTGTTTTTATACTATACATATTCTATAAACAACTAATAAAGGAACTAATTTTTTAATGAATTTAATTAGTTTTTTAAATTTGTGTTTATTCGAATTTAAAAAAAGAACTAATAATAATAATAAGCGTTTTATACTTATTTTTAACAGATAAGTATGAATTTCATTAATTTTACTTATTTAAATTTCTTTAAATTAATTAATAATATTTGAGCACTTGTCTACATTTTGAATTGTACACTTTTCAATTCGAATAAAAAATGGAATAGTTTATCCTTGAATTTAAAGTAACTATAAGATAATATTATCAAATTAATAACAGTTATTCTAATAATATTTACTTATTTTTTCTCGTGTAATTCCTTCTTTAATATTTTAAACTCTGAACAAAAAGATATTAAAAAATATGTAATACATTGAATTATTTTTTTATGATTATAATTTTATTCATACATTTTACTGAATTCAGAATCTAAACAAGAATAAATAATTCAGAATCGAATTCATTAAAAATATTGTGAAAATTTTAATAAAAATCAACAATAAGTATAATACCATTTAATAAAAAATAATCTGAATTTTGAATAGCAAATGTTAAGCTTATAATTACATTGGATATTTCTTATTTTACATTTATTACTTTGGATTACTTTAGATAATGTGGCGTTTTTTAGAAAATAAATTGCTCTCAATCATTTACAATGTTTGAATCCATGTCATCTTAGTTATTTAATTAATTGATATTAAATGATTCAAAATATATTTCCTGCACAATTTAAATGAATTTTTTAAATAAAATCATTTATTTAAGGTCACGTTTCTGTTTAATTTGATTTCTCTCATTTCATATATAGTAGTTGCAATTTGTGGCATCTTTACCTGAAATTATTTAGTATACTGTTTTAAATTTTTATTGTTTTTTAGATCGATTTTCTGTCACATAAATATTTACAATATAAACTACACGTAAAAACAACAGTGATATCACAAACACAAAACAAGCACACATATTGAAAAAAGTCACAAAAACGCCGAAGCCTATAGCCAGGATTCTACGTATGAAGAGTACACGAAAGGAATTTCCATACCTAAAAGTATATCTCATTTCACGATCCCTCGATGAATCGTGTACTTCCCCCTAGAATAATACACATTTCCCTTAAATAAGTAAAAAAATCACAAAAAAAGGGAAGCTCCGGGCCCTGGATCGATTTCCGCCAAACTTTTCTTTCCGTGAGAGATCCTTTTGTTGTGCGAGAAAGAGAGAGAAAAAAGAGAGTATAAAAACAAAGATAGATTCCATTTTCCGGGTGATGTTGCCCCCTCTTGTATTCTTCAGTAAGCATTCTCCCTCCGGTACGTGCCGACATTCCGAGACACATAGCGCTCCTGTAACAGAGAGAGAAAGAGAAAATATAAAAACACGTTGGGAAGTGCAGATAAAGAGCTCCCGGAGAAGCTTCAGGCAGTTTAATGCTCACCTTGGCGGAATTTTAAAGAAAAGAAAGATGTTTTTTTTTTGTTCAGAAAGTTGGTGTTTAAAAGAAAGACAAGACTGTTGTTTTAAAAACAAATTCAATCATTTTGCAAAATAGAAAATTAATTCATTTTTTCAAATACGGTTTTGTTTCAGAACATATTTTTTCCTAAAATATGCATTTTTAGAAATAGGATAATTAAGTTTTTATAACTACTAATTTACTAATAACTAATTCCTGCTTCATTTATTTTTTATTATATAAACTCAAGTATAAATTAGTAGATTAGAATAAAAAATCTTCTAATACAACAACAGAGATCTACATACGAAATGCTGTACGACATAAGTAACATTAATATTAATAATATAACATTAATACTGCTATAAAAGATTCTTCACTTATACTTTTTAAAAATATCAGTAAGTATATGTAAGCGATAATAAACAACAAAAAAGCACTTCCTTGACAGCTTTTGGGTACTGAAGGACATGAGTCAAATGTACTGAGCTACTGAACGACATGAGTTAAATATACTGAGCTACTGGAGAGCATGAATCAAATGTACTGAGCTACTGGAGAGCATGAATCAAATGTACTGAGCTACTGGAGAGCATGAATCAAATGTACTGAGTTACTGAACAATATGAGTTAAATGTACTGAATTATTGAAGGACATGAGTAAAACAACAGGAAATCTCAAATAGAAATATAATAACAAGAGAAATATGAAACAAGTTGGAAGTGCAGATAAAAAGCTCCCTAAGAAGCTTCAGACAGTTTAATGCTCACCTTGGCGAAATTTTAAAAAGAAAGATGTTTTTTCTTCCAGAGCGTTAGTCTTTAAAAGAAAGAGAAGACTGCTGTTTTAAAAAATAAATTCAATCATTTTGCAAAATAGAAAATTAGTTTCTTAAAGATCGAATTCCTCTTTTGTTTCAGATTTTTTTTTCTTCTAAAATATGCATTGTTAGAAATAAGTTTTTATCCTGTTTCATCCATTTTCTTATTATATAAACTCAAATTATAGTGTTGTCGGTTCGAACGGGATTCACTTCGGGCACCAGATTGTAGTGTGCCGGTTGTGCAGATGGATTGTTACTGGGTGTGGTTGGTTTGAGATTTGAGACACAGGTTTGAGAACTTAGAGCTGTATTTACACACGCACAAACACGACACATATACAATATTTAATACATTTAAGGACATATAATTATAAATTCGTGGAAGGCTTCCATTTCTAAGCCGAAAACCCGATATTCAGGTATACGCCTCCTGAAATATACCTCCTCTCCGGGTGTGAGTCTATAGGCCAACTAATACACAGAGTTGCTTTAAACACATTTCTTCGCGGGATTAGAGACTGTAAACTAAACGTTTCTCAACAGAAGCGCGTGATTGTGCTGTACTATCTCTCGGATAAGAGTCTCAAGGCCAACTGACCATTTCTCCTGAATTTCTTCCCCAGCTCTTTCGAGTACGTACGAGGACGCATAGCTACAAAATATACATTTACTCAATGGATTACACATTAGAATCAGGATATTAATCTTCTGAATTTTACGTCTGAGCTATCGAGATCGACATACGTTGCATTACTGTTACTATCACTAAAAAATTAACAGTAAGTATATACAAGAGATAGTAAACGGTAAAAAAAGTATCTCCTTAACAATCTTTTATACTGAAGAACTTGAATCAAATGTCTGTAAAACAATCGGAAATTGCGATAGAATGATTATTGCCAGACGTACAATTTCGAGCATGAATTCATGTTTCCTTATAATAAAGAAAGTTCAAAATACTTGTTTCTAATTAAGAATTAAAAATTTATTTCTGTATGAATTAGCGCTTGGTGTTTCGAAAAGATTCAAATATGAGATACTCGAGATAGTTCTTTAAGGGGTTCACTATTATATAATAATGTATTTGATTTGCATATTGTGCTGACTGCTCCAAAATATTAGATACACATACAGGTTATCTCCATGGAAAGCATTACATTTTTTTCCTTTTGAATTTTAGAGAAGGACTTTGGTTGAAAAATTGTAAATTAAATGAAGGCAAGATGTTAATCTAGAGTTCGAAAAATGTGCAAGACTTGAAGAAGATATTTCCATATAATTATATTGGTATTTTTCCATATAAATATATCAATAATATATCACAACATCTTGCTTCTTATTATGATTAAAACTTTTTCACGCATAAAAACATTTTTTAAATTTGTTTAAAAATATTCGAAGTATATTTTACTGTATTATATTAGTTTGATTAATTAAAAAATTAATACTACCACTTAAATCAACATTGAAAAATACAACTATACTTTATGATTTTTAAAAAAATTACTGAAGATTTAAAATTATTACTTTTTCTCTAAAAGAAATGTTATTATACATTGAACATTTTCAGAAAATATTAAAATTTTATTTTTAAGTTTAAGGGATTATTTCTTATCCATAGCTGATTTTCAACAATATGAGTGAGAATTTTTGTCATTCTCCATAACATGTAAATGAAAGTAATATTTTTTGCCAAAATATTTTATCTGATGACATGCTTTTATTCATTTGTATATTTTTAATTGAATAATATAAGTCTTTTAATGTGCACATAAAGCGTTTATTTGATTAAAAATGCCGGCTAAGATGCCGTAACTGAATGATGAGAAAAAAATTTTTTTTTTCTTGCTATTAACAGAGGAAACTGTTAAAATTCTGTTCTGTAAGAAATAAGCAGGATCAATGTATTTGATATAAAGACGACCAAATGTAATGGTAAAAAAAGGGAGTTATAGTTTGAAATTAAATATTTTATATGAACTACTACACAGTTAAATTTCCTTGGCTTTTCCTTTTTAATGATTCTTTAACTTGGAATTTTGGAATTACATATCGCACCAATAAGACAGTATCTTCAAGAGTACATTTACAAGTTACTACATTTCTTTATAATGAAGATATTAGCCAACACTTTAAATGAAACATTCGAATACAAATAAATAGGCAGCAATGACCTAATTTCATGATTACCAAGAATCTCGACACTATTCGTTTGACTTTTTGCTATAGCGTGATAGGCCATAGGAGCAAGTCACCAGCTTTTGACATTAAATCTTTTAGATAGATATTCAGCTTTAGTGCTTATTAATTATGAAATGATAGAGAGAGAGAGAAATTGAGTGCATATCAGATGTTTTGCTTACTACAAAAAGAGCCTATAGAATATGGATTTATTATTACTTTTTTAATGTGCTATCATATATGTGTTTTAAATAATTGCAAAAAACGTTGTTTGTAACAAATTCTAGCAAATTGGATATCCACTTAATTCAATTTAAAACATATGTAGTAAAAACATGTATAAATAATTTTGAAAACCTATCAATTGTATTTAAAGTTAATGTTAAATAACTGACGGCACTTTCAACAAAGATTGAACCCATAATCGTTTTTTTTTTTAACAGCCTACCGACTCTTAAAAACAATATGTTTTTAATAAAATATAATTTATTTATATTATGTATTTAGTACTTTATATACTAGTTTGTTTAATTTGAAAAATATATACAATAAGATTTGCATACTTTACAATAACTTATTTTAATTTGAATCTGCAGTGAACCATTTTTCATAAGAATGTATATTTATTAGAAATAAATAATAAAAATATTTATTTATTAGAAATATTTGCACTTTATTTTGTAAAAATATATGGAATATCATTCTATACTGCGCCTTATATTCGTTATTTCTCCTTGAGTAAATAGCATCTTCGAATGAATAGCAGTGAACAGCATCCCTTTAAATGAATAGCCAATACCTTGGCGAATGGATTGTCTGCAACCTTTCTTGCTTTGGCATTCTACAGTTGAATTAGTTTTATTTTTTTCCTCGTAAGTACTTTATTAAAATTTTTCATTGATAATTAATGACTTTGAAAATGAATTATAAGCATTTGAAAATAATTTTGAATAAAGTTAAAATTTTGGTCGACGGAATGATCAAGGAAGCAAAGATGAACCGGATGAAGAAAATTGGAATCGTCATAACCAGGAGGACAAATCAAAATGTCTAAGTAAAGAAATATGCTGTCTGAAAAACTAGTTAACGTATTAGTTCACTGCAATCATCTGCATTCCAATAGTTTGAAATACATGTTGTAACGAGACATCTGTCCGTCAAACGATAGTGGCTTAACCGTCATTCAAGGTCTCTTCACTAGAATTGGAAGGATCTGTATCTAAAGAAGATTCTTTTGAGAGATATGAAAGAAATTGATCATGATATTCTGTTTGGTGACAGTTAAACAATAACAACTGAAATATATTCTCAGTAGTCCAAAAATATTTTTGCCGGAAAAGCAGCTTTTCCTTGATAAACAGATAATGTGTGACAAACTCCTCACTGCGAGAGTGACTAAAAGTTTTCTAGAAGAAAATTATGCTTCACCCACCTTATTCTCTCAGCCTTTCGACAAAAGATTACCATCTATTTAAAAATTAATAGAATCATTTTACTGAACTTATCTTAACATCAGTAAAAAATATTGAAATCAAGCTAGATACCTTGTTTTGAAGGCAAAACTAAATGAATTTTATAAAAAGAAATCTTGTGGGGATAGGTCCTTGAGAAGAATGGTGATTTTGTTGGAGATTAAATAAACATATTTTTGGAAGAATTAGATTCAAATATATTTCAATCGAAAAAACGGGCAGAACTTTCGTTACAACTTGATATTTAAAACTTTGCATACTCATTAAAAAATTTAATGTTGATATCTAAAAAAACTGTTTCCTCCAATAATTAATCAGATATTAAATCTAAATCACGTGATACAAATGCTTATTGATAATGCATACGAATATTATAAAATATATGATTGAAATAAATAAAGCCGAAGTTAAATAACACGTATATATGAAAGGGGCAGAACTTTCGTTATAAAGTGATATACATAAAACATAAAATTTTGCTTAATCATTAAGAAATGATCACTGATATATCTAAAAAAAACTACTGCCTCCAATAACTAATCAGATATTAAATCTAAATCACGTGATACAAATGCATACGAAAATAATGAAACATATGGTTAAAATAAATAAAGCCGAAGTTAAATAAAACGTATATAGGAAAGGAGCAGAACTTTAGTTATAACGCTACATATAAAATATAAAACCTCGATTAATCATTAAAACATTTAATGCTGATACATCTGAAAAAAATTGCTATTTCCAATACCTCAGATATTAAATCTAAATCACGTGATAATGCTTATCGATAATACACACGAATATAATGAATTGTAGGATTTAATCAGTTTAATTCTGATCGATCATTTTAAATCAATTTCGAAACACAACCTCAAGTATGTGGTAGGCTTTTAGCAAAGAAATGAGAGTTACTTTTTACGTCATAATCTCGTTTCTGAAAATTAAGAAATAGGAATGAGATGTTATAAAATTGAAACAATGTAAAATGCATAATCAGTCTGATAAGCATGCACTGGCAGCATTTTATTACGTAAACTACCACAATGACGCATTTTATTATCTTTTTCGGAAGTGAATTATTTTAAGGTAGAAATCTGGAGTTAACCAGCTATCAATTTTTTTCACCTTCAAGTCTATGAGGTTTCTACTAGCGTTATTTCTATAAATCTGTCCTGTTTCACAATTCTGTATTTGTCATCTATCGGTGACATCTTATGTTTTGTTATTTAATAAATAAAAATATAAATAATAATGTATATGGCTAAAGATCTATGCACATTTAGAAGACGTAATTAAAATTCCCTGATTTATTAATTTCTTTTATAAAAGAAATTTTTTTATTACAATTTTTTATTAAAGCTTTTTATTTCAGTTATTTTTTAATATAAAGGACAAATCTATTTTATAATAATGCAATAATCATTAATTTGAAATAGTGAACATTTTTAGAAAGTTTGGATCTATTCTATATTGAATATATATATGCTTGTTTTTCTTTTGCATAAATAAATATACTTTGTGACCTAAAATAGAATTATTTTTATAGTAGTATAAACACAATTAAATATAATGTTCTCTGAGTAGATTCAAAACATGTTTTCTTTTATAAAATCAAAATTTTTTGTAGAATAACCAAAGTGTTGGGCTTACTAAAATTAATTATTTATTAATATTTTCATATTAAACAAATATTTTGTTAGAAAATTATAAACGCATTAATATTTTTAGAATCACATTTATTCTATGTTGAATACTTTAAAATATTAAAATATGCCAATATTTGGTTACGAAATATGTAATAAAAGTTTAACAATAAAATTTATGTTTAAATAATTTAAAATAAATATTTTTTAAATTTAAGCATGATCATTCCCATCGTTACATTTAGTGAATTTTAGTTTTAGTATATTTTAAACACATACATTAATTTTAAAGACATTAACATTAATTTTTTGCAGATTAAAAATTTGGAAATGTAATTTGATTTAAAAAAATCTTATCATAAATTTTAGTATGTAATTTAAAAGGTAATTTTGGGATTGTGTAATTTGGTGGTGGAAAGGATTTGGTGGAAAGGTGTAATTTTAATTTTTTAAAAATTTAAATTACCTTTATTTAAAAGGCAAATTATTTGTTATAAAAATATATTTTCAATTATGTAAAGTAGGTTATCGTTTATGTTTTTTTTACATACAATTATTTTCAACAACATATATATTTATATATAAATATTTAATTTTAAATAAATATTTAATTTTAAATAAAAATTTATATATAAATATTAATAACATATAAATATTTATGCTTCAAAATTAAAAAATTAACATTCAATAAATAAAAGTTATTATGCAAATTAAAATATTCATATTTTAACATGACGTCAAACGTTCATTTTTTAACGGCTAATAAGATATCTACAATTACATTATTAACAGGCTTACTATTTAATGACGTTTTCCACTTGATAGACATGCACTTATAATTTTGTGTTTAGTTCTACATTAATATATTTTACATCTTAACGACTGGAGGATATATTTCCTACGAATAAATATTATATTAAATCAATTAAAATTTAGAAAATAAATAAAAATATATAAATTATCATTGAAGTTTAAATTAATTATAAGTTCAAGATTATTGATAACTGTATTCTTTAGGATTATTAACTGTGTAACATTATTTCCCGAAACACATAATTAAATTATTGGTTGTATTTCAGGTCTTTATGAATAATTATTATTTATAAAAAATTTATATATATTTATGCTTTAAAACTGAAAGAAAAAAAATCATCTTATAATAAATAAACTACAATATTCATTTTTCACTGTGATTCTAACATTTCGTCATAATATGAAAACATTTCTTCTTAAAACAGCTTTATTATTATTATTATTTTGTAAATTTTGTCATTTAAATGTATTTTTTTTTTTGCAGAAATGAATTAAATATTTAATTGTAGTTAAATTTTAATATAATATTGATTACTTTAGTTATAAAAAAATTTTTGGAGACTAATATTTTCAAATTTCTAATTAAAATCTAAGAAATTAAGAAAATTTATGTTATAATTATTTATATAAAATGGAAAAAAATTGAATCAAATGTCAAAGTTGCTGTAACGTTCAATTTAAAAATTAAAATAGATATGAGAAACCTGGTGTAATTTTCTGTAGTTAATTGAAGTGCGGAAACACAAAATTTTGAATTAGTGAGGAAAAAGAAATCCTTGTGTTTTGAATCAATATGGAAAAAAAAATTATAGTAACGAAATAATAAATTAAATTGACATAATATATAAAGGCAATGCTGTAATCTCCATGTAACACTTTGAAATAGTTAAAAAGACTTTTTTCTACGTTATGATTGCAGTGCCATCTACTGACACATTTAAGAAGTAAACTATTAATTTAACCAATATATTCCCAAACAATCCATTACTAAAGGCAATGATTAATTTACTTTTCATCTTCATATTTTTTTGTAAAAATTGAAAGATACCTTAGGTTTTTCAGAAAAGTTATCTTTTTAATTTAAATAATTCAGAATATGTTTTTAATGAGCTTTGGAAAATTAAAATACTTGACAATTTCATTTTATATTTAATGTGAAAAAAAATTAGATTTTGATTCTAAAATGCATGCATGTTTAAATTGCTTTTTTACAGGTTGTTTATATTTCCTTAATTAAAATGATGCTAAAATTTTGTTTTTACGATATTGTATTATGTATTGCTTTTCATTTGGAATCGTTTAACAATAAACTGTTTTCGTTTAGTAAATTAGTCCCGAAAAATAAATTTAGAAAAATCATACAAGCTTTTTTAAGAATAATAACAAAAAAATTATCTTATTTCCATATAATAGCAAATATAAGATTTACAAAATGACTTAACGTATGCCATATTGAAATTATACATAACATTAAATAATATAGAAAACAATTTAATTTAAAATCCCAGTCTATAATTTTATTTTTCAATTTATGCAAATGTCCCTATATAGAAAGAATTTAAAACATATTTTTGTAATTAATTTTTTTTTTAAGAAAAGTTTTAAAAAATAATTTTTCTAATTAATTAGAAAACATTTTCAGTTCATATGAATTTAAATTCAGTAGTGTTAATCATATTTTATATTGCAAATTTATGACAAAAAATCAATCTTAAACTATTGAAACTATTTTCCCCCTAAAATAATTATTTAGTTACATTAAAATTAACTATATAATAATATATATATATTTTTAAACTATATAATAATATATATATGATATATATTTTGAAATATATGTTGCTATTTATTAAAAAGAAAATTCTATTTTCTTTTTGCAAAAGATTCTTTGAAATTTTTTTTCTAATATTTGTATTTATTATTCGAGAATGTATAAGTGTATCCGACAGTTTTCAAATGTAAATTTCTATTTTTAGCAAATAATAGATTATAAAGAATCAGTCAATTAAAAAAAAAGAAAACCAGAACTAACATAAAATTGCACACTTTAGAGCCTTAATTGAGTAAAATTGCACTGATAAAAAGGAAACATGAAATTAAGTGTCGTTCATTTAAGGGATTATCCAGATGAAAACATTTAAAAACATTTTAAATCTAAACATTTTAAAACATTTTAAATCTAAACAGTTAAAAACATTAACATTATTTATAATTAATTAATTAATTTAACATTAATCTAAACATGCTACATTTTTTAACGAATATTAGATTATAAAGAATTAGTCAATTGAAATAAACTAACACCAGAACTAATATAAAATTACACACTTTAGAGCTTTAAGTTAGCAAAATTGCACTGAAAAATGAAATATAAAATTAAGTGCCGTTCATTTAAAGGATTATCCAGATAAAAATTCCTACACGATCACATTAAGATAAATCATTAAATGATTAATCTTAAACATGCTACTCTTTTTAACGAATATTAGATTATAAAGAATCAGTCAATTGAAATAAACGAACACCAGAACTAATATAAAATTACATACGTTAGAGCCTTAAGTTAACAAAATTGCACACTGAAAAATGAAACATGAAATTAAGAGTCTTTCATTTAAAGGATTATCCAGATAAAAACTCCTACACGATCACATTAAGATCAATCTTTAGTTAAATTAAAGTATGCTATAAAAGAAAAAAGAATTCTTCCTACAGAAATAACTTTCATAGTTGTATAATTCCATAGGTTTACATAATATGTGACAAAAATATGAGACATTTCTCTTTAAACCACTAGATTTGAATCATGACAGTGGCATGGATATTTATTGGTGGTTCGGAAACCACGTTAAACTGTAGGTCCCGGTCTATTTAGCCTAAAGTGTGCACAAGATGACCGTAGAGCGACAAACTAAACCAAACCAGACTTTAAACCTCTAACGACCTGACGGCTAATTGGCTAACGTTCTGGCCTTTGCTACCACAGGCTTTAGTTTCGAATCCTGGCTTGGTTTGGTTTGTCTCTCTACGGTCGTCTTGTGTACTTGAGGGCTGAACAGATCGGGAACTACACTTTAAAGTGGATTCCAAACAAATATTCATGCCACCGCAGTATTCGAACCTGAAGCCTGTGATACCAATTACCAGAACAAATACTGGCGGTGGCATGGATGTTTGTTAGTGGTTCGGAATCCATGTTAAACAATAGGTCCCGGTATAATTAGTCTAAAATGTTCCAAAATGATATAATTTCCAGCATAGAATGCCAGCCAATCAGCAGCCTGAGTGGGATAGGATACCAGGGATACGATTGGCTGGCATTTTATGACGTGAAGCTTTAATATTTAGATATTTAATAGGGGAAACTCACCTTCAGAAATCATTTTGCCGTAGATAAACCTAATCTACACACTTCTTGTACGTTAAAGTTGTATGTTTTAAGTTTTAAGCTGTTTGTTGTAAATTATTTTTTAATTAGGTATCAAATATAAATTTTTTTTCTGTCAAAGTGTATTTAATTAACAACTCTTTAAACCTAATTTTTTTAGAAACTTTCAAACTTCTACTTGATGTAAGTGCCATTACAGTTTAACAATTTCGATAAAAAAAAGTAAACCTTAAAAGAAAAATAAAATTTTCAGAGGAAAAAAGAAAAACATTGTAATTAAGAGGTTTGAGAAGCACTAAAAGTTCTACTAAATTTATTGCACAAGAGAAACAGCAGCAATTTTTAGAGAGCTAGCTACAATTTTTTTTATAAGAGTCTAGAACATTCCACTGGTTTCCAAGCAACTCTTAAGCTATGTTAAGCTTCATCGAAAGTGTTCCTTTTTTTTATTTCTCGAGAACTTGTACGTAAGCATTAGCTTCAGCATCTTAAGATAAACTTCCTAAATTAGACGCTGGCTTAAGCTAATTGGCACTCCAGTCTAGAATGGGATATTTTAAATTACCAGGGAAACTTAATTGGATAAAAATGTTCTATGTATCTAAGAGTATATAGGTTTACTCGATCAAGCAATTATAATGTAAAAAGTTGGAAGAATTTTGGACAATAATGAGTACAAAAAAATAGATAAATTAAACATTTTTATTGAAAAATATAATTATTTTATTGACAGCATCTCAGTGTTATAAACGTTTTTCTGTTCCCAAATGGTTACCCTCTCTTCTTTCTGACTCGCTATTAATTTGTTAATCACTTTGTGACGGGTGGCATTGCCACAATAGATCAGCATTGTGAGAAGGTTTGGTTTGTTTGTCACTCTACAGTCATTTTGTGCATATTTTAGGCTAATTAGACCGGGACCTACTGTTTAACGTGGATTCCTAACTACTAAAAAACATCTATGCCACCGCCTGCACCAATGGAGAAGAAGAATGATCTCAAATTTGGCCAAATTGTTTTAAAATGTTGGGCTTAGATTTCAAGATATCGAGAATGGATCACAAATGATGCAACCTGTTTCTTCTTTGCCTTTGCGTCATATAAGGCGATATATATCTTTTTTTCTATTAAATCCCTGCCATCGCCAGGAATTCATTCCACCTCCAAACATCCATGCCACCGCCAGGATTCGAACAATGAAGCTGTGGTACCAAAGGCCAGAGCGTTAGCCAAATGGCCATCAGGCGGAGGAGGGTGGATTCATTGTATATTGTTCGCAAAGAAAGTTGATAAGACAAAGGCTTTCAGACGTAAAGACTCACCATTTGCGTGTTATATAAGAGAAAATCAAATAATTTCAAACTAGTAATTAGTTTCTAGGGCCTGGTGGCCGAGTGACTAGCACTAAGGCGCTTGATGGCACAAGTTTCTGGTTCCAGTCCTGACCTTGACATGGATGCTTTTAGTGGTTAGGAGTCCATTTTAAACCGTAGATACAGGTCTAATGTGATAGTAGGACGTATGGAGGACAACCCCACCCCGTAAAAAGAAACCATCTCCATTCCGAAATTTGACAGTAGGCAGACGGCCTTGGTCCACCACGGGGATGTTGCGCCAATGAAGAATGATCCAAATTTTTATCATCGCAATGTACTATATTCACCTTTCAAAATAATGACTATAGCAAAAGCCACCAGAGGGCAGTGGCGTAACAATAGGATGGCAAATTGCCACGGGTCCCTGCCCGAGTAGAGAGGCTACGAGAACAGGAATGGCCTAACATTTATTAATACAAAATAAAGTAAAATTTATTAATTCTATATTTAATAAATTTAAGTTACTAAAGTGATAAATTAAAAAAAAAGACGTGTATTATCAAGATTTTGAGCGTTTTCATTTGTATGAAAAATAAATTGCACCTGGTAGTATTAGTAATAGAAACAGTTACGCAAGGAGACCTGCCCGCATTTTTGGTTGTTGAATACACAAAATAAACATTGCGAATTTCCACTGCCACCCACGTGCCACTGGGACATTTTTAAATTCACATGTCATGGAATTCCCCTGATTCTTGAATAGGTACTTACAAAATTAAAAGTAGGAATTTCCTCTGGCAGTCAGAGACTTCCAGAAAACGGGGAAGTCCCTTGTTTCGTGGATTCTCCATGCGTCACTATTGTCTTACTTTTCTTTTGATTTTATTCGCTATCAACCGTAAAGGTAATTAGTTGATTGTGGAAATTAGATAATAGCATTTCTAGCAATAGAAAATATCTTAGTGAGAATGAAAAACAAAAAATGAAAGAGGGAGTTTGAAGAAAAAAAATGAAATAGTTACCTAAAATAAGTCAATATTTTTAGAGTGAGGAAGAAATAAATGTGCAGTGCTGTTCGAACCGAAAGTGGTAGTATTGCAGTCCCCGACAACACTCATCGGGTACCGCAGTCCTGTACTAGAGATACACATAAATCAATACCAAAGTGAAGTGACTGAAATTGACTTGGAAAAAAAAATGGCATCTTCGTCGTACATTATTAATAAGGATCATTTTAAAGATAAATGATCAAATGAAACGGTTTGTGATCGAAAATGGACACTGCAAACTTAAAAGGCATCTTTAGGTAATACTTTATTAAAAAAAACAAAGAATGCTGATAATTTGAATTGAGGGGCATTCAAAAAATTTGCCACGGGCCTAAGATGGTATAGATGAACTTATTAATCACATTCTAACGGGTAGCATTCTCACAATTGATCAACATAGTTTTCAACAAAGTTGATGAGGGAAATGCTTTTCAGACTCAACATTTGCGTGTTTTATAGGATAAAATCAGGCATTTTCAAACTAGTAATCCAACATTTTGTGACGATCGCAACTATTCAGCTTTCAAAATAATGACTATAGCAAAAGCCGCCTTATTTATATTCTTTCTACATATATTGGTCAATGAATGAAGTTTATCTTAAGTATTTATAACAGCATCGACTTACTTCAATCTTGGTCTTCTATAATTTCCTTAGTTGGATTATTCTTTTTGATAGAATATTATATTATATAATAAAATACTTTTATTATTTTTTTTCGATGAAACAAATTAAAGAATTTACAACAGTTAAAATAAGTACATCAAGATATCTCGTTAGTTAAATTATTTTGTCATTTGATTTCTGTAACCGTACTTCCGCCTACACCCTGGCAAAAGCGCGTTTGGCGTTCAGAAGAAATGGTCAGTTAACCTACAGACTCTCACCCGGAGAGGAAGTATCTTTCGCGCTCCCTGCACATACCGGAGTATCGGACTTTTGACTTAAAAGTCGAGTACTTACACGAATCTATAATTATATGTCTTTAAATGTGTGTGGTGTTTGTGCGTGTGTAAATAAAGCTGTGAGTTCTCCAGTCTGTGACTCAAGTATCTCAACCCAACCACACTCAGTTATAATCTGGTTACCAAACCTGCATACTATATTGTATTATTGTTATGTAATGTAACTCTCTAATTACATAACCTTTAAAAACCCCTCATTATTTGTTACAAAGAGCTAGCTTTAAAAATTTTGATTAAATAACCATTTTTAATTCCTGAAATAACAGAATTAATGATTTTTTTTTTCTTCCAAGCTAATCATGAGATTGCAAAATAATCAATAATCAATATGCGATCCAAATTTTTGAGCTAATATCTTCAAATCTTACACAAAACTTTCACAATTTTCGTACTAACAATTGGTTCGTCACTAAGAATATATTAACAAAATTAAAAAATTATTTAACATCGAACTATTTAACGATTTTGAAATAAAAACAAATTTCATTGTTTTCCTCACCTCGTTGCTCCTTGCGAGCAGCGCTCTCTGTTGCTCCGGCGTGGTTCTCACTTCCAGGTCCGGGTCGGAAGGAACGTAGTACAGGGACTGGTGGGCAGCGGAAGGGGCGTACTGGGTGAGCAGGGGGCGCGAAGTAGAGAGCAGGGTCGTCAGGGCGGTGAAGCTGGGGCGGCGACTCTGGTTCGACAGCATCCTCTTAGGTCGCCGTAGTTCCCCGTCAAGGTCGTGGTCATAATTCACATCCTGTAAAAAATAAATAATTAAGATAAACAAAGGGATTTGAGAACATATAGTGTCAATTATCCTTGAATAAAATATTACATTGAATAAGAACTCTCTATTTATCTCTCTCAGAATATGCAATATCACTATTATGTGTATGCATGCTTGACATATAGCAACCATAAGCTTTTCCACTTCGAGAAGAAAGGAGAAAACTGTTGAACGAGACAGAGAAGTTAGACTGATAAGAAAAAGACATGATTCTTGAAAGCTCATACCTTTTGAGGGAGCTGCTTATTCATATACATTCATTAAAAACCAAATGAAAAATAAATCCTTTTTATTCTTAAATACTATTTGTAACGACTATCAAAATTAGATTTTTCCATCAGAAGCGATTAATAGTAATAGTTCATCGATCTACTACAATAATTAAAAGGTATCCCTCTACAGAATCGAACTAATATTGATTGGTGAACATTTTTATGTATAAGGTTTGTAGGGTTCTTCATATTAATGTGGTTAAAATTAGTGTGGTGTTAATATTCATATAGTATATGTTTATGTGGTTGTTATAGTTTGAGTCGTATTGAGTTTGATATAATTGCTAATGTTAATGTGGTAGTTAACGCTGATGTGATTATTAATATCGATTTGGTAGTTATTGTTGATGTGTTTGTTAATGTTATTGTTATCCTTAGTGTGTTATTGTTGATTTGTTTGCCATTGTTATTCTTAGTGTGTTAGTGGTGATTTGATTGTTATTGCTATCCTCAGTGTGTTATGGTTGATTTAGTTGTTATTGCTATCCTTAGAGTTAATGTTGATTTGGTTGTCAGTGTTATTCTTAGTGTGTTAATGTAGACTTGGTTATTATTGTTATTTTTAGTGTATTAATGTTGATTTGGTTGTTATTGTTGGTGTGGTTGATATTACACTATATAAATTATTTATTTTCAATTTGTTTTTATTGAATTAATTTTTAATACTAAAGCTAACTAACTGTAAATTTTCAAATTCTATTTTTTTATTAATTCACTCGTTAATTTATTTTAAACCCCAATTCACATTCTCAAAAGAGGGAAATCTCACCTCCACGTCAATGATGATGCCCCCGGCCACCGTCTTGCGCTTCCTGAGCTCGGTGATGAGCTCCACGAACTCCTCCTTGAGCTCCTCCATGCGGTGGTGCAGCGCCTTCTGGTAGACGGGGGCCGGGGCAGACTCGGAGGGGTGCACGTAACCCGGTATAGACATCACCTCCAGCTTGCGCGCGATCTCGTGCAGCTCGTCCTGGACGACGTGCAGCTTGGCGTTGATCTGCGAGGGGAAGAATGACGACACAGACTGTGAGAAAAATATACAGCTATGATAGCAATAATTATTGTTTAATTCATGTTTCATTCTCAGAAATACTCATCATTCCGATACCAGCTCAAAAATGGCACATTCAGTTAAAGTTTAGAAATCGTTCTCAATATCAGAGCACTGATTCCCAAAGTGATGGATTTCGACCTCCTAGGGATCGAAATACCATAGTTAGAAGTGGTCGAGTAAGGGTCTATAGAAAAATATTATAACTGTGCAGGTAATATTTAATTAGGTTAACATTCGGTTTCTTCAATGAATGACAATACAGCCATAAGAGACAAAGTCGTGTGAATACTTACAAATGCCAATGAAGTACGCCAAAATAACGTATATACACTTATATTGACAAGGAATCGGTCAGGATAGGAGGAATCTGAACGATTCTCCTCAGGAATAAGAGAATTCTTAGGGATCGTTCTCAATATCAAAGCATTGATCCTCAAAAGATATATATATACCTTCTAGGGGTCGAAATACTATTGTTAGAAGTCTATTCAGGAGAAGTGGTCGATAAGAATCTACAGAAAAATATTATAACTGTGCAGGTAATAATTAATTCGGTTAAAATGTATTTCTTGAATGAATGCCAACACAGCCATGAGAAACTTAATGCGAATAGTTAAAAAGTCAATGAAGTAGGCCAAAATAACGTATATACACTTACATAGAAAGATTGTATTACCGTTATCTAAATTAAATTTTATATTTTATATATCAATCATATCTTTAGACTGCCAAATCATCTTGATCACTTTAGCTGTAGAATTATTGACAGGTATCTGAAAAGGATGTGTTATGACGAATGAAGTACCATAATGTAGTTTCATATTGTTATGTTCTTTCTTCTCTTCTGTTTTATATTTATATATTTTTTCAAAATACAAGTGCTGTTGAGGGACAACTTGGTAGTGAAAAAAAAATTTCAATAGGTAATTGGTAACATCATCCTGCAGGTGAAAGAAACAATATTGCTCAGCAGTTGCGCGAGGTAACAAAATGCCAATGACGAGGTTCACCAGACCTTGACATAAAAGATCTATTTGCCCATTAACCTAACTTTGAATTTTATTACGACTTTCCATCGGTAGCATGCTTTGAGACTAGTATAAAAAGACCACGGATGGATGTCTCATCCATGGACTAATAACGTGTAAAATGGGAGTCATTTCAGTGTCTGGATGCCAAATGCTATGGAAAGGGTTTGAGACATAGTACCATTCATGAAAAACACTTTTACGATATCTCAACTTGCTCTTCTGGAGCAACATTATAATTAAGTAGTTATAATATAGAGCTACAAGTGTTCGATGAGGATAACCTTTGGAGTTTTCTATCAATTTTTTCAATACGTCAAACTGATAAATCTTACATTAATTTACAATAACTTTTTGTACATAAAATTAAAGACTTTTTCCGTTTCAAGGTGCTATTGATATATACTATGTGCTCGCAAGGAGCATTGAAAGATCACATCAAGCAAGTGTGGTAGCTGAAAAGTGAGAATTATAGTTGAAGGGATTGGCCAACGTTTTCTTTTGTATTTACTTCCCTGTGTATGTGATGGCTAGGAAGACATGTTTCAGCACTATTCTATTCGCTGCAGAACACAAATGATCCATGTTATGCAACAATTGTAATTGTAAGTAATATTCGCCGGAGAATATAACTGAAACTCGTATTCATCGAGGAATAGGCACTCGTCAAATGTTCTATTACCTGATGTTAAGTATGGGAAAATAATGCCATGTAACCATTGCAACTAAGAAGGTTATATATCCCCTAGAACACAAATGAAGGAGATATTCATCAAGGAATAGATACTCTACGCTCACTATTGATAATCTAATGTTAAGTACAGGAAGATAATGCCATGCAACCATTGCAGCTAAGAAGGTTATATATCCCCTAGAACACAAATGAAGGAGAAATTCGTCAAGGAATAGGCACTCTACGCTCACCATTAATCATCTAGTGTTGAGTATGGGAAGATGGTGCAATCACTACACTTAAGTCAGGTTAGATGCCTTACTGAGTGAGATCTATCAGATACTGTGTTTGATAGTGTACATTACTACTTAATTTTTTCAGCTCTATTCAGTACTGAGTGTGTCTTTTTTAGCAAGTATATATATTTCATCTGCGCTAATATATTTTTCTGTACCTTTTAACAACAAAATATATTTCTCTATTTTCTTATTCATATTGCTCATACATCTTGTAAACTCACGGGGAAATATCGATTTGGTGCATGGAGTTTGCAAAGGAGTGCATTTAAAAATTGTTTTAATCCTTAATAATTTTTTAGCATTTTTATTAAAACTAAAGTGTTTCCTAAAATCCATGACAGGAAATAAATAATATATTTAATACATTATAAACTAAAAATCCAATTTTTAATATAACCAACTGATAAATATTACATCAATTTACAATTTATTTTTTGCACATCAAACTAAAGAAGCATTCAATAAATTTCCTTTTATGTGCTTGATAAATTTTATACTACTTATTCAAACCATTTCCACATATTTCATGGCCAGCGTCCGTTAATCTTATGTGAAAGCGGAAACATCTAAATGAAGAATAGATGAATTATATGCGGGCTTTTCTTTTTGCAAGCCACTTTAGTATTTAGCATTCTTTTTTTATTCTTGTTCTCTATTGTGTTATATAACTAAATGTACAAAAGGAATAAAGAAACCTAAACCGCATGAAAGAAACCGGCATTCATTTTTGCAGTCACAAAAGAAATGCTGTCGACACAGCGCCATCAAAAGAGAATAACTTATGAATGAAAGAGATGCATGTCTGTAGATTTATTGAGGAAAAGAAACCCATGAATTTTGTGTGAATCCCATTTGATAAGCCTGACGATTGGATGAATTGCAATGCAGTGAGGAGTTAATCAGAATTATAGAATTTGCATTCGAAGCTTTTGATTTGTGTGTTTTTTTTTTTTTTTTTTTTTATAAAAGATAAAAAAACAGCTTTTTATGACAGAAAAAAAAAAAATTGTAAGAAAAACAGGAAATATATTTTGTGTACCAAGAGTACTTTATAATAATGTTTTCTTTTTTAAAAGTTTTTAAATGCATTTTCCATCTAGAATTACAGAATGCACTAAATCAGGGGTGGTCACCCCAAATGATCTTGCGGGCCACTTTGGAAATAGATCATAACTCCGCAGGCCGCATATAAAATTATATATCCCCATATTAGATATTAGCCGCATATAAAATTATATACCCCCACTGTAGACATTTTTTTTGGAGTAAAAATTGAGACATAATAAATTATTATTTTTGTGTTTACTATTATTTTTACATGTAAACAGAGATAATATAATAATTTTGATACTACACATGGTAAAGAATTATATAACACTAAAAATGAAATATAAAAAATACATAAATATAAACGAACTAAAAAAAAATGAAATCATTAAAAAAATTTATTTTTCTAGCGCAATTTGTTTCTCCACTTATCATGAATATAATTTAATTATTCTGCGAACTCATAACTGTAAATCATAAATAAAACAGTCAATATCTCTCATATATTAGCAAGAATATTATTTTAAAATCAAAGTTAATTTTTTCTCATATTTTCAACAGTTAATTTTTGAATATATGGATGCACACATTATATTTTTTATTACATTGGCTTTCACTACTTTGACCATTATGAAATAAATGCATTTTGTAAAAATGTAATAAATCTCAAGGGCCGCAAAAATATTCAAGGCGGGTCGCGGGTTTGCCATCCCTGCACTAGAGGATAGATCACAATGTTAACAGTTTAATTTATATTTCATATATATCATATAATATATGTATATACATTAAAAGTTACACATGTATAACATTTAGCAACATACTGGGATTCTGGACAGTTAATGAAAGGAAATAGCTTCACATTTTAAACTTTAGAGTTAATATTTATTGATACAATTAAATTATACGCATTACATCAAAACATTTATTTATAAAAATCAATATTATGCCTTTCCTTATTTTATTCTATATTTACTAGAAGCTTCAAATTTTAAAACTGAATGAAGCAGAAAGATAAATAAATGTAATGAAATATAAATAATGAAAGATACATAATGTGGGAAATGATAAATAAGGGAATTCAAAAAGATTTAAACATCAATTTATTTGAGCCTTATAAATTTATGCACAGCCCAAATGGGCGCCCCAATTGCCAATATGAAAATATATATTCACGCAGACACCGGTACATTGATAATGGAACGATGCAAAACTGGTCTAAACGCATATTTTTGAAGCAGAATGCTCAGTACTTTTATTGCATAATTCATAAAAGGCGAAGTGCTGACTTCGCACCTGGATCGATCGTCATGCATTGTGCATATGATGTGAAATATGTATGGATGAAAGGAAGGACCCAGGCAAAGAACTCACCTCCTTGACAGAAGGCTTGAAAATCTCCTCTCGCCTTCTCTCAGCTGTGAAAGAGCTCCTCCTCCTCTCTTGGCCGGGAATCTTCCTCTTAGCAACGATGCTGTACATGCGATCCAGCTGAGGAGAAGGGAAAGAAAGTTAAATGTTTTGTTCTGTTTAGAAACTCAATATGTAATCCATTTAAGACTTAAATCGAGAAAAGGCTATATTACATAATATATATAGTTGGTTTTAGATATGTTTGAAGTTTGTTTCATTATTTTTGAGTACTTCTCATAGCTACCAGTACCAGTTGAAAAATTTTATCAAGCTATGTTTTTATTCTACCAAACAATACCTACATGATAGAAAATATAACTTGTTTTTATGTAACATAGCTTTTAAAAAATTTCTTGTTTCGGAAAAGTAATCGTAATGGACATATTCTGTTATTGTAATATTTTGCAACTCTTGTAAAAATATAATATTTTCCCATTAACGTTTGCTGACGGTATTGGTATGTTTCAACAAGATCTTGCTCCATTTCATACTTCTAAGCTAACAACAAAATTTCTCCAAGAAAACATTAGTAGTTTTAGATTATTTAGATTAAATAATATAAACTGGTACGGTAAAATAAAACTGGTAAAATAATATAAATTATAATAGGGTCTGATAATTCGCCAGATGTAAATCCTATCAAAACTTTGTGGAACATTGTGAAGAGGCGTGTGACTAAGATGGATTGCTCAACCAAGAGAAAAAGATGAATGATTGAGAGTATAGCAAAAGTTAAGTTTCATGATGGCGACATCAGAAATATACGTTCTAAATTAGTGAAATCCATGCCGAAACGTGTACAAGATATCATCAAAGCTACAGGAGGACATATTTGCTTCTATAATGCTATGAAACTTACGCAAATTAAATCTCATATATGAACATTTTTGTATTTGCACCATATTGTATGTTCCTGATGTATTTGCTATATAGAAAGAACTTATAAAATCTAAAACTATTCTAGTGTATAGAAAATAGTGGAAAATATGGTGAATACACAAGAGGGTCCTATAATTACTGCTTATTTATAATGAATATGCATTTTCAATGGTTCTATTTTGAATCAATTATAACTAGGAAGAGAAACACAGTTTTGCTGATAAAGTTTTTAAAAATCTGCCTTTATTTCACACCTAAGCTTAAATGGGTTTTTGAAAATGGTGCAACATTTGACTGCACGACAGGGTCACAGGAGCTCTTTTTCTCCCCATGCTCTGATGGAGGGATCATTGCCCGGGATGACCCCTTTGGTACGGTTGGACATGCAAGCTTCACTATCTTGAAACCCGTGACCAGCCTGGGGAAGTTCTCCAAGGAAGTAGGTTAATGCCAATGGTAAAAAGTATATCATTGCCATTAGTATACCTTTTACCATTAATTAATACCATTGGCATCATAGAAATGTAAATAACATTTAGAAACTAAATGATGGTCTCTTACATGGGTCGTGAATCCCTTCACCAGTATTTTGGGCGACGCGATGGTGCCGCTGTCCGCAGACACCCCCACGTAGAAGTTGCCCGCGTACGAGAAGACGCAGAAGGCCACGGGCACGTCGGGGTGGGAGTTCATCCAGAAGCTGACGGACTTGAGTCGGCAGGAGGCGAGCATGACGTGCCTCTCGGGGCCGGGCAGGCTGCAGAAGGAGAGGCTGGCCGATCGGAGGACGGTGCGGACCAGCCACTGGCAGAGGCAGGAGGGCAGCAGGGTCATGAGGTAGTGGATGGCACTGTACATGACGACGGGGTCGCAGGAGCCCTTCAGCTCCTCCATGCTCTGGTGCACGGCCCACAGGCCCGGGATGGCCCCCTCGGTGCGGGTGGGCATGCAGGCGTTCACCACCGTGAAGCCCGTGCCCAGCTCGGGGAAGGTCTCCATGGAGGTCGGCTCGTAGCGAAGATCCAGGGGAATGTTCACCTGGAAAGGAGGTGGTAATATTACTTATAATGGGTAGAAATAGATAAATGAAATTGCTAAAACAAAATAATACATTCTTCTTAGTGTTCTTAGAAGAGATTTATATGTCAAGCCAGTATGAGTAACAAATAGTGAACATTTATTAAATGAGTGTTTCTACTGAAAAAACTCATTGGTTTTAGTGTTGTGTTTTAACTAAATTTTTACATATTCTGTTGAGGTTAAATACGTGATTTTTGTGTCAGTTTTTACAGTGGTGTATCGTGTAAGATGCATCCAACGCTTCTTACACGCTATACTGCTGCATGTAGTATGATTTATAGATTTAACTTTGTAGATGCCTTTTTAAGTAACTCTGACAGAACAGAATGAAAAAAATTCAGACAAGACAGGCAAAAGCGAGACTGGCGACGTTGTCAATAATGTATTTTTCAACTTTTCTGATAGAAACGAATACAACGGTAAATATTTTTATTAACATTGGAGAAAACTTAACAGCTAATAGCATATATGCATGTCAAAAATATTTAAAAAATTCTAATTTTATTTTATTTTTCATAAAATTTTTTATTGGAACCATACATTAAATTCTCTATAAATGAATTTTACGTAATAATTTCTGTACTGATAAATGAAATTCAATGCATTTTCAAAATTGAAAGTGTGATGTGATAGATTATATTGAGTATTTTCTTCATTTTTTATTGTTATATATATCTTATTATAAAAGTTCAATACTCGAATTACTATTTGAACATTGAACTTTTGAATAAGTATTCATGTAGTTGATTATTACTGATTTAGTAGTACTGAACATATCTACTTTTTCCTGAGAAAATTCATTAATGAAGTGTAGTTTCACCAGAATAACTAGTATTAGAAGCATGTAAAGAATACCCTATATATAGAAAATACTTATCAATTTAATATATCAATATTTATTTTATGCACATTTTATGTTGTATTTTTTTTTCGAAGTAGCAGTTTTTACTCTTCATATTTGCATCGAAAATATTTAAGAACTGAATAGTTGTTTAAAAATCAGTACTTGAAATTCAATTAAAATATTAAGAGCAATTTTATAAATGCGTACATTTACAGTAAGCTAAACTTTCCTCACTGTAAGATAGCCCAATTTTAAGAACTTCAAATTCTTATGGCCTGAGTGTCACATGGACAGTTCAATAAAGTACAGCTGTCCAAATACCTTGGAGACATCAATAGTGTCAAACAAAGAAATTAACAGCCAATGATAGATAAATGAAAGGGATATATTTTTCTGAAATGTTTACAAACGTCATATCGCATTTGTAAATTATCGCCCATTTGTTTACTTGCCTGAAAATAGAATACAAACAAAATGCTTATTAAAATATTTTATTAAACCGTATGCACGACATGCGCAGAGAGGGAAAAAAATCTTTGTTTAATATCAGTATGAATTTAAATTTGAGTTACAAAAGTAACTGAGTAAATATTAGATAAATTTAAAAATGTGTTTTGATTGTGCAAACTGGCATTTTATTGAAAGTCAGGAAGTATCTTCATTGAAGTATAATATAAAAAAGCAACAAAATGTTTACTTAAAAAGAATAACCTTTTTCCAAAATATTTTTCACAATTTTTTCAGCAGAAAATATTTAAAAGTTTATGTATAACTATATATAAGAATAAAGCAGACATTCCTTAAAGCCCATGGTGGGCCAAGATCGTCTGCTTACTGACCGATTTCAAGACAGGAGATGGTTTCTTGTTACAGGGTAGGATTGTCAACATTGCGCCGAACTCTGTACAGTCATATTAAACATATTGTTACAATGTTCAATTTTGTTTGTTAAAAACCTTTTAATTATGTTAGTGATTATGTATTTTTTTCTTTGAATAAAAACTTTGATAAAAGGAGACAAAAATAAGATATAATAAAATATATAAAAGATATATAAAAGGAGACAAACCAAAGTAAGCATTGTATACAAGGCACGTCTGACCCATTATCAAAGACCAGATTCATGAAGTTCTAAGGGCAGACTCAATCTTAGTTTGAGATTCTTATGGAAGATTTCACTGACCCAAAGCCCTATCTGAGATTCTTGTAAGGGTCATTACACTGTATTCTCCTGGATTAACTACCAGAACATCATATGCAAATTAGGCAACCTTAAAAAATTTTTGCACCTGATCTTTTGGTAGCTAATTCAGGAGAATACCATGCCGTGAATCTCGAATTTGGATTATTAGATTTTTGGAGTTTTATTACATCTACTCAATATGCTAAAATATATGTTAAATTAAGCAAATTGACTGTTTAGATGCAAGTTAATATACCTAACTAGATAATAATAATAAAATGAACTATGAAAGCAAATCAAAATTATAGATTAATATTTAAACTAATTGTAAAAAAAATATTGAGATGATTATTTTTTAAAATTATTTTTTATGTTTTAAGATAAAAAACAAATCTGAGATGTATCCTAACATCATTTTTATAAGCAAAGATCACATCATTTTTTTACTTATATGTGGCATTAACTTTTAGAAATCGTAGTTATTTTTTTAAAAAGGTTTATTATTATTGTTAAAGAACAAAAAAATATTTTTTGCAAAATATTATTCGAGTAATTATATCTATATACCCAATTTGTTCTAACATTTATATTAAACCCTTATTTGTAACGTTATTCAATTCTACTTTCGAGATTATAATCTTATTTTTATGAACCAATCTTCATTTTAAAAGATAATACTTGCCACAGATTAGCATCATACTTGACTTATTTTTTTATCTGTCTGGATATGATTTGTGAAATGAAAACGCATCATATTTTCTATCAGTTTACAACATATTTATCTTCCTGTTTACATTACGTAATTTAAAGGGACACATGTCTCCAATCACAGTAGCATTCGACGTAAACATTTCAACAACATTTTCCAATTTTCTACTACAACAGCAAGTAGTGAACGAGTAGGTCACGCTTTTGTTCTGAATAAATTGTATCATCGTTCACAAATATCAGTTATGTATGTTCATTGAAATTTTACCTTTAGAATCATATTGTTAATATTTCCCAAAACGAAATGGTAGGATGATTGACCACGCGGAATGCTCACATATCCTGTCAAAATCCACAATGAATCCTCTTTAAAGCGCCATAGGGATAATCTCTGGCCGTCTACTTTTTGAACCTGCTCTAATCCCTTTATTTCAGCGCAGTTAGGGTGGATTGCCATCGGATACTAGAATTTTAAGTCGTAAAACGTAAGTCTAACCTCCTGTCCTGTCAACGTAAACAACTGTAGCATTTTCCGATTTTCTGTTATAACAGCAAGTAGTAGGTCCCGCTTTTGTCCTGAATAAATTGTATCATCGTTAACAAATATCAGTTTGTATATTCATTGAAATTTTACGTTTAAAGTCACAGTGTTAATATTTACTAAAACGAAATGGTATTATCAAGGGTTTGATTGACCACGCGGAATGCTCACATATCCTGTCAATATCAACAATGAATCCTTTTGAAAGCACCATGTGGATAATCTCTGGCCCTCTACTTTTTTAAAATCAGTTCTGGTCCCTTTTCAGCGCAATTAGGGTGAACTCCCATCGATACTAAAATTTTAAATCGTAGAGCGACAACGAATAGTAAGTCTAATCTCCTGTCCTGGTCAATGTTCCGAATGGCTGGCGTTCTACGACTTGAGATTTTAGTATCCAGTATTTAATATCTTTTTTAGTTGGACTTCTCAAAAGCTAGATTTATTCTTCTGATGAATGCTGATGGGAATATTTTGCCAGATAGTTAACAGATAGAACTTATTCAGCTTCAGGTGGATTTTGGCTGCCTGATGGCTAAGTGGCTAGTGCTCTGGCTTTTGGTATCACAGGTTTCGGGTTGGAATACCGGCAATCCATGGTTGTTTGTAGTGGTTCGGGATCCACTTTTAGCATTAGGTCTCGGTCTCATATGATTATAAAGCAACACAGAGCCCAATCAAACTTCTTCTCACCCACATCCTTCCCAAAATGTATAGGGGCAAATTAGCTCTAGGCACAGCGATGTGGTATAATGTAGTAGTAGTGGTGGTTCGGAATCCACTTTAAACTGTAGGTCCCGGTCTTTTCAGCCCTCGTGTGACCGTTGAGCGAGGACTATAGACAGACAAATCAATACAAATCATATGGACGTTGTGTTAAAATTACAATGCAAAAATATTGTTCTGCTAGTGTAAAAATTTTATTGGGTAGAATTGAAATATAATAATTAGATCGCTTTTATAAGAAAAATTATTTAGTATTTTTACTTATCTGTGGAAATGTTGCTTTTCAAGATTTAAATATTAGATATAATGAAAGCTCTACTCGTTTTATATAGTGGAGAAAAACTGAAAACTTTGTCGAAAATAATGTTAAATCGATGTTGGCAGATATTACAATAATCCTTTTTTTTTTTTTTTTTTTAAAAAAAACCTTTCATTATTACCTGATACAACAAAACCAAAATTCGGACAAGTTTAACAAAATAAATTTTCGAAAATTCCATGCCACCATGCTTAAGTTATATCAATATTAATATTGATAGTCTTCTAGTTTAAGTTCAATATTCAAACTAAACTGTTTTGACTTTTATTATGTTGCAAAATTTATGTAGAGCTTTATATCAAGGTATTACATAATGTTTATTTTGTTCAATAATTTGGTCCGACCACTGAATCAGACACAGGGTGATAATTTGTTTTCCAATCTAGGAAACTTCACCATGGCTGCTGTAAGATATGCCACCATGGGGAATCGATGTCACATCCATTTCGGGTTCATTAATATCGGGCAAGGATAAGCATTTATATTAGACGTTGCACTCTGAAATAGTAATCAATTCCTGCCCTCTTTCTCCTTTGGAAATAATAAAGAAACCATTACTTAACAATTCCAGTCTTTCTATCTGCGGTATATAAAAAATATATTTTTTATATGTTGCTTTCACAAACGCATTTTATTTAAATGCTTTATTTTTTTTAATTTTACAGTATAATTATAGTAAAATAACCTTTTTTGACATATTTTAATGATTTCTTCATCGTCATTGGCGCAACACCCCCATGGTGGGCCAAGACTTACCATAATAACGAAAAATAAGGGCCAAATCACAAAATAGCGGCCGTTGTGGCATTTTTTTTTTTTGTGCAGCCAGGTGGAAGATAAGTTGCTAAATGCGGTAAGCCGGGTTTCTTCAACTGTTTGCAATTTACTTAACTTCCAATAGCAACGCGTTATTTGTCGCACTTTGGCTAAAAGATGTTTTGATGCCAAATCCCAACGGCCACTATTTTCCGATTTCACCAAAATAAGAATTAATGCTTATAAAATACGAACTCATTTCAAAATCACTGAATTTTAAGAAGTTCCTTTGTTCATGGCGAAAAGAAAAATACTTTCACGAGATTATGGTAATGGAAGGAATAAATGTATATTCTTTCTGCGAAATAAATTTAATGGCCGATTTGCCAGACAAAACCCATTAACCGTTAGTTCCCATTTTTTTTATTTTTCATTGCTCTTTCATTTCTAGTTAAAATTTTCAATTTCATGCACTTGAACATTCTCCAAAAGTATCCATTTAATCATAAACTTTTAACTTCCATCTCAAATAGGGAAGAAGGCAATTACCAAATGTAAGAGTTTGGTAGAAGAAGAATAAAAAAACTCAGTGAAACATTCATAAGGTAATATGAGATGGAATGTTTGATACTGTATTTTTGTAATGGAGTTATTATTTAGAAAATGGAAAGGGTGTGACCATATGAGTACATTTTTTTTTCTCTTCTTGCATTTCGGTAATGGAACCTACAACAACAAAAAAAAATATAATCTACTGCTGAGCTTTCATTTATTTTGCCTACGTTTTATGTGAAGTGGGTGTGGTTTTCCGTATGGAAAGCATAGTAATTAAATTTAAAAGCATCTTCCAATTAACCCAAAAGCTGTTTTTCGGGTATTATGACTATTTTGGAACAGGTCCCTGTGGAGATCTGATAACCCTTAATAATAAGTTAACTATACGTATTCATATTTTGTATTATAACTAAAAAAGATGTGGTAGTCGAAATAAAAAAAAATATGTATTATTATATTAAACTACCACTTGACTAATCTTCTTAAAACAGATGTAAAATTAAAAAATACGTTTGTTAAATAAGGAATTGCTATAGAAAATTTCGATTTTTTAATCAGTGCCATTTTTTTTTATCAATGCATTTTATGTTATAGGGATAACCTTAATTATCAAATCGTTGTTGTTGTTACCTATGTCTTTATTGGAACTCAATCCATGCAAATTTGGCCACTTACAGTAAAAATAAAAAGAACATATAAACAAATCAAAATTTCAATGGGAAAAGACTAGACATTTGTAACTAAAACGACCAAAAGGCCTTAAAGACAGTTAAAAACAAAATTAAATTTTCTAAGAATAAAAATTTAAAGAGCTAGAATCACCCTAAGAAAAGAGTCCGTATGATCAGGACATAATTTCTCTGGCCCTCCAGTAAAAAATACACAAATCACAATTCTGTTGCAAGTTAAGAGTCCAGTCCCGAGCAAACAAGTAGATGGGCTTTATTCATTATTCATTTATTTTTGGCAATATCAAAAAAATATATTATTTGTAAATAAATTACTCAAATTAAGGCAGTAACAGAAGTAGTGTCTAAAAATTTCAATTTTAATTAAGATAATCATACTTATTTATGGCGACGTTGCATCCATTAATATGATAGCAGATTCAATATTGCTTATTGTACAACGGGGAGAATATGTCACAACACTTAAAAAAGAGATTCCTTAAGATATATATAAAATAACTGCCTTTACATATGAAATAACTAAAGAAAATACAGATGTAATCTTCAAGAATAAATTACAAATATGCTCTTAATATAATATTTTTTTAAGCAGTTTATTACAAATTCTAAACAATTATCCAAAATTTTATCTTAGAAAAGCAGTTTCCAGTAAAAAAAAATTCCATTACATATATGAATAATGGAATACTTTAATAAAAATATTCTTGTCACACTCATAAAAAAATCAAAAACTTCATGCATATATACGTTTAAAAAAACATAAAATATAATGAAAACGGTAAACATGCAGCTGTATTTGGACGAGAGCCAGAGATTTATTTAACGCTCAGCTAACATTTTAGGAAAGTGTCACTTCTAAATCCCTGCAGTTTTCTGAGAATAAGCGACAAAGCGCTGGAAAGCGACATGAGTTATCCTTTACGAAAATTGATTATAAAGCTGACCCCCATCACTTTAGGAGACGCATGGCCTGGCCCTTAAACGGCGGTGTACAAGCAGAAGAAATTTGGCATAGCATTTTAAATGAAAGGGAAATTATTCTAGTATCAGGAATTTTAAAGCTATTCTTGTAGAAATACTACAAATCATACGTTTTTAAGTGAAAGATTAAAAATTTTTTTTTTGGTTTAAAGTATAGCAGATATTGTTCATTTATTATAACAATAAGTAATTTGTTGCTGTTTAAAAGTCAAAAAGTATGCGAAAATTGTATTCTGTGATTTTTTTCAGCTGTGTAGCATTTGTATTTCTAACATCTTCTTCAGGAACACATTAATATGCTTACAACCTTGCTCCTCGTGTGGTGAGGGTTAGAATAGCCCCACTGTACCCCATGCATGTTGTAAAAGGTGACTAAAATGGGTACCCAGTACACGAGGGCATAATCGGGTGGGGTAAAGTCACACTTCTCCCTTTGGGTGCCCATGTTTTTTACCCTTTATCATGACAAACCGACGAGTCATGATAAAGGGTAAAAAATGCAGTTTCTATTTTTCTTTGACCTTGAAAGAATTTTGAAGCCCTGGAGAGGTTTTTCAATGTTTGAGAACACACTGGTTCATGGACTTGGATCTAGATATTGCTGTCCCCCAAGTGTGATAAGAAACAACAGCAGCATAATCTTGCTAAGAAAGAGTGTAATGCCAACAAACAAGAATGCAATGCCTTCTAGGAAGAGCTTCAAGGCTAACTAACAGACATTTGCGTGCGTAATGGAGACTAAGCCTAAAACTAGAGAAAATTTGTCAATTCCCACAATCACCATCAAGTCTATTCAGTTTCTGCTTGATTTTTCTCGGAGTATGTATTGTTCTACAGGACAACACATACAACACCTGTGCTCCACACTCGTAATGCACTACACAGATATGGATAACCCGGAGGAGTAAACAACTAGCCAGCTACTCCTTGAAAATGCACCGAACAAAAGAGCAGAGACGCCGGATCCCGTCCATGTTATCACTCTCTGAAGTGGTTCTCCCCCCGGAACAAGTCCGGAAACATGGTCCGGGGGTCTTATTGTACGGTCCACCGGAAAAACAACATAGATGATACAGATTACCTATGTGTAACCCACACGAGCGTGCCCCAGGGGAAAACCCCGCATACGACAAACGGGAATCGAATTTTTGCACTATAACTATCTAAGCATCAAATGGCTTATTTTGCATCAATTTCCTTATACTATACTCAAACACGATGCAGTTACCATTAAAAGACTTTCCAACAAGCAATGTCCCTCACTCATAATCCGTCGGTGGTCTGTTCGTGGCATACATCAGTGAAACATGAGGACAAAGAAGTTCAACAAAAAAAATTTGGTAGATTGGGGGAATATTGGCACCTCAGGCAGAATGTAAAGTTTATTCAAAATGATAGACAGCAGATTTTGGAGCAAATGTTTTTCTTTTCCTGCTATTCACTATCTATTCGAGACAAAAAAAAAAGGTTTTAATTATTAAAAAGACATTAAGTTTATAATTTGAATGCTAAGTAATCCTAATAAGAGCTAAATTAATAAAATAATAATTCCAGTGAAGGAATTATAACAGAGACATAGCGTTAATCTATATTCATGAAAAGATTTATACTTGCTGGGAGCGAGCATATCCCAAGGATTCATCTTCTATTTGAGAAGTTTGATCCGTTCCAATGCTGATGTTATTTTGTTTAAAATTAAAAATATTGTTTTCGTTGAAAGAATGCTGTTTTTTATGAAATTGAATGCTAAGCCTAATAAAGTTAAATTAATAAGATCATAATTCTAGTAAAGGAATAATAACAGAAACGTAGTGTTAATCTATATTCATGAGAAGATTTATACTTGCTGAGAGCAATATTCTAAGGATTCATCTTCTTTTTGAGAAGTTTTATCCGTTGCAATGCTGATGCTGTTTTGTTTGTTTTTCTTTCCTTCTAATAAAGATTGATTGCCGAAGAAGATGAATCAGCAGACGGAAATCAGATTATCTTCTTCCTGTATAAGTAAATATTCAAGAAGTTCTTTTATCTTTCCCCACTGGCTTATTTCTTTCTAGAAGTACTTATATAAACATGAAACTTTGCCGAAGGCCGATCTTCTACTTCTCAATGTATGGATAAGAATCTTTCTTTCTGATTTCTATTAATTTTCCAACATATTTTTCTTTCTTCTTCAAATTCTTCCTATTAAGGAACTATAAAACGCCATTTTATCATAAAAATGCATTTAAAAAGATGAATACGTTTCATTTTGTATTTGGTTATCATTAATTCTTTATTTTAAAATAATAAACGATAAAAAAAATTCAAAATTTAATAGATTGAATCAATAAAAAAATAGATAGTTATAAAATAGATATTATTAGTATATATAAATAATATTAATATATATATAATAATAATATAATTAGTATTATAAAAATAGATATTATTTAGTTTCTAAAAAAATTAATTTATTTTGTTCTTAACTTTTCAAAAATAAAATATTTGTCGTTACAATAATTTGTGGTTTAGAAACAAAATAAAACAAATTTTGTGTATTATGTCATATTTATAATATGCAATTTGAATCACAGTCTAAATTTTGCAAAATATGCTTATTTTCATAAGGACATTGAAAATGACTTTAATATTTTAATATCGAGCATGTTTCCTAAGAGAAATTCTTTGACTTAAAAAAATAAAGGTACTACTTTGTAGATGGAGACAACTGTATGTACATTATTCTTAATTGGATCACGGGAGTATCATGAGACTTATTTTTGTAGTCTCTAGACTTAATTCTGTATAGTTTCTCATTCCTTAATGCATTTTTTAGCATTGAAAATGTATAGTATAGCAATAGTATTTCTTATATACCATTAAGTGATAAGAAAGTATAATAGGACAATCTGTAGATCAAGTGCTCAAATCTTCATCACATTAGAAGCGTGATTCGTTGAGTTCTATTAGAACATATAGTTCCCCTCACAATACTGATTTACCAATAGGAGACAATAGCACAGAATAAAATCACCGTTGGTTACAAATTGTTTACATAAGAACTTTGTGGTCCGCCGTGATCTGAAATCATTACTCCTGATTTTAAACGATAGACGACAGCAGCTACTATGGCTCTCCTCTAAAGTTATGATGGTAAGTTATATAAATAGACGCGTGTTTCAACAATGTACTTCACTAACAAACCAAGTTTCAATTTTGTTAATTTACAACACATTTTTTGCGATTTATTATAAAAACACTTTTTTATTTTAACTTACATCTTACCATCTTATCTTTAAATTATCTTCAAATAATTTTCTATATTTGCTAAGAGAAATATTAATTTTGATAAAGAAGACCGAATATAATAATAATATGATAAGTAAAATAAGATTTCTTTTCCATTTAGGTCATACTTTAAATGAGTTGCAGATCATTTAAAGAAGAATACATGTGAGAGAAAGAATACATGCCCTGATAAAGTACAGTCATTAATCATTTCTTACTTTTTTTAAAATGGAAAATATATATTCCTATCATCACTTTCAATAAAAAAGTTAATACCACCCATTAGTTGAATCAATCATGTTAAATTCAGTAACCATCAGTTTAGATTAATATTGACAGAACGATTCATTTACGAAGCCAACTAATCTTTGTTTATGATTCTATGAAAAATGTTCTTTCCAGATTTCTTCCCCATTTTATAAAAAAATTATAAAAATATATGAGCGCAATTTATATTTCACAAAATATTATTAATATATTTTCCTATGAAAGGTTTTAAAAAATTAATCCTAAGAATAAAGACCAAGATAAGTTATTGGTCTCTTAATTAATTACTATATGTCTATATATAATAATATATTTTAAACTCTTATTAATGGAATAAAATACCTTTTAACAAAGGAGAAAATAAGACACAACCATTCTAAAATATTGAATAAAATACAGGGCATAGTGACAGACATCACATCAATTTCTAACAAATCAATTGGTTTTCCAATATATATGCAGTAAATAGTAATGTGTGGCTGGCCTTCTAAATGCATGTGTGGTGTATGTATTACTTGTATGTGTGATTTACATTTAACTACAAATCATTACAGGCTACAAGGCTAAAATTATCAGATGCTAATATGATATCATAAACGACGTGTATAAATGGGCTTATGGCAAAAATGAGCCTTTCCTTTACTTGAAGTGAAATAAATATATAATCTATCATTATTTTTACTGTGAACTATGTTAAACTTATAAACCAGTCATATGCGTCTGGTTCTCTGATTGTCAATTGGCTAGCGCTCTGGCCGTTGGTACCATAGGTTTCAGGTTGGAATCCTGACTGTGGCATGGATGTTTGTTAGTGGTTCGGAATCCACTTTAAATTGTAGGTCCCGGTCTAATTAGCCCGAAATGTACAGAACATGACCGTACAGCGACAAACAAACATGGCCAATCAAAAATTTCTTTTTTTTAATCTACTAAAAGAAGAGTACGTCATGTAACACCATATCTATTCAGTAATTTTTTTCATTATGTAGTGAGTTCTCCACTAAAAATCAGCCAAAGAACTTCCCAGTAAAAGTGGCAAGAAATTTTATTACATAAAATAAATATCTTGTTGGTATTTTTTATTGTTTGTTTTATCATCGATATCGAAGGGCATATTAAATATTTCATTTTTAAATTTCTTATTTATAAATTATATGTTCTGTTAGAATCAAAATTATCCTTTATTTAATTCTTACCACCAGTTAAGTAATTAAATTAAAAACCTTTTACAGTAATAAGTATTAAAATCAAAATATGTATCAACATATTAGCGTAATATGTAATATTTAATGATGTCAATGAAATAAAGCCTCCTTACAAGTCACGTGACTTATAGTAAATACACATTTCACTTCAGTATTCAATACATGAAATTTGGATTACTTAAAATGAATATTATGCAAAATGCATAATAATGGATATTATGCATTTAACGATTTACAGAAACTATGACTTAATATTTAACAAACCATGACAATCGGAAATAATAAATCTAACTTTATAAAAATACACGAATTGTTTTATAAAGAATTTTAAAATTGCTCAATAACTCTATACTATAGTCCAATATATATATATATATATATATATATATAATATGGTTTGACCATTGACATTTTCACAAATTTAAATTATTAATTTAAATATAAAAATTATGAGATGGACAAAAATGACGGAAGTATTGCATAAAAATAAATTAATGTAATTTATTAATTAGTATAAACAACTTTATTTAATTTTTAAGATAAAAATTCCATTAAAAAAGTATTAAATAACGAACCTGGCTTTCCATGGCACGATTTTAAATAACATTAGAATTCATTTAATGATAATTTCAAAGTAAATATCGCGTGAGTGGCAACATAAATATTTATAATTGTATTATTATTAATAATAATAGCAGCACTAATTTTCAAAAAGGTTTCTTAGATTACTTTATATTCAATTAGCCTATTTCGTACTTATTTTTCATGGTGTATATATTTCTCAATGTCTAAAAGAATATTTGAACTTGCCGTTCCAAAAGGCAATGTTTCCCCTCTTTGCGAAATATGTGGTAACAAGGCCACTACAAAATGCGACATATGCAGAGTAACACATTACTGTACCCAAGACCACAAGCTAATCGATTCAATTTCATTTCACAAGAAAGTATGCAAAAAATTAGCTGACATCAGAAGCGAGCATTCCATACCTTTTTCAGAGGCGGACAGAATTGCAGATGCGAAAGCTTTACTGCAAAGCAAGCAAGATGTTTTGAAACTGGCAGAAACTGTGTCCAAAAAGTGGCTTCTGGAGCGAAAGGCCATGAACGCCTATCCATCTGCAATGATAGCTTGGAACATGTCAAGAGAAATGAGATCTGAAGACAGCAGTGAAGTCATATATCCAACTTGTCTGGTGTCCGAAATGTTTCTAAGGTTGGGAGATATTTCAGCTGCCGAGCAATACATGGTACAAGCATCATGGATATCCCAGAAATATGATGTCCTACCACATTCCATTCTTTCTAAACTCTATAGAATACGGGGATTGGTTTTCATGGCACTGAAGAATTGGGAACAGGCACGAACGGCATTTGCAGAATTTGCTTATGCAGTCGCCTCTGAGTATGGGATTGCAGACGTAAGACTGGGAATACCTTACGGACTTCTAGGTCTGTCACTTCTGAAGTTTGATAATATAGATGGAGCGATGGCTAACTTCCACAAAATGGCTGACAAATGGTTAGATAATTTATTGTCCCAGTACGAAGTGACAATCATGAGGGCAGCTACAGAAACCGAGATGGCAGCCGATGAAGAGATTCAAGAGTTAGAATTTCAGTTTATGGAGGCCAAAATAGTGTTTGAGTTGATGTATGAAATGGTACGTAATCTAGAAATGAACGATGTTACTGATCTAATTAATTTTAAGATATTGTGCTTTCAAGTGTTGGCCGAGATGAGAGAAGGAAGGCCACAAGCTGTTATTGTCTACAAAGAAGAGGCTTTAGCGACAGCAACGCGCACAAAACAGGATAAAGCTGTTCCAGAAAAAAGGATTCCGGTGCTCATGAAGATCCTAGGAGGGGACTATTTATATCTTTGGGAAAGAAAACATAATCGGCCAAGAACTATTGCTACTAAGTACCTTGAGAGGATAAAAGCTATTAACGTTTAGAATTCAAATTGTGATAAATTTGTAAATGGTGTAATTTCGCATAAACATAACATTTAGTTTCTTAATAGTTATATTGTGATTAAATCTGGGTTGAAAGATTGTGTTCAATTCAATAATTTGGAAATATTTTAATTCATTCATTTAGGAACTAAAACTCTTCAGTTCTTTTGAAACAATCAATAAAATATACCAAATTTGTGAATGAATGTAGAAAAAATTATATATTGAACAACTGACCATGCTTTTAATAATTTATTTTCATTTTAACTATTGGTAAAATAATTGGCCAAATCTCAAAATAGGGCAATTGGGATTTGGCGACCAATTGAGTGATAAGTCGCCAACTGTGACAACCCAGATTTCTTGTACTGTTTACAATTTACTTCACTTACAATCGCATTCCTTCTCTTAGTACACTTTGGCGAAAAGAATTTTTGATGCCAAATCCCGGCGATTTTATTAAATAACTTTTATGTACCATAAAAATAACTTTTAAAAAGTAATAACTTTAATATCCTAAAAATAACTTATTTTAAAAATTTCTTCAGACAAAAAAGAAAAAAATAACATCAATTGAAAAAAGTAGACTTTTTTTTTAAATAGTGAATATTTAATAGTTTTCTTCAATTTAAAAATTTGATTTTTCATCGGTACAATTAAATGTATCATTCATAATGTCTCACAACGAGTTTTCAAATCAAGCAAACTTAATTTAAGCGAGATCTGATTGTTGCCTTTATATTGAGATTGCAACTTTTTTTCGCAAACTAAGCAATAATAAAAATAAATAGAATACTTATATATTAATTGACGTCTGGTCTTCGGTTGGCGAAAACAGGAAGGTTCAGTTTGAAAACTGGAAGACCTTTTATTACGAAGAATTCGGGAAATCTAGTAATTTAGTCATGTTATTTCGACATATTTTTGTAGCTTGAAAAATCGATCGTGAATGTTATCCATAAAAGTCTTTCCTGTTTTCATTTATTCTTTTTGAAATATATTTTAGAAACTTTAGTGTCCATTGTGGTCATCTATATTAACTTGACGATAAGTCATTTTCCTATGATGGGAAGAAAGAAATGAATTCCTAAGAAATGAATACGTATCACTAATATTTATTTAGAAATTCTTACAAAAAATTATCGATATACTTTTCTGTTAATAGGTACCGTCCAAATCGCCAAAATAGAGGCCTTTGGGATTAGGCGATTTTTGGGCGACAAATGTCCAAATATGGTAAACCAGGTTTTTTTTTTTTTTTTTTTTTTTTTTTTGCAATCATTTCATTTACAATCTCATCCGTAATTTGCAGACATTGGCGAGAAGAATTTTTGCCGCCAAATTACAACGGCTCCTATTCTGCTATTTTACCGCTGGTATCTACTTCGCTTCAAATGTAAAAAAGGCTGCTGAATTCTTGTCAATGGTTCATAATGTAATGAACCACAATGTTTGGTGCTGAATCGCTGATGCGCATAGAATTCACGGGCAAAATTCGTCGAATAGGCGAATTCGCAAAATTGGGGCTTTGGGATTAGGCGACTTCTTGGGGCGTGAACTGAGCGATAAGTTCACGAATATTCACGTTCATCCGAATATGGTAACCCAATTTTTTCACAATTCATTTCGCTTACAATCTCACCCCTTAATTTGGCAAACATTGGCGAGAAGAATTTTTGACGCCAAATTACAAAGGATCCTATTCTGCGATTTTACCGCTCGTACCTACTTCGCTTCAAATGTAAAAAAGGCTGCCAAATTATTGTCAGTGATTCATAATCTAATGAGATACGATATTTGGCGGTAAATCGTTGATCATCATAGAATTCACAGGCAAAATTCCCCAATCTCTCCTTTAACATAAAAAAAAAGGTTTAAATTAAATAGTAAATGCAAATTATTTTCTATATTGCAAGTATGTGGTAAACAGCTTTATAAATGTTTAATAAACTCTTTTGCTATCAATCTAAAGTTTATGTAACTTGAAAATTCCAGAAAATCGCCAAGAGATGCCAAGTGCAAAAATGCTTATTGGAAAAGAATAGTTAAAATAACCTTCGACTTTTAATTACTTAAGTCTAGGGAGGGCTTGATGGTTGATGTATTAGATTTCTGAACTAAGAAAAAAAGGTTTGAAACTTGATCTTAAGAAACGAAAGTTCACTGGTCTTTGTTGGGGATGTACAAGAATAATACATAAGCTTGCAATTCCTTCCATTGATCTCCAGCAAGACCCTTCATTCCCACCTCTTAAACCTTCTACATATACTGTCGCTGGAGTATTCATCCTGAAGTTTCATGGCATCCTGAATTCTATGACAAACAAGTGCAGTTTAGTTGGTTGACCTTTAGTAATATTGAATCTACAACATCTTTCCTTTCAGACAGAAATGGTCTCAAAATTCGAAATCAACAACACTCCCTGTTTACTTTTCAAAGAGTATTAGTTGCCATATCAGTCAAGCGTTCAAAAGTGAAAAAAAAAATAAAAAATAAACTCAAGAATTCGAAAAGGTTAAACTATTGAATAGCGAAATGAAAAATTGCATATCTTTTATGCATTTAAAGGAAAAGTTTGAGAAAGTTTTGACTAAAGATTGTTTATGAAAATATTTCAATAACACATGTTCAAAATAATATTACCATATGTTATCTTTTATTATCGTAATAATAAGAGAGTGAGTTCTTTTATCATTTCAAATCATTGAAAGTTGTTGTTAGGATTCAGCAAATTGTTGTGCTGATGGAAGAATGATAAAACCGCGAACAAAGACGCACTACGTTTTTCATATCACAAAGGTTTTAAAGGGAAAAATAAAACACATTTCTAAAACATATTTTAACTATAAACTTCGTAATAAATTTCCGCCTCAAAAGCTATTTTTCTTGCCCTTAAAATCAAATTATTAACTTGCCGAAATAATACACACACACACATATATATCTATATATGAAACACACACATATATATATAATGAAATCAAAACACTTTTATTTATAATTGTTGAAATACAGGAATTAAGTTTTATGATGATTAACAAAAGATAAAAACTTATTAATATTAGTTTTTGAGCACTGAAATTAAAATAAAAATTTTTTTTCTTTCCATCATATTTTATAGAACACTAAATCATATGCAATATTATTATTTTACCAAACGCAGAGACAATTCTACATATTGACAAATACATCCAATAAATTTTTGAATTCCTTTATATTATTAATAAACAAGTTTATACACATTAATATTAGATACAAATGCAAAATATAATGGAAATAATTATATAAATAATAAGGCTAAATTATTTTAGGTATTTTTATATTTCATTTTCAGTATTTAAGTAAATTATATTATGTTATGTCTAAAATTATTGAATTGAAGAGATCTTCCACATCAATATCTACAAAAATGAGATGCTATGCTCAAATCAGAGTCAGCACACTTCAACATTTCGCTTATGTGGTGCTTTATGGCATTTATTTACAAAGCATAGTGATGGCTGGAGAACTTTAACTTGGGAGAGGAAGATCTAAAGAGCTATATGTGAACTTATCAGAGAGGGTGATGTTTGGATGAGGTGTTACAATCATGAAATTGCAAACTTGTTTGGAGAAAAGGATATCATAAATTATATAGAGTCAAAGAAAATTTAGTGGCTAGGATATATAGAGAGGATAGAAGATAGCAAAGACACAAAGAAGATATTCAAGGGTAATATACCAGGCCAAAGAAAATCAGGAGGAAGGGAAATACCAGGGCCAAAGAAAAAAGGAAATTAAAAAAAAAATGGGGATTGATAAACTGAAAATGATCTGAATAACCTAAAAATCTGTTACAGTTTAACTGTTGTTTTTCATATGATTCTTGAGTGCATACCTCAAAATACCCTAAATCAAAATTTAATTCATTTTTTGTGAATGGTATGATAGCTGCGGATTCTTATATGGATAAAGGTTTTTTTATAATCACCCTATATATATAGGTATTTAGATTTATCAAGAAAGAAACTATAAAATTCACTATTTATTCTAGTAAATAAACATTACCAAAATTAATTTCGTAGATTCAAACAATTAATCATATTGCTGATGGATAGAAAATAGGATTATATAACTAGGACATATAAGTTCATTTTAAACGTTAGTGTACATTTGAAAAAAACCCAAATAATTTTGGTAATATCGAATTAAATACTATGTTCGTTTAGAATAAAGATATTTTCTTAATTCATTTTTTATCATTATAATAGAATTAAAAGAAGAACGAAATGGAATCTACTAAAATTTAATCATATCTTGAAACACATCCAATTTTTTTATTAAATATCTTTTAATGACACTAATACATTAAAATACTTTTTAAGTAATGAAAAATAATGCATGGGGAAACTTTTTAGTTTCTGAATAAATAGGAAAAAAAAACATCAATTAAAGTAAACCAGTATAATTGAGTTTACCGATTCCTTAAAGATAATCACCCAATTCATTTTAAGCTTTTTTTCCACTTTCGCAATTTTTAGGACATCAAATTATTACCTTTTTTTTTAGCTATCCAATGTTATTTTTATCTGAACATGTTTTCGAGACTTTATTAATTTCCTTTTAAACTTAATTAGATGATTTTTTTAGGGAAGGGGGGTAAATTCCATTAATGTTCTTAAAACGAGAAATAATTTTCAGAAAGAAGAAAAGCTTTTACTTTGTATTCATTTTCAATAAAACGAATTTGATGATGCCAAAAAAATAACACTCAGTGTAAAAGTAAATAAATGCCGAAAAGCACTAAATAAATTTTTATTTAAATCAAAATTAAATTACGCATATACGGTTCCCAGATTAATATTTTTATTTAAATCAAAAATTAAATTAATATATATATATATATATATATATATATATGCTCATTTACTTAGATTTAAATACTTGGGATCAGAAACTAATTCCTATAATATTATCTACCTGAAATAAAAAACGGAATTGTATCTGCCAATAAGGGGGGTAATTTTATGGGTTAAGAATTCTTTTTAAGTCACAGTTCATAAGCAGAAAAACTAAATTCTTGTTACATAAAACCCTTATTAGATATATTTAGGGCTATGGCTTTGAAACGGGGACTTTGTCAAAACTGATGAGGTTCCTTTGGGTATATTTGAGCGGAAGATTTTAAGGGCTATTCTTGGAGGTGTTAGGGTAAGTAATTGTTGGAGAAGACGGCACAACGCAGAAATTTAAATATGCTATAAAGATCCAGATATCATAAAATTTATTAAGATCAATAGATTTAACTGGGCTGCTCATGTATTTAGAATGAATGATTTGAATCCTCTAAAAAAGCTCGTTTTGGCAAAGTCACAAAGACAAAGAGAAAAGGGCGACCCAAGTTGCGATGGACAGACCCAGTTGAAAAAGATTTTGCTGTACTAATGATTAAAAATTGGAGAATCATTGTCACCCAGAGGAATGCAAGGAAATCTCTTCAAAAGAAATCATTGGTCCACCCTGGGCTGTCATGATATTGATGATGATAATTATTCTTACATGTATATTTCATCAATTTATTCTAAACCCAAGATTCCAACAATTCTTATAATTTTCGCTATAAAAAATAATAATCTAAGTAAAATTTCGAGATCTTGGTGGATTATTTAAACATTGGAAGTTCTGTGTTAGGAAACAACGATCCATTGAAGTGTTGTAACGTGTTTGAAACGATCAACCAAGATTATATATTTCTGGACAATATGGCGAAGTCCTCGTAAGTTACAAAAAATATACCTCAAATTATATATTTAATCGATTCCCGGAGATTTTTTTGTATGAGGAATTAACTATCTGTTATTATAGTATAAATGATAAATAAGGAGAACTATAATAAACAATTCTATTGTGTGAAAATGCTTCTAAAATCAAATTGAATAACAATTCTTGAACTGAATCAAAGCTATTTTTACGCAGTAAACATTGTTTGATAATCTTTTATAAACAATTTTGCTAACACAATTTTTTTTGTCAATTCATAAGTGATTACATTTATCAATGTACTTCATATAATATCATTATATCTATTTATGTTAGAGTTTTATTTATCATTAATGATAAACTTTCTTAATGTACATTTCAGATCTTTCCTTGAACAGTGATAAAAGTGTTTAATGAGTGTTAGTAAAAACAAACAAACAAGGAAAGTACGTTACACTGTACAAAAAAATTGTAATCAGTGCAGTTGTATATTTTCTAGAAATAATGTCTGTCCTAAATCTTAATGTAAGGTTTATAAGCCACACTACTTTATTTTTAATCTTTCTTATCATCCTATATTTACAAAACAAAATTAAGTTATGATTTAAATTTATTTATTTAATCTTTCAGAATGTTCTTAGAAAAGACAACAAGGAATAGCATGTTTTGGAATATTATCATATTTATTTTTACCCACAAAATTATTGTTATGGGGAGTTTATCGTGTCCTTGACCACTTTAAAAAAACATTTTTACGAACTTTTTTATACATATATTTATTTAAATTTCTTTCATGGCCTAATAACTATATAATTAAATAATATTCTTTTTGTTACCTATGGCTTTATTAGAACTCAATCCATACAAATTTGGCCACTTGCTGTAGAAACAAAAAGCACATATAGACAAATCAAAATTACGAAGCGAAAAAAGACCAGAAATTCTTAACAAAAATGACCAAAAGGCTTTCAAAACAAGTGAAATGTTCTCAAGACAAACATTTTAAAAGATAGAAGCACCCTAGAAATGTCCGTGGATCAGGACATGTTTTTTCCAGTAAAGAGTACGCAAATCACCATTCTGATGTAAGTTGCAAACAACTAGATGAGCCTTATTCATTTTCTCACTTTAACATAAAACACATACTATACACTGAAGTGACAAAAGTCATGGGATACCTCTTAATATCGTGTCGGCCCTCCTTTCGCCCGGCGAAGTGCAGCAACTCGACGTGGCATGGACTCAACAAGTCGTTGGAAGTCTTCTGCAGCAATATTGAGCCATGCTGTCTCGATAGACGTCCATAATTGTGAAAGCGTTGATGGTGCAGGATTTTGGGCACGAACAGACCTCTCGATGATGTCCCATAAATGCTCGAGGGGATTCATGTCGGGCGATCTAGGTGGCCAGATCATTCGTTGGAATTGTCCAGAATGTTCTTCAAACCAATCGCGAACAGTTGTGGCCCGGTGACATGGCGCATTGTCATCCATAAAAATCCCATCGTTGTTTGGGTACATAAAGTCCATGAATGGCTGCAAGTGATCTCCAAGTAGTTGAACATAAGCATTTCCAGTCAATGTTCGGTCCAGTCGCACCAGAGGACCAAGTACATGCCATGAAAAAACAGCCCACACCATTACGGAGCTTGAACAGTGAACAACGGAGGTTCATTACGGAGCTTGAACATCACCAGCTTGAACAGTGCCTTGCTGACAGTTTGGGTCCATGGCTTCGTGGGGTCTGCGCCACACTCGAACCCTACCATCAGCTCTTACCAACTGAAATTGTGACTCATCGGACCAGGCCACGGTTTTCCATTCATCTAGGGACCAACCGATATGCTCACGTGCCCATGAGAGTCGCTGCAAGCGATGTCGTTCTGTCAGTAAAGGCACGCGAGTCGGTCTTCTGCTGGAATAGCCCAAGAAAGCCAAATTTCTCCGCACAGTTCTAACAGACAAGTCCCTTGTACGTCCCACATTGATTTCTGCGGTTATTTGACGCAGTGTTGCTTGTCTGTTAGAATTTACGACTCTTTGCAGACGTCGCCGGTCTCGGTCGTTAAGTGCAGGCGGTCGACCACTGCGCTGTCCATGATGGGATGTTATGCCTGAAATTTCATACTCTCGGCACACTCTTGACACAGTGGATCTGGGAATGTTGAATTCCCTAACGATTTCCGAAATGGCATGACCCATGCGTCTATCTCCAAGTAACATTCCGCGTTCAAAGTCTGTTAATTCCCGTCGTGCGGTCATCATCACGTCCAAACCTCTTCACATGAATAACTTGAACAGAAATGAAAGCTCTGCGAAAGCACTGCGCATTTATACCTGTTCTACGCGATGCTACTGCCATCTGAAAATTTGCATATTGCTATCCCATGACTTTTGTCACTTCAGTGTATATTAGAGTTCACAATCCCTATTTTGGCCATATTAATTAAATAATGTAAAGTTGTTGTAAAAGATCTTCTGGTAAAAGCAAAGACAATTTAATTTCAAAGTGAAAATAAAATTTTTAAGAAAAGAAGGTTTGGAATTCTATAGTTTTTTTAAATTTTTAAGATTGATGCTATGCGTTTTGTTCTTACATTCAATTCTAAATTTTATGGATAACTTGTATATCGGCTCATCCAACTACAATTTTTTTATTCTTTATTGATATTGAATTTGTACACATAATTGTATTATATACCGTTAAAAATCATTGACAGATATGTTAAGTAATATGTTTTTATTTTTTTATTTTTTTCATCTAAAAACTGCGTTTCAATTAACTTTAATGTAACATAATTTTATTCAATTGATGTTTAAGTTATTGGGAAACGCCAGAAAATAAAGACTAATTCTCTCAATTTTTTATTATTATAATTAAGTAATTTCTTTCTAATATATAATAAGTACTGATACTGATATATACCGATACATATACTAATGATGTTTTAAAATTTCCGTTCCATCACCTTCTTACTGGGACCTGATAGCTGAGTGGCCAGCGCCTATCCTTTGGTATCGCAGTTCGAGTAAGGGCAGTGCCATGATGTTTTTAGTGTCTCGGAATCCACTTTAAACCGTTGGTTTCTGTCTAATATGATCGTAGAGCATTGTGGCGGTAGTGTTACTCGCTTCCGTAGCATATCTTCACCCCCTGAGTAGTCCTAAATGAGTAACGACGGTGCAGCCCTTGCTTATGACATAAAGATAACTGTCTAAGTATTTGCCAACTGTATTAAAATATTTTAAACTCCTCTTTACTAGTTAGCTGATTTCAAAATTACTTTATTTTAATTTTTTTTTTACTTGTTAGCTGAAACAAAATCTTTTGATCACCATAAAAATCAACCTTGCCTTTTTTAAAGTTTTACTACTACTATTTAAAAAAAATAAAATTAAACCTATATTTATAAAATTCGAAGCATTATAATTAATATATGAATTAAAACAGGATGTATACAAACACGGTCCTTGTGTATCTAAGTTTTGCATTTATTACTTTTGAAAAATAAAATTGAACACATATCTAAAAAAATTCCGAGCATAATAATTAATACAGGAATTAGAACAGAATGTACCCAAACAGGGTCCTTTTCTCAAATTCAACAATAACTAAATGATTTTCAATCTTTATATTTATCTTATATATATATATATATATATAGTATAATATAGCCAATATTAATGTATAAATACTAATTTTTTAAAAATTTCTGTCCTATTATTATTAATTTTTCTTCAAACTCTTCTTCAATGGCTGGCGAATTTATGACTCAACATCTTGTGATCGCCATAAAAATCATTCTTGTTTATTTTATAAATTTTGCAGTTCTCATTATTATTGAAAAATAAAACGGAACCTATATTTACAAAACTCGAAGCATAATAATTAACATATGAGTCAGAACAGGATGTACCCAAACAATGAAAATTATCAAATGATTTTCAATCTACCACACGCGTCCTCTTTTCTAGGTTCAGCAAGTTTTCAAGAACCCTCCACTTGTGAAAAACACATCCAGCTCAAAAGAAAATCAATATAGAGGTTCGTGTCTGGATCCTGCAATCTCTCTCTCTCTCTCTTTCCTCACCCGACGTCGTTAACAAACTTTTACATCCAGTTTCCCTTCCTCAAACGACCGCTTCTCCCCCTGCAATCAGATCTTAAAAGCGCGGAATCTATTTTTAAACTCGCGAAGAGAAGTGATATCGAACTGCGAAAATCTTCATTTCCTTCCCCCTTTTCATCTCATTGTTTCCGTATAAACATCGTTAGCTAAAACAAACGAAGATTATTGAGTGGCTTTTCTTTCTCAGATGAAGAGGTAGATTTCTGAGATCACCCGAGAACAAAGAATGGATGATTGTCCAAGAGGTATAGAATTGATCGTTGCTGAGTGTAGTGTTTATAATATACAAATATCGATTCTAATTTCTTCTTTAACAACCAGTTGGTTTTCGAAGGTTTTCCAGAAATTGCATTTGTCTTTTAAATAGATCATCAAGTTGAACAGAATTGCTAATATAGAGAAAAGAAAGGTTGTTTTTAAAATGTTTGTATATTATTATTATTTTTTTTTGGATTACTATGTAGATGAACAAGCATTATTTGTACCTATATTTTCCGTAAATATAACTGTTTTGTACTGAACTTATCATAAGACACATTATAAATTTTCTAACCGTCCTGATAGTTTTGCCAGATTTTGACTAAAACGCTTTTAGGGAAAACTCTACAATGAAAGGAATTTAAATGCAACTAAAGAATAAATGCAAATAATTTTTAATTTTTTTAATATATACACTAAATGTTTTTTCCAATTTTTAAGTAAATAAGCAAGCAATATTTGCGGCATATATTTTTCTTCATTTAAATTAGATTTAATTTAACATAGTTTTATCAAACTGATGTAAGAGTATTGGGAAAAACTAGAAAATAATGACTAATACTCCCAATTACATACTAAATATACACTAAAAATTATACATATATATATATATATTATATATACTGAACTGTTTTTAGAATTTCCGTTCTAATGATATTAATTTTTCTTCAAACTCTCCTTTAGTGTTTAGCGGATTTGTATCTCAAAATCTTCTGATCAGCATAAAAATCCATCTTGTTAGTTTTGCAATGATAACTTTTGAAAAATAAAATTGATCCGATATTTATAAAACTCGAGGCATAATTAATATAGGATATAGTACCCATACACGGCACTTTTCCCAAACTCGACAACAGCCGAATGATTTTCAATCTATCACAGGCGTCCTCTTTTCCAGATCAGCAAGTATTCAAGAACCCTCAACTCGTGAAAAAAACTTGCATCTCAGAGAAAATCAATATAGAGGTTCGTGTCTGGATCCTGCAATCTCTCTCTCTCTCTCTTTCCTCACCCGATGTCGTCAACAAACTTTTAACTCCAGTTTCCCTTCCTCAAACGACCGCCTCTCCCCGTGAAATCAAATCTTAAAGGCGCAGGAATCTATTTTTAAACTCGCAAAGAGAAATGATATCGAAATGCGAAAATCTTCTCTTTTCATCTCATTGTTTCCGAATAAACATCGTTAGCTAAAACAAACGAACGCTTATTTCGCGGCTTTTCATTCTGAGACGATGAGGTAGATTTCTGAGATCACCGAGAACAAAGAATGGAAAGAATGGAGGATTGTCCAGGAGGTACAGAATTGCTCGTTGCTGAGTGTAATGTTTTTAATATCCAAATCTCGATTCTAGTTTCTTGTATAACAACCAGCGATTTTTCTACGCTTTTCCAGAAATTGTCCAGAATTGTCTTTTAAATAGCTCATCAAGTTGAACTGAATGACTGGTATCGAAATAAAAAAAAAAAAAAAACTTGTTTTAAAATTTTGGTTTATTATTTTTTTCTCAAATTATTAAGTTGATGAGCAAGCATTATCTGTGGCCTATATTTTTCATAATTATAATTGTTTTGAAATTGAACACATCCTAAAACACATTTTAAATTTTCCATCCGTTCTGATAGATTTCGACTAGTAACTCTGTTAGGAAAGCTCTATTCTCGAAAGAATTTAAATGCATCTAAAGAATAAATACAAACAATTAAAATTTTTTTTAATAAATACAATAAGGTTTTGTTTATATTTTTTTCAAAATACCATAGTAAGTAGATAAACAATCAATATTTGGGATGTGTTTAAATTGAACCTATGCTTATAAAATTCTAAGTATAATAATGATTATTATTATCATTGTCTACATAATTGTATTGTATACCATTAAAAATCATTTGCTAATATGCCAAATAATATGTTTTTATTTTCTTTCCTTTAAAAACTGCTTTTCAATTAACTTTAATTTAACATAGTTTTATCAAACTGATGTATAAGTTATTGGGAAACACAAAATTACGACTAATTCATCCACTTTTTTTATTAAAATTATTTAATTTCTTTTTAATATACAATAAACATGGATACTAACATATGCTAATATGCATACTAAAGATTTTTTTTTTAAATTTCGGTCCTATTATTATTAATTTTTCTTCAAACTGTTCTTTGTTAATGAGTGGGTTTATATGACTTAAAATCTTATCACCATAATCTTGTTCAATCGTGTTTATTTTACAAGTTTTGCAGCTAATACTTTTAAAAGATAAAATTGAACCTATATTTATAAAACTAGAACCGTAAAAGTAATATATAAATTAGAACAAGATGTACCCAAACACGTTTTTTCCAAACTCAACAACAATCAAATGATTTTCAATCTATCCCACACAGGCCGTCCCATTTTCTAGATCAGCAAGTATTCGAGAGCCCTCCACTTGTGAAAAACACATCCAGCTCAGTAAATCAATATTGAAGTTCGTGTCTGGATCCTGCAATCTCTCTCTCTCTCTCTCTTTCCTCGCCCGATGTCGTTAACAAACTTTTAACTCCAGTTTCCCTTCCTCAAACGACCGCTTCTCTCCCCCTGCAATCAAATCTTAAAGGCGCAGGAATCTATTTTTAATCTCGAGAAGAGAAGTGATATCGAAGTGCGAAAATCTTCATCAGCCAACGGCCGTACCATGCTGAATATACCGGTTCTCGTTAGATCACCGAAGTTAAGCATCATTGGGCGCGGTCAGTACTTGGGTGGGTGACCACCTGGGAACACTGCGTGCCGTTGGCAAATTTGGGACCTGAATGGCCGAGTGTCTAGCGCTCTGGCGCTCGGTGCCACAGGTTTCGGGTTCGAATCCCGGCGGTGCCATGGATTTTTGTAGTGGTTCGGAATCCACTTTAAGCCGTAGGTCCCGGTCTTCTATGACTGTAAGAGCGTCACGGAGCAAAAGTCGGGCTTCTACCTACGGGTGCTCCATCACAACAGAAGCTGCTTCCTTCCCCTTCAATCATGAGTCCATATGGGCTTGTGGGCTTGGCCAGCCAAGTGGGATAAGAAACAACAACAACAACAAATCTTCATCTCCTTCCCCCTTTTCTTCTCATTGTTTCCGAATAAACATCGTTAGCTAAACCAAACGAAGCTTATTATTTAGCGGCTTTTCATTCTCAGATGATGAGGTAGATTTCACCCGAGAACAAAGAATGCATGATTTTTCCCTAGAAACGTAGTAATTTCCAGTATAGAATTGCTCATTCTTTAGTGTAATGTTTTTAATATCCAAATATCAATTCTAGTCTAACCACCCGCGATTTTTCTACGACAGAAATTGCATTTTTTTTTTGTCTTTTAAATAGCTTATCAAGTTGAACTGACTTACAGATGTGGAAATGAACAAGCAATATTTGAGGCTTATATTTTTCATAATTACAATTGCTTCGAAACTGAACTTATCATTTTTTTTTCTAATGCAGCTGGCAAATACTTAGACGGTGACCTTTTATGCCCTAAGGTCTGCACTGTCGTTACTCATTTAGCACTACTCAGTGGGCATGTGTAACTTGAAGATAAACTTCGGCCGAGATGTAGCAACGCTCTACGATCATATTATTCGGGAACTACGATTTAAAGTGGTTTCCGAGCCACAGCGAATGGATGTTTGTAGTGGTTCGTAGTGGTGTAGTTCGTTTGGTTTGCAGTGGTGTAAAGACTCGAAACCGAGACCTGTGGTACCTAGCACAAGAGCGCTAGCCACTCGGCCTTTGAAATGCCACATATATATATATAAAAGCCAATATTAGCATACATTTATAGTATATTATAGCCAATATTAGGGTATATATACTAATGATTTTTTAAAATTTCCGTCCTATTATTATTAATTTTTCTTCAGACTCTTCTTTACTGGCTAGGGGATTTATGACTCAAAATCGTCTGATCAGCTTAAAAATCATGATTGTTTATTTTATAAATTTTGCAATAATTAATTAAAAAAAAAATTAAAACTGAACCTATATTTATAAAACTCGGCGCATATTAATTCATATTTGACTTAGCGCAGGACGTACTCAAACAGGGTCCTTTTCCCAAACTCAACATTAATCAAACGATTTCCAATCTATCACACGCATCATCTTTTCTGGATCAGCAAGTATTCAAGAACCCTCCACTTGTGAAAAACACATCCAGCTCAAAAGAAAATCAATATAGAGGTTCGTGTCTGGATCCTGCAATCTCTCTCTCTATCTCTCTGTTTCCTCACCCGATGTCGTTAACAAACTTTTGCATCAAATTTCCCTTCCTCAAACGACCGCTTCTCCCCCGTACAATCAAGTCTTAAAAGAGCGCGGAATCTATTTTTAAACTCGTGTAGAGGAATGACATCGAAGTGCGAAAATCTTCGTTTTCTTCTCATTGTTTCCGAATAAACATCGTTAGCTGAAACAAACGAAGCTTATTGCACGGCTTTTCATTCTGAGACGATGAGGTAGATTAGTGAGATCACCCGAGAACAAAGAATGAAGGATTTTTCCAGAGAAACGTAGTAGTTTCCAGTATAGAATTGCTCCTTTCTTAGTGTAATGTTTTTAATATCCAAATATCGATTCTAATTTCTTCTCTAACAGACCAGCGATTTTTCTACGCCAGAAATTGCAGTTATTTGCCTTTTAAAGAGCTCATCAATTTGAACTCAATTACTGATGTGGAAATGGACAGGCAATATTAGAGGTTTCTATTTTTCATAAACTATATTTGCTTTGAAATGGAGCTTATCATTTTTTTCCTAATGCAGCTCGTTAATACTTAGACGGTGATCGTTTATGTCATAAGACTGCATCGACGTTACTCACTTAGCATTACCCAGGAGGCGTGTGTAACTTGGAGATAAGCTACGGACGCAGAGCAACATTGCCCCTGCGACGCTGTATGATCATATTAGACCAAATCTACGGTTTAAAGTGGATTCCGAACCACAACAAACATCCATGGTATCGCCATGGATGCTTATAGTGGTTCGTTGCAATGTAGTGCGTTCGTTTGTAGTGGTGTAGGGACTCGAAACCGAAACATGTGGTACCTAGCGCTAGAGCGCTAACCATTCGTCCAACGGAATATCATATATATATATAAAAACCAGTATTAGTATGTAAATATATAGTATAGTATGGTCAATATTAGTATACTTATACTAATGATTTTTTAAAATTTTCGTACTATTATTATTAATTTTTCTTTAAACTCTTTTTTAGTGGCTACCGGATTTATGACTCAAAATCTTCTATCACCCTAAAAATAATTATTCTTTATTCTATTAGTTTTGCAATAATTACTTTTGAAAAATAAACTCGAACCTATATTTATAAAACTTGGCGCATAATAATTAATATATGACTAGCACAAGATGTACCCAAACACTGTCCTTTTCCGAAACTCAACACTAATCAAATGATTTTCAATCTATCACTCGCGTCCTCTCTTCTAGATCAGCAAGTGTTCGAGAACCCTCCACTTGTGAAAAACACATCCAGCTCAAAAGAAAATCAATACAGAGGTTCATGTCTGGATCCTGCAATCTCGTTCTCTTTTTCCTCACCCGATGTATTTAGCAAACTTTTACATCCAATTTCCTTCATCAAACGACCGCTTCTACCCGTGCAATCAAATCTTAAAAGCGCGGAATTTATTTTTAAACTCGCGCAGAGAAACGATATCGAACTGCGAAAATCTTCATTTCCTTCCCCTTTTCATCTCATCGTTTCCGAATAAACATCGTTAGCTGAAACAAACGAACGCTTATTGCGGGGTTTCTCCTTTTGTGATGATGAGGTAGATTTCTGAGATATACCGGAGAACAAAGAATGAAGGATTTTTCCTGAGATATAGAATTGCTCGTTACCTTAGTGTACTGTTTTTAATATCCAAATATCGATTCTAACAACTAGTGATTTTTCTACGCCTTTCAAGAAATTGCAGTTATTTGTCTATTACTAAGTACATAAACCGCTATTTGTGGCCTATATTTTCCATAAATATAATCGTTTTGTAACCGAACTTATCATAAAAGACATTTTAAAATTTCTATCCTTTCTGGTAGTTTTGCCAGATATCGACTAGTAATTCTGTTAGGAAAACTCTGTTCTCAAAACAATTTAAATGCAACTATAAATGAATGCAAATAATTTTTAATTTTTTAAAAATAAATACACTAAATTTTTGTTTATTATTTTTTCAAATTATTAAGTAGATGGACAAGTAATATTCGGGGCTTATATTTATCGTAATTATAATTGCTTTGAAACTCAACTTATCATAAAACACATTTTAAATTTTCCATTCGTTCTGATAGTTTTGCCAGATTTCGAGTAATAACTCACTTAGGAAAGCTCTATTCTCAAAAGAATTTAAATGCAAATTAAGAATAAATACAATAAAGTTTTGTCCATTATTTTTTCAGGTTACTAAGAAGATAAATAAGCAATATTTGTGCTTTATATTTTTCATAATTATAATTGCTTTGAAACTGAATTTATCATAAAACGCATTTTAAATTTTACATTCGTTCGGTAGTTTTGCCACATTTCGACTAGTAACTCTGTTAGGAAAGCTCTATTCTCAAAAGAATTTAAGTGCGACTTAAGAAAAAATACAATACATTTTTGTTCATTACTTTTTCAAGTTACTAAGTAATATTTGCGTTTATATTTTTCATGATTATAATTTCTTTGAAACTGAACTTATCATGAAACTCAGTTTAGATTTTCCATCCGCTCTAGTAGTTTTGTCACATTTCGACTAGTAATTCTGTCAACAAAGCTCTGAAAGAGATTTAAAGAATAAATGCAAATGATTTTTAATTCTTAATTTTTCTTAATAAATATACTAAATTTTTGTTTATTATATTTTCACATTACTATTTAGATAAACAAGCATTATTTATGGCTTACAGTTTTTAAAATTATAATTCTTTTCAAATTGGGCTTGTCATAAAACGCATATTAAATTTTCCAACCATTCTGGTAGCTTTCAGATTCTAATCCTGGCGGTGGCATGAATGTTTATAAATGATTCGGAATCCACAAAATTACCAAAAAAGCTGTCATAATTAAATCATAAAGCATTAATTAATTAATTAGCATAAAGCGTGCATAAAAAAGTACAATAGAGCGACAAACCATACCAAATCTTCAAGAATTAAATTTTCATAAGGATTACTTGTTTTATTGAATATATATATAATTATACCCACAGTTATTGCACATATATTTTAATGTCTTATATACAGCTCCCCAAGTCATCATAAACAAAGGCATATCAGTATTTCAAAAATGTCCATTCTTTTTATTCTTCCAATCTGAATAAACATCATTAACTCTCCAACCAAACTACAACTTAGAATAACCTCCAAATCCTCCATGATGTGGATGCACCAATGAAAACAAAACCATCCAAGAATTTCGAAATATCCCTTTAACTCAGTCTTCCATTACTTAATTCGATAAGTCGATCTCAGTTCGCCCTACACGGCCCACTGATTCCAGAAATCAGCAATCCTTTTCTTCCCAGTTGTACGTCGAAGGGGGATTTTGCCATTATGCAAATGATTTAGTGCTTTCTTTATCAGTAACAACTCATTAATTCTTTGCAGTTCACTTGCTGCGAAAATAAGCAAATCGGAGCAAGTGTTGTTCCTTCCCCTAACGGCGAATGGAAACAGCATTTGCGTGGGAGTAACAGAAGAAGAAGAATACTTTCGATAATGCACGTGGTGAAATATGTACGTGCATTGAAATGGGAAATAAAGGCGGTGTAACCATAATGGAAAAGACTGAAGACGTCCAAAAGGCAAAAATAAAGAGGATTCTCAGTATAGTAATATCTTCTCTTAGAAGAGAAGATATTACTGTGTAAAAGAGGGGACAAAATTATGTGCACTTTTGGGACTCAATAAAATTTTCTTCAAAGCGCAATTATTTAAAGTAAGTAAATCATATCTAAATAAGAGGAACACGTTAATTTATGATATCATATAAGTCTTTGCTTATTTTAGAAAATCTTTTTTTTTTAATTTTATTCTCTCTCAGTTTAAACAGAGGTATTTTTACTAAAAGGAACACTAAACTTATTTAAAACGAGTTATATATTGTTAATGTTTCTTTCTCACAAATATTTTTAATATTTTTCAAAATTTTGTATATTTATCTCAATTTTTAGTGTGCAGGTTGTGCAGCTTGATTGTAACTGGGTGTGGTTGGGTTGAGATACTTGAGTTATTCTAAGCAAAAAATAATAACTGTTAATTTACTTTTGTAATAAAAATTCAGAATTTCTTATAATATTAATAAATGTTAATAAGTTTCCATGCATGCTTCATTGGTTGCTTACCTTATATCAAGATGGCTATGCTTTGGAAGTGAGAATTAATATTATGCTTCATGTTCGTCTAGCATGTTATCGTATAAATTTAAATCGAAATTAAAAGCAGACATTGCATAGAATGTTCAACATATAGGCAAAGTGTGAAACTACTGATATTTCGTACATTTTTTAGTCTTTCTATAGAATGTTAAAAGATAAACTTGGGAAGCATAAAATGCCTCCATTATTGAAGATTCCAATACCAAAGAGCAAAATATCCAACAGAGTTTTTGACGTTCGCCTGAGATGAAAAATTTACCATTTCAGTCTTTGTTGAGAAGGGACGAGATGCACTACTTTAAAATTGCTAAGCCACAATTTTAGCTCATATTTCTGTCAGATAGGAAAAGCCAGGCGTAATGTCTGAGAAAGAATTATAGCATGTCGACACGCAACGGTGATTTTGCGATTAAAAGTCTAAAATGAGAGCCATTACCGAAAAAGGGTATTTTTCTAATTGAAACCATTTACAGAAGTTAAAGAGCTATATTAAAAATTCCAACTGGGAAAAAACAATTGATGTAATGTCTACTAAATGATGTCTACGATGTTTTTTTCTCTTTCTAATGCAGCTGGCAAACACTTAGACAGGACTTGGTCTTGGATGCCTGAAGGCAAGCGCTGCACAGACGTACTCACTTTGCATTACCCAGGGGGCGCGTGTAACTTGAAGATAAGCCACGGACGCGGAGTAACAATGTCCCCGCAACGCTCTACGATCCTATTAGACCGGGAGCTACTTTTTAAAGTGGATTCCGAACCACTATAAACAACCATGGCACCGCCGGGACTCGAACCCGAAACCTGTGGTACCGTACGCCAGAGCGCTAGCCACTCGGCCATTCAGGCCCTATGTCTATGATGTTAATGAGCAAAAAAAACAATTTATCCTCTTAACGATAGCATTAATGCTATCCAGTTTTACACAACGGTTTCGTTTGTCGCTGTGCCCCCTCTGGGCTAATTAGAACGGGACCTACAGTTTAACGTGGATTCCGAACCACTAACAAATATCCATGCCTACAGAGCCTGAACCCTGCGGTACCGAAAGCCAGAGCGCTGACAAACTGGCCATCAGGCCGCTTTACACAACGGACTGATGTTATTAAAGTACTCCCTGACGTTGATTTGACCATTGTCCGCGATGGATGTCTCAGAATATTGGAACAACTTTCACCCAAACATCGAAACATTACTCGTCGTGATATTGAAATGCATTTTCAACTTTGTGAGCCATGCCAGAAAAATAAGAATAAAAGGAGTTTTAGCTTATATAGCCTATTATTTTTTCAACTCCTTCTATTAGCTCACACTCTCCCTATATATATTAGGTTGGGGAAAAAGAAATCCATTATTTTTTCGATAGATGGCTGTAGTGATCGATATCACGTAAAGTATCAATTAAACAATTTCAGATTTATGCTCGTTAGAAAGGTGGCACTTCGTACTAAAATAATTCTTATTCTGTTTTTTGTTTGGTCCATTCAGTTGGGAGTTACAGGGTGTTAAAAATGGAAGTGAACAAAGAGAAAATTCGGTACATTTTACAGTTTTTCTTTGACAAAGGCGAAAATGCAAGCCAGGCGGCTAAAATTGTGAATGGTGTTTATGGTTCCGATACTGTAACAGCCAATTATGTGCAATTTTGGTTTCGTAGATTCCGTTCAGGAATTTTTGATGTTAAAGATGCACCTCGCACAGGTAGGCCGGTCGTCGAAAATGTCGATAAAATCGGAGAAATGATCGAAGTTGACCGGCATGTTAGCAGTCGTAACATCGCCCAGGAGCTAAAAATCGACCATAAAACAGTTTTAAACCATTTACACAAAGCTGGATTCAAAAAGAAGCTCGATGTTTGGGTGCCACACCAATTAACAGAAAAAAACATGATGGATCGAATTTCCATCTGCGAAGCCTTGGCCAAACGGAATGAGATAGACCCATTTCTTAAACGGATGGTGACTGGAGATGAGAAATGGATCACATACGATAACCCTGTGCGAAAACGATAGTGGTCAAAGAGCGGTGAAGCACCTCAAACGGTGGCCAAACCAGGACTAACTGCCAGGAAGGTTCTGTTATGCATTTGGTGGGACTGGAAGGGGATTATTTATTATGAGTTGCTTCCATATGGCCAAACGCTAAATTCTGATCTCTACTGTCAACAACTGGACCGTTTGAAGATAGCGATTGACCGGAAACGGCCAGAATTGGCCAACAGGAGAGGCCACCAGGACAACGCTAGGCCACACACATCTACAGTGACTCGCCAGAAACTTCGGGATCGTGGTTGGGAAGTTTTAATGCATCCGCCATACAGTCCGGACTTGGCACCAAGCGATTATCATCTTTTTCTTGCATTGCAAAATTTCTTTAATGATAAAAAATTGGCATCTAGGGAGGATTGTGAAAATCGACTACTAGAGTTTTTTGCAAATAGAGACCAGGACTTCTATGAGAGAGGCATTATGAAGTTACCTTTAAAATGGCAACAAATCATACAACAAAACGGTGCATATTTGACCCAAATCGGACAATCCGAAGCATGTTAAATAAAGTCCTGAAGTTCATATAAAAATAATGGATTTCTTTTTCCCCAACGTAATATATCTTGTTCAAATTTTCAATCGTTCATAAATTACTTTTTATTCATCATATTTATTTTTATTTATTCATCACTCAAGTTCAGATACATTCTTTTGAACTTGTAGTGGATGACACTGGATGTTAATACAATTTTTTTCAAGTATTAATTCAGTAATTAAATTTAATTAATTAATTTTAGTTTTTTTTAGATTTAAGTTGCATATATCTACCACTAGATGGCGCCAGATAACCTTAAAAAAATGAATGAAAATCATTTATAAAGGACTTTCTGCAATGGAGTGAAAAAAAATGTAGGAATTGACTTAATTTTTTTTTTTTATATTACTTGTTTCTGAATTTAATTCCCGTTATCATATGGAGCTCATAATGTTCAAACCCCAAACTGAAAAGGAGTTCAAATTCCTAAAGGTGTGCCAATATCTTCTCTAATTATTCACAAAATTCTTGTTGTAAAGGACTGTTGCTGTCTACCAAGTGGGATAAGAAACAACAACAAAACAGAATAGAGCTCATCTTTCTAAAATGAAATTAGAAAAAGCCCAATCTGAAATTCTCTTTGATTCCGAAAGCTAAAGTGGACATTACAAAGAAATACTTTTTTACCCCAATATATTTTACAAGGCATTCAAGCTAAGGATCCAGCTGGAAAAAAATAAAGGTTTAAAAAAACACGAGATCAGAGATTACCTGATACAAGAAAAAAGGCCTATTGCATAAAACATGGAAGAGATTGCAACTGATGATAGAAGAAATCAATATGCAGATGAACACATGTTTTGAAGAGGACGTATTGAAAATATTTCCTTTTCTGCTGCACATGTTGTGTGTATTTGAAGAAAATAAGTAATATTCTTGCATGCAAAGATTGCCGACGAAACATTTATAGATTCCGTGGCATGCCAATAAATATGATGAATGTGAGGAAATTGATATTTTGTGCACGATTTGCTTTGAAACAGAGAATGATGTGTACGGTAAAATTGATTCTAAATTCAACCTGGAAATACAGTTCAACAAAGTGAAAATGAATTCTGGCAAAAAGTTCCTCCTGCTTCTTTGGAAGCTACTGTTCTAATTTCTATTTCTGAAATCGATAAGGGAACAGTTTGGGCGTTGTTATGAGAGGGACAAGAAACAGATTTTCTAAAATGGAATTTCTGACGAGATTTTTAAAATAATGGTATAGGAAATCACATATTGTTTATTTCCAGGAATGAATTTATGTTAGCATTGTCTTCAGTTCTAAGCAAATTCTTTTGGTAAATTCTAAGCAAACTTTTTAGGAAACTGACAACAAAATATCTATCCGGTAGGCTGTTATTACTCAGACATAGATGGTTTCCAAGTTTTTATTATATGTATAAATAAAATGATAGGATCATGTGCATAAGTATGAAGCATTTTTGTTTTTAAAAACAGTATGAATAAATCAAAATGCTATTCAAGATGTCCTTGTTGCATAAAAAAAATAACCTGATTGTTAGAGATTCATTTATTTTATAAATAAACTTACTTGAATTTTATTTGATAAAAAATATCAAATAAAATTCAGTTCTTTTTTTTTTTTTCACTAAATTTTCTGCATTATATGTAAATTCTTTTTCGAATTTCGAAATTATAATGAAGGTCTGTTTATGACTATCTTTTCCAGTTTTATTTTTACTTTTCCGTGAGAAAGTCAATTATGTGCAACTTAAAACAAAATTATTTCCTTCAATATGTAAGGTCCAAATTTATTTTTTACTTGTTTTTTCTCGATAAAAAACTTTTATACTTTTTTTTTATGAACTTTTTTTCAAACTCGCAATATTTCTATACAATATTTGTCATTCTACTTAATGCTTAAACGTTATATGCAATTCCTGTTTTTTATACATTGCCAGTAACATATACAAATTAATGAGAATCATTTCTCACTATAATGGGGAAAACAAATTAATCGCATTGGCATTCTATGAATTATGAGGTAGAAGTAAAATACAGTCTTTTTGGAGAGTATCAGAATTAATGTGACAGAATTTAAGGGAAGACAACATGTATAATAACAAATATTCAATCTATAAAAACAATTATTTTCATGATGAATTGTACACGTACGTCTCTTATAAACGCAAACGCAAAAATTACACGAACAAACCTGTTTCTTATTAAAAAAATGTAAAATATTTCTTTTTATTTCTTAAACAGTCATCTCACTGTGTGAAATAAAATTAAAATTCATATTTTTATTTATTTATTTTTATTATTATTATTTTGCTTAAGCGACAACAAACTGCAAAATGAAAAGTTAAAGTAAAAGGGTATTTTAATTTTTAATGTCAGGGACTTTAGAAAGTGCATACATTACTTGAAAAAGAAAATCCTTTACTTTGTTTTACATTTCTTTTTACGTCGCCATATATTCACACATAACACCATGGATATATATAGTAAGAATCCACCATACGTTCTCATGAGAACTATAAAGCTGACCGCACGTGGAGAGAAAAGATAAATGTTTAAATAAGTTGAATCCCCCATGAATTCGCACTAGAACTCTATAGCAGACCGCGTGCGGTGAGAAAAAGAAAAAAAATGTTTAAATGAATTTTACTCTAGATATGTGGCAACCGTAGAGTGGTCTATTTTTTTTTAAGTTACAAATTACTTAATCATGGCTTTGTTAGTTGTAATTTAGGCTTAGCGTTGTAGTGATTGCGTTGTTGATTAGAAGTTTGCTTTGCGTTATTGAAAATAAAGGATATGTTTGTATCAACATCTTCTTCAATTCTAAATTTTCAATAATCATATTCGCCTTATAGGCATCATTTTTTTTTTGGAAACTGATATTGTATTCTGCAAATAACCAATTAATTGATATAGATTTTCCATTCCAGATTTTTAAAATTAATCATATTTAAAATATACGATTTTCTTACTTTAAATAGAAAATCATTTGATATTAACTAAGGTAATTAAATTCTTTTAAGAAGAATATAGTAAATTACTTTTTGTTATTTTGAAACATTTTTAGTAAAACTTTACCACATACTTATCTGAGCATAATGATACTTTTTAATAAATGCATAATATGTATAATATGACTTTTTAATATTTTTATCAAGTAGGCCAGTTTTTGTCTCTTAAGACTCCTTATTTGATTTATCCCTTCTTTAAAGTCCGTAAGATATTTTACTGTAATTGCATACTGTCTGTAAATATATCCTGTTTTACATTTAATACATATTACAAATGATTTTTCATTTTATTAAAACGTTTCTTTACTTTAAATTAAAAAAAAAACTACTTGAGATCTCACAGAAGATTTTATTGCATTCAAAAAATAATGTTTTATTAAATTTTATAAAATGCAAATTTTAATTTATATTGATGACTATTGATCAATATTACAAGTTCAGTTCTTTAATTTCATGTATAATGTTTAGAACGTATAATTCTAAATTTATTTTCAAATCACGCATGGAACAATTGCACTCAATTGTGAAATGTATGAGCTTATTTTTTTTTTACTCAAATGCTTTTACGGATACTTTTTTACTCAAATACTTTTACGGATCTCAAATTTAACGAAACAAAAAATTTCCAAACAAAATGCTTTTTTTAAAATTTGAACACAGTGACTTACAAATAACTTTTGTAACACATTATACCAATAATATTGATAGATTTGAGATTGCTATCGTTATGATTGAGGTTTTTATGTGGACAAAGTGTTTCTACACTATTTAGACTACACTGAAAAGCCCCTAAAATGAGTCAAATTGTAAAGATATATTACTTTATTTGCCAAAATGGCAATGAGATCAAAAAAATAATTTTATCTGATGTGTATGATATATTTCGTTACATCTTGATGCTGTATTATTATTACGTTTATTTCCAACAAAATAATTTGCTTCAAATTTTAAGAAATATATATAAAAAAAACCCCCAATTTTACTTTTAAAAGTTTTATTTGCTATTAAAATATTGTATTTTACATTAGGCAAAAGTACCTAAGGAGTGAATTGGGGGGCTGGAACTTTCTAATCTTAAAAATTTGAATAAAGCATTATATTTTTAAAATTTAATAAAACGTTATATTTTCAAAATTTGAAAAAAGCATTATATTTTCAAAATGTGAATAAAACATTATATTTTTATACCAACATAAGTGGAATAAAACAATGCTAGAAGCTTACCTTTATGTCCGGAGGGGAATGCACGCCGCAATGATGTCTAAAATAGTCTCTGATGGCTCCTCTAGCGGCAGCCATGAGGATGTCGTTGACGCTGCAGTGGGTCACTTGCCGGATTCTGTCAACGACAGCGAACCGGATACCCGACGACCACCCGATGTTTCTCTTACCGGACAGGGGCTGTCGGTGAGAGATCGGGTTGTAGTCCCGTCGAGCACACAGCCAAGTGAGCAGAGTCAGTGGTGCCACCACCGCAGCACGGAACACATTCAAGGGGAAGGTGGTGCCACCGATGCGAGGCTTCAACCTCAGCATCTGAGGATGGTCCGCCAGGAAATTGCTCAGAATCTTCACGAAGGTTATGCCGTCGCCCAGAGCATGGTGGACGCGAACAATTAGCACAGTATCTCTGGCGTACCCATAGTTCTTTACCATCCTCACTTCCCATAAAGGTCTGTTGGGAGCCAGAGGGTGACTCATGAGGGACGATATGAGGTCTCTCAGTTGGTGGCGTGTCCTCACTCGCTTAGCCTCTTCGAAGACGTGTTTTTCGATGTCGAATTCGCTGTCGTCTACCCAGCAATAGCCAGCAGAAGCAGAAACAACTTTTTGAGTGAACCTTGCGAAGGCTCGTTCGCCATTTTCTGTCGTTTTCTCGATGACTCTGCTCTGGAGAATCTCTCTGGTTGTCCTGACATCAAGACCTCGCTCAACGAAGAAAAGGCAATGTGCCACGTAGCAGTTGAAGTGCGAGTCGTGCAGCCAGAAAGCATCTGTAGCAGACAGCAAGCCAGTGCATCCAGCGAAACCATATCCCATCCGACTAGCGCAGCAGAAGGCCACGGCTATCCTGACCATTCCCACAAACACCACGGCCACCGTTAAGGTGACCACCACAGGAAGGCCAAATGCAAGTCCGCCGACCACAAACGCCGTGGACAGGATGACAGTGGGTACGATGCTACGCTCAGTCGGATGGCGTATCTTTTTCACTGGTACATTTTTCATGTATTGCGGAACGATGACGGGTGTTTCGAGTGCAGTTTGTTCAGTTGGAGATTCTCTCTCGTCTTCAATATCGCTCATCTCCATTTTGGTGCAGTTGAGGAAAGCTTCTAGCGAAATATACCAAGCTTGTAACAGAAGCAAAAGTTAATTTAGTTCCAATTTTTCAATGCCATTGAAATGCTGTATTTGTCTGTAGAAAGTCTTTGCCTTTTGTCTGACCACTCTTACCATAAGTTCAACTATTTGGTTGTTATTAGTTCATTTTAAAGACATTTTCAAACATTATTATGGAATTTGAAAAACTGATTATTGCATACTTAAGTGTATGTAAATTGTTTTTTTTTAATGTAAATTTCTGTTGTGCCGGTTGACACTTTATTTTACATTCGTAACAATGCATTATACATTTTATTTAAATTATACTCGATTAAAATCAATTTGATGATAATTGTATCAACTCTCTTGGGAAGAAAAGTGATGTCTACTTTTTTATTCAATCTTCTACAATTTTTTAAAAAATAATCTTAGTTATTAAATTTAAAGGTTAAAAATTGTACTTTTGTTTTCCATAAGATTGCTCCATAACAATTCAATAAGTCCACACTGTGTAGTCTTCTAAGAAAAACAGACATCAAGTTTATTCACAACATAAGTTTGTATGACCAACAATCAACAGCAATTTGTTTTAAATAGTCAGTTGTATAGCATCCTTTTAAGTCTTCTGTAGGCATTCATCAACATCCAAAATATGTTTCAATTCATTTCCATACATTCATTGTCTTTCCAAAATACACAAAGCTTTCATCAACACAATCTTAGGGCCATAGATCTTTACCAGAGGACCATATCTATCTATTAAACAATCCATTCGCATTTCCTTTTCGCAAGCGAATTACATATTTCACTTTGGAGGGTAAACAGACCTGAAAGTTGTCGCCTCTTCCTCCGGTCTGTTTCCTGTATTAGTTTAGCGCCTCGCAGTGGGAGAGCAATCAAGATCGGCCTGATAGATTTCTAAACACAACATCTGGTTGCCATGGAGACGAGGGCCCAATTCGTAGAGGTCTGCCATCGATTGCTGAGGGACCTGCAAAAGGAGAAGAGACATCATCATTATGACAAATGCCACGTGCATCCCCATGTATCTTCGGCGGAGAAGGATATAAGTAAACAAATAAAAATAGTCCATCCCCCCCTCTTCATCCACCCTTAGATTTCATTATGAGAAAACTGAAATCGATATCGGAGGATGCTTTCAGCCAAATAGGATATTAGCCCCATCTGAAGTTGGGGGATTTTTAATGGCGGTGATAAATTTCAGCGTGGTTCATAAATACTTCAGTTCTTATCAAAAAGTTCAAAATAACATTCGCAGCAGAGACTGGACTCACATATCAAGTGCTATAAATAATGAGTATTATGAGAATTTTATTTATATTTTAGTGCAATTTTTGGATGCTTTTGTTTAATATATACAGAAATGCCATATTTCATCTATTTATATAGATATCAATATTAAAAGATATTTGCAATTCCTTTTACTATATTGAATCGGCAATTGGAAACGAGTTAAAAGTTTATATAATATAATATTTAAATTATAGTTTTACTTTGATGGGCACTAAAGAAAAAGAGGCAGTAAAATAATATTATCGCAAAGATATGAGATATATTATCCTAATTTCTTTTTTTTTTTTTTCAATTGTCCACTTTTCAAGGTGTATGGAATTTTAGAAAAAGGTTTTTAAAGATTACTTTGTTACAATGTGTCTTTATATAAATTTTATATCACATATTATGTCAAAACGAATAAAAGGAATATTTGAACTGGAAATATCATCACATTTTCAGACGAGAAACATTTAACGTTTCCCTCACTCTGAACGTTTCTCGAAACAACTTTACGTAACCGTTTTTCTTAAAACGTTTCTCGAAACGTTTAACGTTACAGATCCATTTTAACGTTTCCAAATAACGTAATCTGATGGTTTGAACTATTATTGGTACGATTTAAAGATTGAGAAAGACGTAAGAAGGAGTAAGAATTTCAAATATGGATCTGTAATATTCTGGGACATTATGTTTGCCAATGTAAAACTAGGGGCTTATAACTGTGAACCCAAACGGTATCTTAGTACAGCATATTTTTAACTCTATACTTTTTTTAGCATATTTTTAACCCTAAAAAAACTTTCCTCTATGTGGAGTATCATGCTCCAATTTTAATTCAGCAATAAGACGATTTCAAAAATTGCCATGTCTTTGAATTGCATTTTAAAATTGGTTAATGTATTTTTTCGTATTTGTTGTAACGTGAAAATGCATTTAATAAACTTTTTATGTTTAATGTGTAAGTATTTTTCCCATTAGTAATTTTAAAGGTTCAAAGTTTTTATTAAAACATTTTAAAGTTGATTTTCGTATAAGTTTTTATAAATTTCTCCCCCCCCCTCCATACGAATTCATGGCAGCTATACATTAAAAGATAATTGTATCCCGTGATAGTTTGAAGGATCACATCTGGTCAGAATTTGTGTTTCTCTGGAAAGGAAGGTGGAGGTAGTTTTCTTTTGAGAATGGACTCTTAATTTGCATCGCCCATTTGCATTGTTTGGTAGCCCTTTTGCTGTATTTCACTATTGATTGAGAAGATTTATTTAATGGTGGATGCATAATTCAAAAATTGAGTTATATTTAAGGTGTATTTGCGACGAGTGGGGCCCTCTACTTTATTATTCATCTTCATTAGCGCAACAGCTTCAGCAAAGGTCGTCTGTCTACTGACATATTTCAAGACAGGAGATGTTTTCTTTTCACTGGGTAAGGTTGTCAGCCCTACGCCCAAAACTTTACAATCATATTAGACCGGGACTTACTGTTTAAAGGGGATTCTGAACCACTACAATCATCCATGACACCGCCGGGACCCGAACCCTGTGGCACCGAATACCAGAGTGCTAGTCACTCGTCCATCAAGTCATCTATACTTTATTTTAATAACCAATTACGGTAGATAGCGAACCGTGTGTAGGAAATATTTATGTGAAGTGGAAGAGGCTTCCAGATGGAACCTTATACGTGTAAAAACACATCACATCTGGATCTTGACCAGTGAAAGGGGTTGTAGACAAAAGACTTATATACTCGGACTGTTCAGAGGGTTACCCAAGTGGATCTGATGAAATAATTTCTCCCTAAAGCCAATAATTGCAAAAGGCGATCTTTGGATACTGATTCCTGTCCAATCATACGAAGAAATTTACAGTTTAAAAAGGAAGGACAAAACTCAAGAGAATACACACGGGGCAGAACTAAGAAGAAGAATCTTAAAGAATAAAGAAGGAAACAAGAAGAAAAGATGTAATGACACAGATTATGATAAAAAAAACGAATCTAAAAGAACGAGAGATCCATGAGAAATAGTTTAAGGGAAGAGACTACTGACAGCACGGTGATCTGAGAGTTATTCTTAAGAAGCTTGAATCCCAGAGAAAGCAAGATCCAAATACCAAAATGAGAAAGAAGAAGGAATAAAGGGAAAGAGAGAGAAAGGAGGGTCCATAAAGTCCTCGAAGCTCTCTGAAGTTATGAGACGAGATCATAATTTCTCCCGACAACAATGATTCAATTTACGAAGGAAGCTATCCTACCCCTGCAGTCGACCCCCATCTGGAAATTCATTTTTTTGATGAAGCTGTATTTTATCGCCTGACTGCAATGTTTTCTCGAGAAATGAATTTCTATTCGATAACGACATATATGGGAGTCTTGCTTTATATCTAAATATTCTTTTTAGCAGACCCTCGAAGATTTTTATATTAATGATATGCACGTTGTTTTGAATAGTCTGAACTGTGTCGGTTTACGGAAGACATTCGCTTTGGAGGGAATAGCTTATTGATTAATATTTAGATAAAGCTAATTGTCTAATAAGAGTATTATGCATATTCTATTACTCTTATAATTTTTCTACTGAATGCAAATGGAAATCTTTTTTTATATAATTATTTCGGATAGCATGTTAATTAATATGCCTTTTTTGCTACTTTGAGTATTTAAGTAATATATTTATTATGTAGTCGATGGTGGCAAATACGACAACTGCATGCGTAAATATACATTGATACCATCTAATTTATTGATAACCTCTGATACAGTTAGACGCTATTTTGAAATTGGATAATGGTGCCTAGAATTAATACAGTTCCTTCAAATATTAATAAATTTTCATTTTATTTTGGTTTAAATGTTTTGTATATTTATTTCATGTGCACGTGTTATTTCTCAAAATTTATTAAACCTCTGAAGGTTTTTGAACCTATTTCGATTAATAATGTGGAGTTTATGTTAATTTTGTTTTAAATGGTTAATGCGAAATGCAGTGTAGTGAATTTATTTTAGCGCTGTTATGGTGGTTTATTTAGTAATATAGGCATATGTTCAATAATGTTTTCGGTTATATTAGATAATCAACACCACAAAAAAACCCCCACCAATCTGCTAACCTGGATTGCGAATTCCGTAATTTTAACATCACATTAAATATTTAGTAATATCTTGCAAGTAAAATTTTTGCAAATGAGCAGCAAAGTGATTAATCTTTAGGAATTTCAGAGAGTTTCATGCAGAATGGGATAAACTTTACCAGGATACGTTGAATTTTTTTTTAAATGCCAGTTAAAATGTTATAGGGATTTAAAAAGATCACCCCAAAAAATAATTAACTTAAATAATTAATTATTCTTGTTCTTCATTGGTGCAACAACCGCATGATGGGCGAAGGCCGACTGCCTACTGGGAGTTTTCAAGACAGATATTTTCTTTTTATGGGGTGCTGTTGTCAGTTATAAGCCCAACAGTCATATTTGACGAAAGACATACTGTTTAAAGTGGGTTATAATTCTGCACATATTTATAAGATTTTGTTTTTTCATTTTAGACATGCTTTTTTTACACAAATTTAAATAATATCAATATTGCTAAACTTGTGCCTTTTTTTCACTGGATAATTTTTATAAAATAATAACTGTGCTTATAATAATAAGAACATGAAAATTGTTATCTATAATACACATTTGCACACCAAGAAACATCATTAGGATTCTTTATAATTGAATTCATTAAAGTTTTATTCATTTCCTTAGAATTTTTTGTTTTATATATATATATATATATATATATATATATATATAATACCATACCATATATATATATATATATATGGTAGGGCATATATGGTATATTATTTATCATATATGCCGTATATACATATTGATTCAAAATATACCACAACAAAAAAGTTCTAAAAAAATGAATAAAAATTTAGAGTTCAATTATAATGAATCATATGATGTGTTTTGGTATACAAATGTATGTTATAGATAACAATTTATTAATATAAGCGCAGTTATATTTTATACATACATATGGTGTATTGTGAATCATATTGTGGTATATTTAAAACTCTTCTCCAGGTATTGGATACTTACGATAGTATTTAGTTATTTGTAACTTACTATTGAGCACAATATTATATAGAATATGTAAGATATTAGATAACATTGTATCGAATATGTAAATTTGACTTTTTTTTACTGTATAAAATCTAAACATGAAGAGTATCTTTAGATATTATCAGTAAATGCATATCAGTGTTATCGTATGTATTTTAAACCATGCAGCAGACTTTGAAATAGACTTTAACGATTTTTTTGTCGTACCTGATACTGTAATCAAAAACACATTGTACCCCCTTATCTATAGAAGAACAGTCGGGTATTGATCTCTTAATTTATCAATATTGTCAATTTAGCATCATTGTTACTCATCATCTCACTTTATGTCACTTTTAAACAAAGGAGATAAAATCTCTTCTTTATTTTAGAGAGAGAGTATACGTTTTGTGCCATTTTGAATGGAAACATTCATATATTTAGACCACTGGTACACATAGTGGCCAATACCTCAATCTAGAAACGATAAAGGGGAGGGAGGGTATAATAGTTACAGGTGCATTTGGAAGGAGGGGATTATGTTTAATAAAAATAAGTATGCTGTGTAAATATAAAGAAGGGTAATTTAGAAATAAATATTCGTCAGTGGTTCAAAAACGACTACCGAAATTGAATTTTAATAAAAAATTAAACTAACATTCATGGATTTAGACCAACTCGTACGTAAATTGGGCAATACCGACATCTAAGAACGATAAAGTTGATGGTAGTTTCAGGTATATTTGGAAGAGTGTTTAATAAAAATAAATGTGCTTTGAAAAAATAAGAAAAAAGAAGGATAATTTAGAAAAAAATTATTCGTCAATGATTCAAAGACGACTGCCACCAATTCTGGCTTCAAAAGCAGGTATATACAGTTAATAAAATTGGAATATGGGCTATAAGACAAAATCTTTTAATTGAATTTCTTTCTTCATATTTATTGGAACGTTAAGTCACGTTACTGATGATACTTATACAAAACACGTGACTACTTATATTACATACTACACGTGATGGTACTTATCACAAATCCATTAACAAGAAGGAAACTGACTGCATATATCAAATTGTGATAAATTAAAATTACTAAGTGAAAAAAAATTAATCGAAGGTTAATTCTTTAATAGCCCACAGGGTTCATTCTTGTCATCAAGATTATATTTCATGCTATTCGCAAATTTTATAATATTATCCTTTTTTTGCTTGTCTAATGCGAGTGATTGATTTTAATAAAAAAATGTACAATTTCAAGTTTTAAGATGTCTTACTTCTGACATATATGGTTTGAGACGGACAGTACGTATATAGGTACATAAAAGAACATAGTTTTTTTTACTATATCTTTCATTTAGTTTCTTGGAAAAGGAGGGGTGGGGCGTGAGGACAAATAAGCAAAGTTAATGATAACAATGAATGCAATCTGTTATGAATTTTTACCTATGAAAAAATCACCAAAAATAATCCTTCAAAATGTTCATCATTTTGTCAATATAAATTTACATAGTTAATGAAATTATAATTATAATTACTTTGAAAGTGGTGTCAATCCACTTTCCGCAAAGACATAATATTTGGTTCACAAATTATGCTACATAATTTCTCTACTTCCGTTTTATATGCATGACAACACTGTTAATGATATAAAAATTTCCGCTCGCTCACTGGAATTTTGTTGTTTTCTTCTGGATCAATGTCAAAAGCCTTGGCCCACCATGGGACTGTTGGTCCCTTGAATATTTGGTTTGATTTGTCACTCTACGGCCATTTACTGCACACTTTAGGCGAATTAGACCGGAAACTACAGTTTAAAGTGGATTCAAAACCACTAACAAAAATTCATGCCACCACCAGCATCAATGAAGAAGAAGAATCTCAACTTTGACAAAATTGTTTTAAAAGGTTGGGTTTAGATTTCAAGATATCAAGAACGGATCACAAATGATGCAACCTGATCCTCCTTTGACTTTGCGTCATATAAGGTAATATATATCTTTTTTTCTATTAAATTCAACCGTTTCAACCTGTATAGAGAGAAGGCTTCTGAGAAAAAATGGAATTCCCCATTGAAAATCAACAAAATTCCCTTGCCTAGAGCGGTCGGCATGGCCTGCTTTACACTTATCACGGGCCATGAGTACTTACAGAGTCACCTGTGCAGAATAGGACTGGCTGTTACAGATATCTGCTCCCTTTGCGACTATGGCGTGCCCATGATTGTAGAGCACCTCATCATATGCCCTACTGTTCTTAACTGTATCTCTTTTTGTGTTACTGTCAAGGGCTTTAGTGACTGTTTTTGTCGTTCTTTAGTGTATTGGCTGCTCGTCGACTAATGACCGAGAGATCGGAGACAACACTGGATAAAAAAAAAGAAAAAAAGATTTCAAGATATGTGATAAAGGATGCAGAACCCTTAAACTCATTCATCCTACACTAAATCTTTACTTCCTCTTCAACTTGACAGCAAAAACATCAGATTGCTCAATAATAGATCTAATAAAAATGTAACCTTATAAAAAATGATTACACACGCAGCATATAAAGTCATAAGTTTCATCTATCCATAAAGTGTATTAATTGTAAAAAATCAGTATATCTCGTGAGCACGTTTGCAATTACTTAGCAGAACAAAACTTCTCAGCTCTTCTTTGTGAGAAACGAAATATTCAATCAATCGCTACAAAAAAAAAGGGACAGCGATAGTTGTGCATTTTCCCGAATTGCAAAGCAAAAGAAGCAGGAAGGGAGACGGAACGAACTAATTAATGAACGAGATTTTCTTTTGTCTCCAAGGAAATAGGTTGCCCTGTGCTCGGTGTCTTCTTCATCGGAATGTAATTAAGAACACTAATTCCTGAGCCCAGGATTCTGCTTCATAGAATTTTTATAGACGGCATTTTTGAAAATGGTGTCGCAGTTATATCACGTACTAAGTTGCAGCTCTGGCTTCTTACATATATAAATTAAGTCGCTTAATTGGATGAAACTAATAAGAACAATGTAACGTGTCTTTCTAATGTAATATGTCTTTCTTTAATGTGTCTTTGTAGCAAGTTTTCTTATTAGAATTCTCGAATAAAAGGTTTAGAGATGAATAAGAAGAAAAATCAAAAGAAAAGTTTTAGTTTTGGAAATAATAATTCAATTAATATAATATAATACAATATACAATATTATATACGCAATTACAATAATTTACAAACTGTATAATTATAATAATGTAATAATTGTGTTGTCATCCCACTTGGTAGACAGCAACGTTTAGACCAAGTGCAAGAACCCATGTGGTCTCATGGAAAGACGGAAAGGGAGGGGGGACCTTCTGTTGTGATTCAGAACCCGTAGCAAGAAGTATGATTTGGCTCCGTGCCGCTGACTTTTACGGGGCAGGTTTATCAACTCTACTCTCATCGTTCTACAGTCATACTAGACTAGGACCAAAGGCTTAAGGTGGATTCCGAATCACTATAAGCATAAATGGCGTACCATGCTGAATATACCGGTTCTCGTTAGATCACCGAAGTTAAGCATCATTGGGCGCGGTCAGTACTTGGGTGAGTGACCACCTGGGAACACTGCGTGCCGTTGGCAAATTTGGGACCTGAATGGCCGAGTGTCTAGCGCTCTGGCGCTCGGTGCCACAGGTTTCGGGTTCGAATCCCGGCGGTGCCATGGATGTTTGTAGTGGTTCGGAATCCACTTTAAGCCGTAGGTCCCGGTCTTCTATGACTGTAAGAGCGTCACGGAGCCAAAGTCAGGCTTCTACCTACGGGTGCTCCATCACAACAGAAGCTGCTTCCTTCCCCTTCAATCATGAGTACGTATGGGCTCGTGGGCTTGGCCAGCCAAGTGGGATAAGAAACAACAACAACAACAACATAAATGGCACGCAGGGACTCGGACTCGAAACCTGTCGCACTGAGCGCCAGAGCGCTTGAACATCAGACCCTCAAAATTGTTTTTACAGGTTGAGTTTAGATTTGAAGATATATATCTTGGAGGGAGGCCTAACTCGTAACCTTTGCTATGATTTTCATTCCTACCATCTAATTAACTTTTAAAAACCAAATATTTATTTCATCTTATATTTGACAACGGAAACACTAGATTGCTCAATGACAAATCCAATAAAAAGTAACTTTTTAGAAAAGGATTTCACGCGTAACCTATAAAGTCATGAGTTTTAATTATCCATAAATAGATATCATTTGTGTATTAATTGCAAATAATCCAGTATATCTCTCAAGCCTGTTTGCAATTACTTACCAGAACAAAACTTCTCAGCTCTTCTTTGTGAGAAACGAATTAGTCAATCAATCGCTACAAAAAAAAAAGGGGAAGAGATAATTCTACATTTTGCCTGAATTGCAAAGCAAAAGAAGCAGGAACGAACTAATTAATGAACGAGATTTTCTTTTGGTCTCCAAGGAAATGGGTTGCCCTGTGCTCTGCGTCTTCTTCATCGGAATGTAATTAAGAACACTAATTTCTGAGCCCAGGATTCTGCTTCGTAGAATTTTTATAGACGGCATTTTTGAAAATGGTGCCACAGTTATATCCCGTGCTAAGTTGTAGCTATGGCGCCTTACAGATATAAATTAAGTTGCTTAATTGGATAAAACTAATAAGAAAAATGTAACGTGTCTTTCTAGCAATTTTTCGTATCAGAATTCATGAATAAAAGATGTAGAGATAAATAGGAAGAATAAATCAAATGAAAACGTTTAGTTTTGAAAATAATAATGCAATTAATATAACATATTAATACAAGTATACAATATAATTACAATTACAACAATTTACAACTGTATAATTATAATAAATTAATAGTTGTTATAATTGTGTTGTTATCCCACTTGGTAGACAGCAAAGTTTACACCAAGTCCAAGTATCTATGTAATCTCATGGAAGGAGAGAAAGAGGTGGGGTGATGGAGCACCCGTAGATAGAAGTCTGACTTGCCTCCGTGCTCCTTGGCTCTTCAATAAAAAGCCATTTCTAGCTTCTTTTAATAATTAAAGTTTTTATTCTAACTAATTTATTTATATGACATTTTCTTTTGTAATGGAAAATTTTAATATTAAAATTTTTTAGTAGAATAATTTATCCCATTTGAATTTTCAAAATAATTCATTTCATAAAATGTTTTCATCTTTTCTATTGCTTTGAGTTGAAATATTTTATTTTTCACATTGAAATCCAGATACATTAAAATCTTTTGTAACCGAAACATTTCACATTTTCAGTATCAAACAGAGAAACAATGTATACAGATAATATGATATCCACACAATGAAGAATAAGTCTGTAATATGGCTGAAAAAACTCTTTTACTAACTTTCATACAAAAAAAGGAAGGCTTCTTTCATGCTTTTGCTATTTTTTTTTTTTAGCTGTTTAAGAAAATAAACCTCTTACTTATGAATCCATTATTCAGATTCAGGGAAAAAAAAGAATTTTGAATCCATTTTGAACCGTTACGCAGTTCATGGGCTTTACCGGTTTATGCTCATGATCTTTTTTTCATCCAATAAGCTTTTTCTAAAATCTTATTTATTTATTCAGTATACAGTCGTTAGAAGTAACTTCATATCTAGCTCTAGAAGACCTAACTAGACGTTATTTGGTACATGGAATAGATCGAATGTTTTTTTTTTTTCATTTATAGGGCCAAATATATTTTTGCAATTTTTGCAAAATGTTGAATCTACTAATATACATTATCTAATTCATAACATACATTATCTCATTAAATAACTGCCTGAAATACATTATCTTATTCATATATTGGTGCGAGAAAATGATCCAGAACTATGAATAAACGAGTTTAACAAAAAAAAAAAAAATAAATAAATAAACTGTTGTGCCCATACAGTTGTTAAATAATAGCGCTCCAGCGCTCTCTGTGCATTTAATTATGAATATTTAAAATGTGAAAAACAAAAATGAAATGGCAGTAATTTTAATTGCACACTCTATACTCTTAGTGTATGTTTTATGTAAGAAATATAATACATATTCAAATTGTGTAATCTCACTTTTTAGAGAAGACTTAATAATTGTTAAAGTGTTTGCTATTTGAGACAAATCTTGGACTTTAAAAGTACACAAAAATCTATTAGAAAGCAATTTATATTTTTACTTAAAAATATTTTTATTTCTAATTGTTTAAGTTAAATATTTGGGCCTGATATCTGGTGACTAGCGCTCTGCCGCTTGGTGAAACAGATTTTGGGTTCGAGTCACAGCCGTACCATAGATGTTTGTAGTAGTTCGGAATCCACTGTAAACCGTAAGTCCTGGCCTCAATATGACGGTAGAGTGATGGGCGTAGGGCTGACAACATTATCCCATTAAAAAAAATTCTCATGTTTCGGAATCTGCTAGTAGGGAGACAGCCTTGGCCCGCCATGGGCTGTTGTACCTGGGAGTCAGTTAATTGTTAAATAAAAATGAAAGGTTATATGAAATCGAGAGACATCAATAACTTAATTTACTGACAGATTCATAATTCATATTCATAATAATTATTGTATATTTCATAATTAATAGTTTCAATATCATAAAAATGTAAAATTTATTATGTCAAAGATTTTTTATTTAAATTATTGACAACTTTTTTCGAAAAATATAAAGCTGGATTTTTTTTTTCTGCCTTAAAATAATCAAGAATTATTCAATTTCATTGAAATAGGAACATTTTAGTTAGTTAAATTACCATGTTGTTTAAAACAGCGGAGAATTTGTATTGTCATCAATCCGGGAAATAAATTCATTGAAATAAAATTTAGTGAAAAATGTATTTAAATAACACAATTTAAAGATAAATAACCGTTCGCAATATCTTTAATCAGGATCTCTGACGTCGAAATGAGAAAAAAAAAAACTATAAACGAACTGGCGTATAAATTAGTTTTATATTTAATTATTTAATCTTTTCTTCATGATAGAAGACACTACATATGTTCTTTATTATTCATCACAAATGATTCGTTCTTGCCGAATATTGTGCATTTTAATTAATTTTTTTTTTAGATTGCTGAAATAAAATGTTTTTGGTTCATATAGATAATTATTCTGTTAAAATTATTTCACAATTTGTTCTTATCCAATATTTTGTATTTTAGTTAACTTGTTTCAGGATTGTTGAAACAAAATGTTTTTAGTTCATATAGATAATTCATCTGTAAAAATCATTTCACTCACAAAAGTAAATTAAATAATATCACAATTTCTTGAATATAAACTAAGAATATTCCAATTTTACTGAATTATTTTATATTGAACGTAAGTAAATATTCTTCTTGTTCATTAGCGCAACTGTACCATGGTGGGCCAAGGGCGTCTGCCTACTGGCAGATTTCGTGACAGGAGATGTTTCTTTTTACGGGATAGAGCTGTCAGCTTTACGACTAATGCTTCACAGTCGTATGAGACATGGGACCTACGGTTAAAGTAGATTCCGAACCACTACAAGCATTCATGGAACCGCCGGGACTCAAACTCAAAAACTGTGCACCGAGAGCTAGTCGCTCGGCTATCAAGCCCAAATTAAGCATTCTCTTTTACAAAATAGCAAATAAAAACTAATGATATATGTGTTTAAAAAAATATAATACAAATACAAATATCTTAACTTAAATATCTTAATGAGCATGATTAACAGCATGCATTAAGAAATGATCGAATTGGTTATTTGTATTTATCGGAGAACATAATTGCGAGCATAGATTCAAGAAACATTGATAATAAAATAGCAATACTAAAAACTACAGCATTTTTTTTTTCATTAAATTAATCTAACAAAAAGCTTTAAAACTATAAATATTTTAAAAGATCTTTAACAATTTTGTTTAAAAAATAAAGGTCTGTAATTAATAATATTTCAGACAATTTAGTGATAAAATAATATGATAAATGTTTTAATCACTCTGATTAATATATTAGTCATAAAAACAGACATCTTACAAAAATTCTGATGTTTATATTTAAGAACTTTTTTTTCTTCTTTCTTGAAAAAACATGAGTTTTGAATTTTTTTTTTATATGCAACCCTTAACTGTTTTCCAGAAACTTTTTTGGGAAAGTTAAACCTCAGAAAAAAGGGCATCGCTTCGGTTTTGCTATGCTCTGTATTAGCATGAAAGAACTGTCAAAAGAAAGGTTGATGGATGATAAGAAGGAAAAGTTATGATTTCTTCAGTGTTTTTTTCGATCGATCATTACTTGCATGGTTCGAGATCCTTTACGGTTGAACTTACTTTGACAATATTTTTTTCATATAGTATGAAAAGAAAGTTTTATCACTACAATATACTGGTATGTACATGGAAAAACTGGTATGAAATGAAACGTTGTATTATTTTATATTAAAATAACATTGCAAATAGCATTAAATTATGTATATTCAACAAAACTTTAATATTACATTGGGAAAAATATACAATTTGACTATAAGTGTAATAGTTTGTTTTTAGTAATGTAATAGTTTTTTTAGTTTTCAAATTTGGCGGTGTTCGAAAAAAATACCCTGCCTACTATCAAGAGTTTATTGATGAAACATTTTCAATTAAAGTCAAACGAAAATGTTAATCTCGATTTCTTCAGCCGATTTAAGTACGGTGTGGTTATAAAAAAAATTTCTCGATGTATGAGTCCCTAACTATCATACCATTCTCAGAAACAAAATGAAAATTTGGTTTAAGGTATAAGTTCAAGAATCATATGAAGAACTACAATTAAACTCTAATTGTTACGGTTGCAGAGACAAAATTTCGAAAATTGTAAATACCAAACACGCACTTTTTCTTATTGGAATGTGATCTCCATAGTGAAAAACCATAAATAGCATGGGGGCGGTCCCTATAGCACGAAAATCGCCGGCGCTAGACAAACTTAAAAGAAAAGTGTAAAAAAATTCAATAATTACAGAGAAGGAACAGAAGCAAGATATTTCAATGTGTTTCATAAATTTTTCACGTGACCTCCTTCACATGTGATGACATTTTGCATGTGATGATGTATAGCACTGAAGCAAGTATCATGGCAAAAGAAATATGTTGAACCTGACGTCTAATGGCATTTTTGAAATTCGATGCAGTTTACTGATTAAATGCATTCACTTTAGATTTCAGGTATCCATACAACAAAATAAATTAATAGTTTAAAAAAACTATGACAGACGAGAAAATGAATGTCACTGTTCTAAAAGCGTGGGGTGCTCGATATCAATCGTTATAATTTTTCACTAATTTCATTCCGAAATGCAGAGTTAGTTTAAAAATGTCATACAAAGCACCCCACGCTTTTAGAACAGTGACATTCATTTTCTCGTCAGTCATTTTATTCTTATGTTAACAATTATTTTTTACTTTTTAGTTTGATTAACTCTAAAAGCGTGTTTTTTTAAAGTTTTTTTTAAACTATTAATTTATTTTTTACTTTTTAGTTTGATTAACTCTAAAAGCATGTTTTTAAACTATAATATTTAAATTAGGCCCCGGTACGGAGGACTAGAACTATAGTTCTTACAATAATTCAATTGTGAGTAAAACAAAAGCTAAATGCGAATATGTCGAGCCAGCCAGGATTCGAACAGGGAATCTCCTGATTCGTAGCCAGGCGTGTTATCCGTTGTGCCGCTGCTCCAAGTAGGTCTGACTGTCTTTGCTGAATACTTTCATTCTGCATGGCTTAAATTGCTCTTCATAAGTTAAAATAAAATCACTAATCCTGGCGATCCTAATCATGATGAGATGACAAACTTATAACTTATCAAAATATTTTATTGTCATCGGTCCTTGATAAGTCTACAACGTTTAGATTAAATCTGATCGCTTAAAGTAGGGCAAAAGCGAGCCCAAAGAGTCAGTTACATACAAACATACAAGCAAACAAACAAACATACAAGCAAAGAAACAAACAAACATACAGGTGAAACTAATAAAACCGTATTAATAACGTCATGTGGACGGATGCAAGCCGGAGTTCTCCTATTTGTAAGATCTTCTGTCGAACGTTTCCTAAGAAAATGGTCTAATAACAGAATATTCTCCCGCCATTTCGTGTTTCTGTGGCCGCCAAGGTCCCCCGATATCACTCCAATGGATTTCTGGCTTTCGGAATACTTGAAATCTAAATTGTATGTATTTAATCAACAAACTGCATCTGATTTGAAAGATGTCATCAGACGTCAGATTAAAGAGATTCCTCTTACTACGGTACGTGTTTCAGTGCTTTACATTATCTGTCGCAGGTAAAGTATCATCGTGTGTGAAGGAGGTCACATAGAAAATTTGTGAAACACATTGAAATGTCGTGCTTCTATTGCATTTCTGCAATTATTGATTACTTTCAGATTCTTCTTAGCTTCTATAGCACCAATTTTCGTACTACAGGGTAGCCTACTTCGTAACGTTCCAACGATATTTATGATTTTTTCATTATGGAGATCACATTCCAATAAAAAAAGTAGGTGTTGCCGTTCGGAATTTTCGAAATCGTGTCGCTGTAACCATAATTCTTAGAGTTTAACTGTTGTTTTTCATATGATTCTTGAGCGCATTCCTCAATTTGTCTTAAAGCTTAATTTCATTCTATTTCTGTGAACGTCATGATAACTAGGGACTTATATGCCGCGAAAGTTTTTTTTATAATCACCTTGTGTATAAAAGGGTTAACTAAGACGATTGCTCCAATCTTATAAAGTTATGAAATTCCTGTAATTGTTACCGAAACAAGCATAAAAATAAGTAAGGAATCAATAATTAAATATATAGTGCACCAGAAATTATCGGACACATTACAAAATTATGTATAAAGAAATAGTATAAAATTACGTATGTTTTTTTAACTTAAATAATACAAAAGTTAATAAACTTAGATTTTTTGATTGTATGTAGTACATGCACGTTACACTCGCTTTCACGCCACGTATAATGAAAAGTTATGGAGTTCTATGATCTAAAATACTCTTTAGTTCGCTAAGCATCTGAAATAAATCGATAGATTTGGTTTTGTTATATATATTTAATGTTGCTTTTAATATTAAAATTATGAAATAATTACTGTGTATTTTTTTCTTGATTATATTTTCTGATGCATTGTATATTATATATAATACTTAAAACTTACGTAGAATATGGCATCATATAAATAAAATTAATCATAATTGGATTTTGCGTACTTAACTGCTATTAATTATTATTATTATTATTATTATTATTACTCTTTATTATGTATGGAAAACAGATAAGCAGCTTTCAAGTATCTCGAGGCCACACATTCATGTTATATAAATGGACAATTTATTTTCTCAGATCCCATCAGAGTATTTTTCATGATTTTAAACACTATTAGCAATTAGTATTGAAGAAATTTGTAATTTAAATTTTCACTAAACTTTATTAAAATAATTCTTACCATATTTGAAAGAACCAATCAGTAAACGTGGTGATATTAAACTATTGAAATGAAAATTTAACTTCTTTCATATTAGTTATGGAATAAATAAAAAAAAAATTGAAGATTAGTCTAATAAAGGTCAGATCAATTGCTAAAAGTTTTTTAATAGAAATGGCAAAATTATTGTTCTGTCATGAGTAATTTTATCAAATGTATATATAGGCCGTAGTACTACGAATATGAAATCATTTTAAAATGTAAATAATTGTAGATATTATGCGAACGCATTAGTATTAGAAAAAGAGAAATATATACGAATGGAAATATTATTAAGTAAGCAAAGCTGCACTATGCTCACAAATAGAATTTTTAAAAAATCATTAGCAGACTAATAAATAACCTCATAAACTAGTATGTATTAATATGTAATGTTGTATCGATAAATTACTTTGTTTGTGTTGTTAGCGAAACAAAACGAGTATTTTAACTACAAAAAAAGAAACCAAGTTTAGAACATAATATAATTTTGTAGGATCTATCAAATATTCCAACTAATCTTTATTAAATATCAATGAATATTGTCAATTGATGAAAGTAAAAGGTTTGGTTTGTCGCTCTACGGTCATCTTGTGCCCACTTTAGGCTAAACAGACCGAGACCTACAGTTTAAAGTGGATTCCGAACCACTACAAACATCCATGGCACCGCCGGGACTCGAACCCGATATCTGTGCTACCGATCGCCAGAGCGCTAGCCATTCGGCCATTCATGCCCGAAAGTAAAAGGAGCGATGAAGGGAGAATATTGCCTTCCAGGAGGACTTTAAGGGGTAATTGTCAAATTGTATAGGTATGGTACAAAACACAATGCATTTTCACCAAACAGAATCCCCTTTTTAAATAAATGTTAATTTCACCCACCAACACCCCATTTTTTGAGTAAATGTTTAAGAAAAAGAAAATTATAATATATAAATTTGTTCTTATTAATTCCACGCATTTCCCTTAGATGTTTGGAATGAAACTACAAAATTCATTCATGTTAAAAAACAGAAACGATACAAATAAAGAATTAAAATAATAATAAAAAAAAATTTTATTAGATAATATTAAGATCAACCCTTTTTCCTTAATGTCAAGATACAAATTATTTATCAATATATTAATACTATAAAGGAAATCGAATTTAAAATTTAGAGTTTCTTGAATTTCCTTACTTTTATTTAATAATTTTGTAAATTTACGTCAAGAAATAAATAAATAATTCTTTGAGAAGGACAAGAAAGAAACTTATCTAATATTTGTAAAAATTCCAATTATTCGCATGTCTTTTGAATTTTACACTAATTTATATTATTCACAATTAATTGGTTATTACTTTATCTTATGACAACTAAAAAATAAAATATAACGAACTTTAGCCTTACTCAAAAATGAAACCAATTAATATATGTTCTTTTTCTTGCATATCATTGATATTAAGTCACACTAATATGTGTCCTAATTGCGTGCAGAGGGAAGTAATGGCAACTTTCTGGAGAACTTCTTTCAGATCTAACAGCTTTGTACATGGGCCTGAATGGTCGAGTGGCTAGTGCTCTGGCGCTCGGTACCACAGGTTTCGGGATCGAGTCCCGGCGGTGCCATGGTTGTTTGTAGTGATTCGGAATCCACTTTAAAAAGTAGGTCCCGGTCTAATAGGATCGTAGAGCGTTGCGGGGGCATTGTTACTCCGCGTCCGTGGCTTATCTTCAAGTTACACTCGCCCCCTGGGTAATACAAAGTGAGTACGTCTGTGCAGCACTTGCCTTAAGGCATCTAAGACGAAGCTGTCTGTGTTTACCAGCTGCATTAGAAAGAAAAAAAAACCCAGCTTTGTACATACATGTGGTATAGGATAAAACTCGGAAAATTTCCATTGTGCAACCTGATTGTTTAGGAATTATCAAAATGAAATATGGCTCTCTTTGCTTCTAAAAACGGTACCTGCAACAAACGCTGTCAAAGGACTCATACCAGAAGTCTTCCTGCAAGCTGGCTAGTACTTCCCCAGTCAGCAGTTAGGATTTTTTGCAAACAGTCAAAATTAAATAATTTATATAACGTTTTCTGAAAAAATATGTTTTTCAAATACAGTTACATAGAAATTTATATAATGAAACACTAATGTCGTTTTTAATTATATCATATGAAATCTATTCAGTTGAGATTAGGGATTGAAATATCGGACCAAAAGTTCAATACCGGTATTTGGTATTTTTTGGATCTTAATACCGGGATACCGGTTTTAATACCGGTATTAGAAATTTTAGAAAAAGAAAGAAAACGGAATTGTTTTTTTGTTTTATTTGCCAGTTTTATTAGAGCACGTAAATATCACAAAAATATTTATAACTTATAAATTATAACCGTATATAAAGAATCACAAAAAAGTAAAGGAACATCTTATTTTTTTAAATCTCAAAAAAGTGTAAATATCACTATTCAGTCTGTGGTACTATTACAAATTTTAAAAAATGATCTTAAAAACATAATTCATCAATTGTACTATCATTAAGCCTGGAACGTAATTTTGTGCAAAAATTACTAGCTGTCGAAAACGCTCTTTCAGAATCTACGCTAGTTGGTGGTACTGTTAGCAATGCGCGATATACCTTTTCCAAGTATTTACCTCTAAATGCCTCATCTTCAAATAAATCTATTTCTCGTCGGATTGTTTTGGATACAGCTGATTTTTTTTATTGTATTTTGTTTTGTTGAAATTTTTTTAGTTATCGCTAATTCTAATTTTTGTTCAAGAGACAATTAATTTTCACTATCAACATTAGTGACATTATAATCTTCGATAACTGTTACCGAATTCTTCTGAATGTGGATATGTTTTGAATTCTGAATAATAATTTACAGATAAGAACTCTAAATTCTTAGTAAATACCGAAAACCGGTATTTAAACTTGTGAATACCGGTATTACAAAACTGTACAAATGGCTCAAAATACCGGTATTCGGTATCCCGGTATACCGGTATTGCAATCCCTAGTTGAGATACACGAAAACTGTTGTTGGAGCTTGCATACGAAAATACATTCATTGTTTTCCTATGCATCATTCTTTTTTTAAAAAAAAGTCGTATTAAAAAAAACTTTAGAAATTTCGATAATAGAGAAATTATGCATGAAATCTGATCGGGATGAATATTTTATACATAATTTTGACGCAAGTTGTGGGGAGAAAAAAAAAATAAGATATTGGATGTTAAAATTATTTTTATAGAATATTTGATTGCCTTGTAACTGAAAATACAATTGATTATTAAATGGCAAATTGCAAAACTTTTATAGTAAATTTTTTAAAATAATAAAATTAATAAAAATTAATTTAAATAATAAAATTACCTCGATTTGGATTCAATAAAAATAAAATATGTTTAATAAAAGATTTAAAGAAAATTTATAATTTTGGCATTGTTTTCATTTTTTTTAAATTGCTTATTATATCGTTATAAATTCTTGCAGCCTGTTGTTAAATTTAATGATGGATAATTTAAACAAGTTCATTCACGTTCGCTATTAATACATCTATTTTAATTCTTTCATTAATTCACTATATTTAATGTGTACTTATGTAATAAAACAAATCTTTCTTATATACATTTCTTCATTTTGAAAATTATTCAAATAAAATATATTAGAAAATAAAAAAATAAACTCTACAATACGCAATTATTTTACAATATTTAATATTTTTGTGGAAGGAATGAGTTTTATTTATTTTTATTTTTTCATTTAAACTTTTTTTTCTATTAGATATGTAAAACGTTTAATCAAAGTTCATTCTGAAAAATAAGTAATGCTTACTATCTCTATATCTATCTATTATCCTTTGCATAGTTTAAAATACATATACTTTATTGATACTAACATAAAATGCTTAAAGAGTTTAAAAATTATGAGCAATAGAATGCGTGAAATTATAAAATAAATAAATCCTTGATGAGAAGAATACTTAATAAGAATAAAATACTTCTTCTAAGACGTAGGAACACGTATAAATAACAAAACAAAGTTATTATTTCATAAATTTCAGTTCTTTTTTTAATAATATCGGCATCAAACATAAACTAAGTTTCTTTTGTAAATTATAAAATCAGATCAAAATCGGTGCAAAGTATTCACTATACTCCCTAAAAATCATGAATTAAATTGAAAAATTTCTGGACTAACTGATAAAAAATAGTTTCTTACTCAAACTCATTGTATTACTACGAAATTTAGAATTACATAACTTAAAACCAAGCTAAAATATCATAAAATTTATTCTTATAATTAAAATAATGAGGTTATGTTTTAGAATAATAAGGTTATTAATGGGTGATGCATTATAATGTTCTAAAACGTATCAACACATCTATTAAATAACAAAGCATTTTATTATTTCATAAATGTTTTTTTTATAATATATACATCAAACATGAACTAATTTTCTTTTGTAAATTGTTAAATCAGATCAAAATAGAACAAAGTAATCACTATACTCCCTAAAAATCGTGAATTTAATTACATGACAATTTCTAGACTAATCAAGAAAAAGTATTTTTTACTTCAAACTCATTGTATTATTTCGAAATTAGAATTACGTAGCTTTAATCCAATTTAAAATTTCATTAAAATTTATCCTTATATTGATTAAAATAATCAGGTATCAAATTATTAGAATATTCAGGTATCAAATTATTAAGATAATGAAGTATCAAAGTATTAGAATAATGAGATTCTGAAGGTCGAATTTATATTTTGGCTACTCTATAATTAAAGTAAGAGTTGAATGAATACTTGCTTATGTTTAATTAGCTTAACGATGAATTATATGTCAACAACCAATTCATCTTTTATAAAAACAACAATCTATCATATGACAATAAAAGACACTGTGTAACTTTTTAACGAAATTCATCAATTTCATATTATGTCAACACGAAATTAATTACTGTGATAAGCTAATAAATAATGTGACAAATAATTAATAAGATTAATTAACTTTATTAAGTTCATTCGAGTAAAGCTTAATAATTAATATCCTTATTTATGTACCTTTGTTAATTCATTATTCATTAAGCAGAATGCATACATTATTACCATTTTATATTTAAATAAAAAATACTTGTTTTAAATTAAATAAAATGTTTTTAATTATGATTAACAAAAACATGACTTTCCACTTACATTATCCGTTAGAATAAAAATATTTTGCAATTCCTAATCAAATCCAACTTTATATAAAATATATTAAATTTTTTTTTATTATTATTATTCCTTAAATTAATAAACTTTGAATATTTTTTAAATCTTTTTATACTGGAATTGATTTTAAAATAATTTTCCAGATTGATATCCAATTTGTTTTAACTTTGTATTATTCTACTTTGTTTCAAATCAAATTTCTTATCATAAAGCAAAAATTACATTTCGGATTTCGTCTTGAAAGTTTTTATATAACTATAGAATTTTTAACTATTTCTATTTTTTCATACATAAAATTAATTAGAATGATCATTTCAAATCATTTTCAGTTTTATCAATCATTATGTCTCCTTTCATTGTATTAAATGCTTTTATGTATTAAAAACATAAGTTCACAGTCACAATTTAAAAAGTACTGGAATCTTAGTTTTTATACATGAAGTGAAATTTTAATTTTTATATCATTCATTTCATTTCCTCAGATAATATTCACTGTTTACACTTCCTAGTAGCACTATACAACTAAAAACATAATTTCAATCCTATAATTCCTGATTCCTTTTAATATGTAGAATATTTTTAATACTTAATTTGCATTAAGCGACCAACATTACTACTAAGACTCAAATTTTAGAGTAATTTTCAGTTTTAATATTAATCGTTATATACTTTGTTATTTTATTTAACTCTTACAAGACATTTCAATATATCTAGCATCCTTTTCATTAACTGACTTAAAACTACTTTTAAAAAACATCCTTTGATCTTTTATCAATCTTGTAAATTCATACAATGCATTGATCTGTATATATATTATTATTACACCAAAATATAAATATACAATTTTAAAAGTTTTAGAATATTTAATGAATGAATAACTTTTTAAAATACTTTTCAATTCATATATTAATCGATAGATAATTCTACTTACTACAACATTTCTTCATAATACACTATTTAGAAGTTCCAATTTCAAAATATTAGTATACACTTCTAGTTTTAGAATAGTTAACTGTGCCCAATAATTTGCTTATATTAACTGAGTAAAACCCACTTTTTAAAAAACATTTCTATCCATATATTAATTTATAGATAATTCTACTTCAACATTTCTATATAACACACGCAATTCACACATTCCAGTTTCAAAATATTAGTACACACTACTAGTTTTAGAATACTTAACTGTGTTCATCATTTTGCTTATATTGAATGAATAAAGCTGACTTTTGAAAAATCTTTCCTATTCATGTATTAATCTAAAGATAACTCTACTTCAACATTTATATATAACAAACGCAATTTAGACGTTTCTGCTTCAAAATATTAGTACACACTACTATTTCTAACACTTCTTTCATATTAAATGAATAAAAATTGCATTAAATTTATTTTCTAGTTCTTATATTAATCTTTGTGATTTCCCACAACACAAGTCACATCTAAATACTTCTATACAACAATTAAGCATATTATTTCAATCCTACCATTTGAAAGGTACTAGAACAATTTACTTTTGTACATTAAATGGATAAAACACTTTTAGAATCGTTTCAAATTCATATAGCAATTTTTTTATGATCATACAACCCATCACAAAACAATTAAATGTACACCTCCACATTTATGTTTCCAAATACTAAAGTAGTCCTTTATATCAATGTTTTAAATTATTGAAACTCTATTTATTGCATCATTTTAAGCTATATTACTTTTAGAAATGTCCCACATAACCAGAATCTTTCATCTCATATTTCAACAGATGTTTCACCCCTACTGTAGCCTGGTATACCAGTAACCCCATAAAACATTAACACTAGAATATTCTCCAATATTTAATATTTTATACATATCAAATGATTGAAAGTTAATCTGTGGTTCATTTAAAACTATGTCAAGTTGACAAACAACTTATCACAAAACAGTTAACATAACAGCATAGAACTCAATACAAAAAAGTTAAATGCACATTTTGCACCTTTACATTTACAAATACTGAAGTAGTCCTCTATATCTAGAATTTTCTGTGTTAAATTACTAAAACTCTGTTTAAAAAAAATTTTAGGCTATATTAATTTTAGAAATATCGACCATAACCAGAATCTTTCAACAGATGCAGATTTCCCTTACTGTAGCCCTGGTATACAAGTACCCCTGTAAAACATTAACACTTATCTGATTACTAGAATAATCTCCAATATTTAATACTATCTACATATCAAGTAATTGAAAATTAATTTGTGGATCATTTTAAGCTATGTCAAGTTCACGAACAACTCATCACAAAACAGTTAACATAACAACATACAATTCATCATAAAACAGTTAAATGCGCATTTACATTTCTAAATACTAAAGTAGTCCTCTATATCTAGAATCTTCCATGTGTTAACTTATTAAAACTCTGTTTATTGGACCATTTGAACTATATTAATGTTAGAAATGTCACACATAACCAGAATCTTTCAACAGATGCTTCACCCTTACTGTAACCCTGGTATACATGTAACCCCATAAAATATTAACTCTTATCTGAACACTGGAATCTTCTCCAATATCTAATACTATCTACATATCAAATGATCGAAAATTAATCTGTGGTTCATTCAGTTAAAGCTATGTCAAATTCACACATACCAAACATAACCAGAATCTTTACAGTGTCCATTGTATACAATTAAACATATTCAACTTCGTCCTTAATCAATTGTCACCTATCGGACATACAGAACCCTGTGGGACATAAAGAACATGAAAAGAACCTTACCGTCAGGCCCTCCAGACACGCGCTCTTGCTTCCAGAACTTGCGCCGAATTCCCACGCTTCTCTCCCGGACACCGAACTATCCGGCTCTGCAGCTAGCAGGACCGGGGAACCCAGCCTTATTGATCCCTACCTACAATTGCGACGCAGGTACTGTGTGTGTGATATTCGCGTGCGCACTTGCCACCCTGGTCCTTTTTCTAGTTCGGTACTGCTGGTTCCCATTCTTTTGGATGCGAGTTTTTAGGCTCTAAGTAGGGTACGGTGGGTGGTGGCTGTACTGTTCGGAAGGGGATGGGTAGTAGGGTACTGCGCTCATGCTGGTCGATGACTTCAAGGAACTGAGGCATTGGGGTGGAAGCTGCTTTTTTTTTTTTCTGGAATCTCCCGGTCATTCATAAAAGAGGGTGCATGGTTGCATGTGTATGGAATGTGTTGTGGCAAATTGTTTTTAATAGTATTTTATAAACTGTTTATGTTAAGTTTTAGTAATTAAATATTTGTTAATTAACTTACTTAGGGATGGATTTTTAAGAAAATTTATGTTTGTTGAGTTTTACTTATTTTATATCCATATTAATATATTTAAATATAATATTAATATGTAAAATATTTAATATAAAAAATTCATATACATAAAAAAAATAATGATAGCCTTAAATGAATAATGTCCCCATTTGGTCATGATGGTAAATGGCGAATGAAAAGATCTCATACATTCAAAGCCTCATGCTGGTTCTTTATAGGTTTGACATACGAATATCTTTGGCCCTTTATAATTAACAAATACGTGTAAAATTACTTTATTAAAATCTAAATGTACATATAATTAATTAATATTAATAAAATGACTTGGAATATTTATTGTAACACTAATCTTACTTAATTTTGAAACAACTTGCATATTTATAGTAATAAATTTTGCAAAAAAAACCCACAGAAATAAAGATATAGCTATAATTGCTACTTTTTTAATAATGGTAGTCTTAAATGAATAATGTCCTCATTTGTCCATGTTGGAAAATGGCAAATGAAAAGATCTCATACATTTACAACCTCATACGATTCTTTGCAGTTATTCCAAATGTGTACTTTTGGTCATTTATAAATAACGAATACTTTTAACATTATATTATTAAAATCTAGATGTACATATAAATGATACCTTGGTTAATGAAAGAATTTGAATATTCATTGCAACAATAATCTTACTTAATTTTGAAACAATCAATGTGCATAGTTATAGTAATTTTTCAAAAACACATAAATAAATATATAAGTATAATTGATTTTTTTTATAATAATGATAGTCTTAAATGAATAATGTCCTCATTTGGCCATGAAGACCTGATGGTAAATAGTGAATGCAAAGATCTCATACATTCACACCTCATACGGGTTCTTTGCAGTTTTCATGAATGTATATATTTGGCTCTTTATAAAAAACCAATACATTTAACATTATATTATTAAAATCTAAATGTACATACGATTAATATCTTGGTTAATGAAAGAATTGGAATATTCATTGTAAAAATAATCTTACTTAATTTTGAAACAATCAATGTGCATATTTATAGTAATTTTGGAAAAGCACAGAAATAAAGATATAAGCATAATTGCTTTTTTTAATAATAATGATAGTCATAAATGAATAATGTCCTCATTTGGTTATGAAACACTGATGGTAAATGGAGAATGAAAAGATCTCACTCATTCAATGCCTCATACGGGTTCTTTATAGGTTTCACAAATGTACATCTTTGGCCATTTATAATTAACATATACGTTTAACATTATATTATTAAAATCTAAATGTACATACAATTAATATCGTGGTTAATGAAAGAATTGGAGTATTTACTGCAACAATAATCTTATTTAATTTTGAAACAATCAATGCATATTTATAGTAATAAATTTTGCGAAAACACTGAAATAAAGATATAGCTATGATTGCTTTTTTTTATTTTCATTAATATTGATGTCAGTTTTGAGGTCATGAAATTGCACAGTGTTGGGATTGTAACTGTTCAGCGGTATGGCATTTGTGTGAAGTCTACAAAGATGTAAAAAAAAGATTGATATATGCGTGCTTTTACCAGAACGACATGACAAAAATACTATCTTTCCAATATTCATGACAAAAATCTGTTTTTAAAATAAATATTTGTTTCCTATGGGTTTCTAATTATTCTATTAAACAAATTAATTTAAAAATTTTTTTTTAATTAATTAAGAAAGTGAAAAAATTAAAATTTGTTTTTAAAATTTATTGAAGAAACAATTATAATCTGTCTATTAATGATGATATTAATATGACGTCCACAAAATAAAACGTAGTGTGTTCAATAAATATTCAACGATAAATGTTATATGAGAAAGAATAATGTTTTATGAGTTGTAAAAATTTGCATGAAACGCGCCCTTCTAACACTTATAACGAGCTAAAAGATTAGTCGATTCACAAGCATGTTTTCGCTGCATGTTGTTTGTATATCGGTGGGCCTCATATGCGACGAGCTGTCCACTGACGGATGAATAAGAGTCTTCCGGGAAGACTTTCAGGTTAATTGACCTTGATCCGTAAATTGCTCATTTACGAGTACTGTATCTCTTTTTATTTATTTATCATTATTTTTTTTTTATTCATTTCTCTAAAAAGTGACCAAAATTATCAGTTGTATTTCATAAGCATCATACTACGCACATAATTTTTGCACATTTTACGAAATTTTTGTACATCCTACGAAATTTTAAAATTGCAAATGAGTCAAAGATTATGTTATAATGATATTTTCCAAACAATGTTAAACGTAGAATAAAACTTTGCCAATACTGTCGCGATTAGTACCTTATTTTCATTGCTAAAAGCATTTACAGTTAATAGTGAAATAATAAATTTAAAAAAATAATAAAATTATTAAGAAATAATAAAGAAAAATAATAAGTATAAGGAATTCATCATGTTCTTCTTCTTCATTGGCGGAACAGCCCCATGGGGGGGTCAAGGCCGTCTACCTATTGGCAGATTCCGAGATAGGAGATTTTTTCTTTTTAAGGGGTAGGGATGTCAGCCCTACGCCCGAAGCTCTACTCTCATATTAGACCGGAATCTATAGTATATATTGGATTTCGAACCTCTACAAGCATACATGACACCGCCGGGATTCGAACCCGGCCACCGTGCGCCAGTCACTCGGCCATCAGACCTTTAATAATGAATTACTAAATTTAATTTTTAAAAGATTAAATATTCAATAATTATCTATTTCATAGTTAATATTTCAATATTCAGTAATTAATGTAGTCATTAATTCTACTATACAATAAACAGTCATTTTATGTTGTTATAAAGAATTCTTATTCAGTAATGTTAATAATTTTCTTAAATAGGAAAAAAAATGAAGTTTTGAATAACAATTATTAATAATATTATTATTTTTAAATGTTCATCTATGTCTTACAAACTAATATGTTAACCTCAGGTCGATGTACCCAGTATTCGAAAACAACATAGTGAATTAAGATGTCTGCAAAGATAAAGTTAATAATCATATAGGATAGACATAATGAGAGATGTTAAAAAGAGAGATGTTAAAGACGTTTCTGGTGCAAAAGAAAATAAATGCTATTAAACTATGAAAAACGATTTTTCTAACATTAATTTTTTTTTTTGCTTCATAACATTTGTTTTATCATAAATATATTTCAAGAAAATGTGATATTAAATTTTTTTTTTTTATATTTGTTGTTATATTTTAATAGTTTTTGTTTAATAAATCTTTCATACAATGATAGTAATTCTTAAATTCTTATATTTATAAAAATCTTCTATTAGGTCGATCACCCATTCAAAGTTTCTTTTCTTTTTTTTCCTTAAAAAAATTAACGGATATTTTTTTTTAAAGGAGATATGCATAAAAGGGTGAAAATTCTGTATTGCATTATAATAAATTTTAATTAAGATTTTTTTTACACTAAGGAATGTGAACTAATAAGTTTAGTTAAAGACATTTAGACCGTAGAATAATAAGAAAAAAAATATGCACAGTTATTTCAAGCGGATTGAATCAATAATTTCTACCATAATCATGTTTTTTGTACCAAATAATATATGGTTTTAGTTTTGTCTACATTTCTGATGATTAATACAATTTGCAAACGTGCTTCCTCTTACGCACTGCAAGAGCGTTCAAGATGTCACTTTCAGAAAAAACGGTCAGTAAGCCTAGAGACTCTCACCTGAGAGGAAGTACAGCGCAACTTGCGTTACCACTGAGAAACGTTTAGTTTATAGTCTCTCATCCCGCGAGGAAATATATTTAAAGCAACGCTGCGTAATAGCTATCCTACAGACTCCCTGCCGGAGAGGAAGTATCTTTGACACAACCTGCTCGTAGCCGAATATCGGGTTTTCGGCTTAGAAGTGGAATCCTTCCACGATTCTATAATTACCTGTCTTTAAATGTTTTAAATATTGTATGTGTGAGGTGTTTGTGCGGGTGTCAATAAAGCTGTGAGTTCTCAATCTGTGCCTCAAGTATCTCAACTCAACCATACCCAGTTATCATCTAGTTGTCCATTCTGCACACTACAAATTTATTTAATTGATATGTATACCAAATAACATATTTACCATATTAACATATCTACCGCAACCGAATCTTATTTTTTCAATAATGTCATATCTCATTTGATTTAAAAACAGAATCGTGTGTTTCATTTTTTCACTTCTTTCTTTTTTTTACCCTCCAGAATAAACGTTCAAATTGTTTTCATCGTAATTTCCTGCTTGCAAACCTATTAATTTGAGCTTAAAAATATACAAATTTGTCAAGGTGGATTAAAGGCAACTGAATACAATACCGTAGTTGTTTTCTTGTTCGAAAGTTTTGATCAAAATTACTAATTTCTAATACATAATTACCTCAAAGTGGTTGAAGGAGGATTGACCCTAAGTTTGGTCATCCCTGGAAGATTTAGTTCCATCTGCTTTGTTACAGTGAGGGTGCAATGTAGCAAGTATTCTGGTAACGTTGAATTTGTTACATATATGTCCTACCATAGAGAATGACTTTGTATTTAATACAATACCTGGTATATGAAAGCAATGACTGTTTACCATAGTCGGTGTCCTACCTTATTTGTATACACCAATGGGTATCTTTTTATGTTAAATGCAGATTGACGAGCATGCTTCAAAATGTTTTTAGAAAATATTTTTTATTAATGCTTGTTCTCATTTGTTGCCTTATTTACAAGCCATATATATATACGAATAAGGATTATTAAACAAGATATTGTTATACGATTACACGATTATTGGATTAATATAGAAGATTATTTTGGGTTATTATACAAGATATGAAAAATTAAAGGTAAAATTTGATCCCAAGTGCACGATTAAATCACAAGTACAGTTTACTCCAAGGTCAGAGATTTTTCAGTGTTCTCGAGTCTACATCGAATCTAATTGCCAGGTCTGCAGCAGATCTTAATTATCACACGGTGTGATAAACCAAACCTTAGGAGGTTACTTCTAAGACAATCTGTCAAGGGGGGGGGGGGGGGGG